>CM055266.1:69307938-69907938 GCA_029237695.1 Conchocele bisecta
AATAGCCGTGTGTGTAATATATATTACAGTGTGTTTATAAACTGTGTACACCACCATGTGTAAATCGATAGCCCGTTTACATACCATCGATAAGGGCTATAAATAGCCGTGTGTGTAGTATATATTATAGTGTGTTTATGTTTCATCCCGGAAGACGTAATCGTGTAATCTCTCTATAAAATGGACACTTAATATACGTGTAAGGTAGGACACATAATTTGCGTGTTTATAACACGTTTAAGTGAAACATTGTCGTCTGCTTGGTGTTGTGATTACAATATAAATTTAATAAGCGATATCGTAGAAATGTACGTTCGTAAACGAATCGTTGGGTTTTTAAAATTTTTGTATAATACGCCTTAGTTTCATATCCGATACGCATTATCTGTCTTAATGTTCGTATTTGCCTCTTGTATAGTTGACATAATTGCCGGTATAATATTGGGAAATGTAACGTTTTTATCGGAGCGTAATAAATTACGCTGGTATTTCATATATTCGATATCGCCTAGTGTTCTCATTTTTATAGAATATATATCAGGATTATAACCCCCGTATTCTTCGTAAACTTCTTCAACACAGTCATTAAAAATTTGCAATTCAAATTGTATTGTATTATCCATTTTCTCTAATAATATTGGTACTACTCGTTTTTTTGTTCAATTTTATATAAATTAGTTTGATAATGTTTTTTACAGTGTTTTAATGCTGTAGAAACACCGTGACTTATTAGATCGATTCTATCTTTCTAACTGACATTCCGATTTGAATTATTACTAAACGATAATACTTGCGAGCACGTAATCCCTTGTTAACCATTCGATGAGTAGCCTGAGTGCCACCGCATGGTGGACATAGCAGTGACTCGGCTTTGGTCCCTACCCCACAATGTCGACATGGGCGAGGCGAAACGGAACCTCTCGCGATCCATGCACGGTGATGTTTGCAATATTCGTAAATACCGGTGCGAAAACATCTCTCGTGACTACCTGTCTTCAAACCATGCACACTTAACTAGAACCATTATGTTATATATATACTGAGTATAACATAGGGATTTTTATATCTCTAATAGGGTGTATCTTCTCATGTCATAAATATATGGTCTCGCGAGAAGTAGAATATAAGAGTCATAATGATTACAAGTTTCGTGTGGAAGCCACCACACGTAGTGGGTGGCTTCCATATAAACTTGTATCATTATGACTCTTATATACTACTGTATGGGCTATGCTGGAATGTCGTGTATTCAGGTAGTACCTATGTATATTGTTAAACCTAATCAATAAACAGTGAATACACACTATCTGTACCTACGTATATCCACGGTGGTCCACAGTGTCAATATTTGGCTGGGGGGGAATTGTTTAGGGCCCATTTCTCGTGTGCAGGTCACTAGTAGGGAGTTATTATCCCTTGGGGAAGAAGTTTACACATGGCTGGCCTGCTGTGTGTTTGCGATTACGGGTAATTATGTTATACACGAATGGCAAATATGGTGGAATTATATACAACAAATTTCTTCATAAGTACCGGTAGGTTCAATAAGTTTATTACATGCATCATGAATTTTTATTAAGCATATTAATGAGTAAATAACAATAAATATAACATACTTTTAGACAATATAAAGTCTAATTTATGCCATAAAGCTGACCTTTGGCGATATTTTTCTCTTGGAGAGAGCCTAACAGCACACGTTCAGCATTGTGGATGTGAACTCGGAATGCAAGTTTCTTATATGTGACGATATTTTCCGCCGTTCTTTTTTTTTTTTTTTTTTGTTGCGCGCTATAGACGCGAACTATTTTTTTCCCTGATTTTTCCCCCCAAAATATAGATGCGCGTTGTACACCAGTGCGCGCAAGACACGGCTAAATACGGTACAACACATAGTTTTGGTATATCGCATGATGCCGTTTGGCATTTTGGAGCATGTAAATGTTTTTAAACAGTAATTATTGCGTATTATCTGATCCTGAAGTAGGTACATTGATCAGGAATACATACATATGGGCCGTCGGCTGTGGAAATGTACCTTACGACATTTGCGATAATTGGCACTAATCGCAGTAATCTTTTTGCGCACTCACACAGTGAGGTTAGATTCACATTGCTTTGCTTGTGTGAACAATGCTGAGTACTCCATTGACTGAATAGTAAACAGTGTATGGCTGACCAAATTGTGCGGATGCGCAGCCTGATCTGGGGCTATGCTGGTCGGCATATGCCGCCATGTCCATTTTCTCAGCCGGGTGCCCATATATGTATACAATCAGGGCCGGGGATTATAAAACAAATTTCTGAGCAAGTACCCGATCCAATACGCTCGAAATCATGAAGTTTGTGCACATTCTTGGCCAATGAAACTGCCTGATTTAGAGTACAGAGTACGATCATTTGTTTGTTTATAATCACTGGCACAGATATTTGTATAGGTACACGTCCATATTTAGTGTTGCTGTGCTCCGCATGTATACTCCAGTATATGAACGATCGTTTACACCCAAGATGGACATGACACGACATCGGTAAAGTGAAGTAACAAACATCCCGTATGGGTTCAAAACACTGGAACAGCTTAACGACATATTAACTGTATGGCTCATAAAAAAATCAAATTAGTTGATGAGACTTTAAACTGGGACGATACGATATGTCGCTAACATCACATGTACTACGGCTGTGCTTAAGGCGTGCCTACTAATAATGTGCACAATTTGAATCAGTATAAAAAATGTAACGTGCTATATTGGCTTTTCTTATGGACGAGTCATTAGGGTTTCATAAAACCCAGTTCAGATCGCTCGGTAGACGAGTTGCAGTGCTATGAACATATCTTAAACACGAAACAGTAAGGACAATCGTCGTTCCTTTCGCCTGGCAAATATGTCGACGACAGTTTCAATGTTTATGTCGCGGTCGCAGTGAATGTTCATCAGGCCTAACCCTGTCAGACGAGTTGTTGACATTGTCGATCGCAGGTACGTTTTAAGGTGCCGCATAGTGCAGAATGACCTCTCAGCCGAGGCGGTAGATACTGGCATGGATGATAGAATATGTAGGCAAGTTGTTACATTTGGATAAACTCGGCATTAGTCACGTTCAATGTTTCTGCTATGCAGGTAATTTTGTGTACACTTGACTCACATTTGGTCCGCCATCTCTTAAGTTCTCGTTCAAATTTTTCAACATTTTCAGCTGGAAGGTCGGCCTCCGAAACGTTATATATATCCTTTGACATGTCCTCGCTCAGATGTCGTACCTGGTTGGGGAGCAAGTATTGCGCCTTGAAGCGTTCACCATCCTGTAGTAATCTGGCGGTTAGTTCCTCTGTTAGATGGTCTACGAACGGCAAGTACATGTTCAACCGCCAAAATTCAGACAGGCTCTGTGCTGGAGCATTTGGTCTGTGCTCTTGTCGCATCCCTGATTTTCCCCTGGGCTTTGATTGACAGAATCGGCCATCACCACAGCACGATCATATAGAGCCTCCCATACAGCTACATCATTTCTTTCAGCGGACACCTGTCACTGTATTACTCTGCCTCGGTCTCAGCTTCAAATAGGTCACATGATTTTCTCTGGAGTAACTGTGACAAAGGAACAAGTCCAACCAAAATATGTTCTATTGCAACAAGCGTGATGATAAAACTGAATTGTAATATCGCATGTCGGTATGCTGATGCTTATGTATCGTTGTCTATGGCAAGTTCCTCCAGCGTCTCCACTATGGTAGTGTACGCCAGTCTAAACGTGTTCAATGAATCGGCTCTAGCCGCCCACCTAGTTTCACAAAGTGATTGTATTTTGGTACGCTTTTCCATTTCCGCCTTAGTTGCCTGTGAGCTCTCGAGATGTTCTTGAAAACGCAGTAATCATTTAGCTGAATAATTGAATGCGAATGCAATTTCCTGAACAGTGTCCATCATGTTGCGGGCATATGTTTCTTTGGACGGGTGGATTATGGCCAGATTCAGACTATGTGCTTTGCAGTGTGTATATACAGCCCCAGGTATTACCTCCCGAATTCGGGCTTGGACTCCGCGATACGTTCCTGACATATTGGCTGCATCATCATAGCCCCGACCTCTCATCCTCTCAATGCGCACCGCCACTTCTCGCAGATTGGTGAGGAATGCTTCGGAGAGCGCTTCGCCGGTCGTCGATTTGCACTCAGCAAACATGAGAAAGTCTTCCCTAAGTGCATGTGACTCAGTGTCATAATATCTTAAACACAGAGCCATTTGTTCAATGGTAGCGGCGTCTGTCGCCTCGTCAGCCATGAATCCGAAATACGGAGCACTATTACACCTACTAACAATGTCATTCGTGAGAAGTTCACCGCATATGTCTATTAGTTCATTTTGTATATCCGATGATGTATGTTTGGACTCCGTTATCTAGATGATCTTTTAGAATAGCATTATGTTTTGCCTGATAGCTCAAAAAACTATCGTATCGACAATACTGACAAGAATGTTTCTGTGCTTTTCGACAGTCGCATTATATGCCGAAGATATATCTCATGCTGTCTTTTTTGGTTCGACGCATGATAGCAATGAATGCATCGGCAGCCTCCTGGGACTTAATGTGTACTTTTGTTTCTTGATGTTTGGCAATCATCTTACCCAGATTACTTGGGTCGGTCACAGAAACAGATGAAAAGGGCTTCGACTCATGTCTCCCAGAAAACAAGTAGCAGGGTGCACAGTAGACGCTGCTTGCGGTCTTCGAATAACGCAGCCATGAGTTTTTCACAAACCAGTGACTTTGAATCTTTCTGAACTTCCCCCCTACGTATCTGATAATACCATATGAGCACAAACGTGAGATAATGTGAAACATCGCTGTGGTAGAATACAAATGATCCCGAAATATATTACTAATAACCATTACATAGAATGAATGGTCTATATTGGCAGTCACGGTTTGGTCAAAATTCAATCAAAGTTTAACTTAGTGAAAATGTAGTAAATAAACATTTACTGAACTAATAATGAATAATTCTGATAAAATCAATCTGTATGTTCATGCGACATAACTGTGGTGCCGTAACTCGCGAATGCCGTACCGTAAATCATCGACTTTACCACTGCGCCACGGAGTCAACATGCTGTTACTCATGCAGGAAATTAATACTTAAAACTTATTTTACAATTCTGATGAATGATGAAAAATGCTCTAGAACTAATGAAAATATTGTTGGCATTGATATATATAATTACATTATTTTTCGATAAAATATTGTTGCGCTCACTGTCTGTAGCTTTGGTGCCTACTACACATTCAAATACTTATATGGGCATGTTTGTCATTGTCATAACCTGGGCCTATCAATACGACAATAGTCTGAATGGACACGAATGCTACTGTACATGTAACTATTATTCATATGTATCTACCTGCTTGGAAATGTGAAATTGTGAACAGCACCCCATCTAGCCGTCAACTGGCACATTTTTTTGTTGTCGTACATCATACCTGAACTGTCAAAAACATCCGGATATGGCGGATCAGAATCGCATAGTACTTACGCAGCCATTTTAAATTTGAACGCTTAGTAAACTTTGACTAATGAAGGGGCAACCACTCCATTCAAAGTACTTACCACTCTACAGGCTGGTTTCCCTTGGTAGATGAATGTTCTTGTAGTAAAACAGAGGCTATACTGGAAACTGCATGTACAACTATACTCTAGTATCGTTATCAGTTCATGGTTGAACCTGATATAACATCTCGCCAACGACACTACTGCGACGATTTACTCTGCCCATACCCCTACACCCCCCCCACCCCCCCCAGATTTTATTGCAGATTTCGAAAAATAAGCTTTTTTATTTTTTAATTCTTTTATTTTTTCTCGTACGCACGTATGCCTGGCTACGCCACTGGTATCGATCGGTAGATCGCGATACATATCTTCACGATACATGTATCGCGATACACTGCCAACTATCGATAGTTGACGATAGCTACATTGTAATTATTAACACATTTTCAATGATCGTGTTTTTGGTGCTCTAGAAAGAGGTAAATATTTTATATGATTTTTAGCTCGACTATTCGAAGAATAAGTAGAGCTTATGTTGTCACCCCGGCGTCGGCGTCGGCGTCACCGTCACGCCTTGTTTAAGGTTTTTAGTCAAGCTTGTATATGGAATACTACTGGCCCTACACCCACCATACTTGGACAACTTCATCTCCTAGTGATGTACATCAATAACCCCTGATCTATATTTGACCTTCACCTACATTTCCTCTTGACTTACTTAGTTAATTCCCCTTGGTTAAGGCCCCGTGCAGGCACCGGGGTGGGATCAACTGATCCTGAGAATAGTGCTGCAGTAGCCATTGCTTGTCGTAAAAGGCGACTAAACTGGCTTAACGATTGGGTTCATACTTTCCGGAACCCACTATACCGGATTTGGCCCTCATGTACATTTTTGGCTTTCTTGTATGTGAGAGTTGAGTCAGGCTATGCCCCATATATAAAAGTAAGATTAGCGCTAATCCTATTACTTTTAGGGGTTGGGATAAATGATGCTGGTGTGGCGAGGGCCTGGCACCAGATCAGGTTGTTCTAATTTCAGGACTGAATATATATTTTGATTGTAAATATTGAGTTCTGAAGTTGGGATTTACCCCCCTCGATCAGGTGGATACGGGACATGACCCCGTTGACCCGTCTGCGTGTAGACTCCCTGAGGCTTGTACCTCTATGTCAGGAAAGCGGACTTTAAACCCTATTCACTCACTCACTCACTCCCCTTGGTTAAAGGTTAATTTTTTAGTCAACCTTGGTTCAGGTTTTTAGTCAAGCTTGTACATGGAATACTTTTGTGCATACAGACACCATACTTGGACAACCTTTTCTCATAGGGATGTACATCAATAACCCCTGGTTTATATTTGACCTTGACCTACATTTCCTCTTCAGTTACTTACTTAATTCTCTTTGGTTAAGGTTTTTAGTCAACCTTGTAGATGGAATACTCCTGGCCCTACACCAACCATACTTGGACAACTTCATCTCCTAGTGATGTACATCAACAGCCTCTGACCTACCTATATTTGACCTTGACCTACATTTAACATTGAATTACTTAGTTAATTCCCCTTGGTTAAGGTTTTTAGTCTACCTTGGTTAAGGTTTTTTAGTCAAGCTGTACATGGAATACTATTGTGCATACAGACACCATACTGGGACAACCTTTTCTCATAGGGATGTACATCAATAACCCCTGATCTATATTTGACCTTGACCTACATTTCCTCTTCAATTACTTAGTTAATTCTCCTTGGTTAAGGTTTTTAGTCAAGCTTGTATATGGAATACTACTGGCCCTACACCCACCATACTTGGACAACGTCATCTCCTAGGGATGTACATCAATAACCCTTGATCTATATTTGACCTTCACCTACATTTGACGTTGACCTACATTTAACCTTGAATTACCTAGATAATTCCCCTTGGTTAAGGTTTTTAGTCAACCTTGGTTAAGGTTTTTAGTCAAGCTTGTACATGGAATACTATTGTGCATACAGATACCATACTTGGACAACCTTTTCTCATAGGGATGTACATCAATAACCCCTGATCTATATTTGACCTTGACCTACATTTCCTCTTGAATTACTTAGTTAATTCTCCTTGGTTAAGGTTTTCAGTCAAGCTTGTATATGGAATACTCCTGGCCCTACACCCACCATACTTGGACAACTTCATCTCCTAGGGATGTACATCAATAACCCTTGATCTATATTTGACCTTGACTTACTTTTGACCTTGACCTACATTTCCTCTTGAATTACTTAGTTAATTCTCTTTGGTTAAGGTTTTTAGTCAAGCTTGTATATGGAATACTCCTGCCCTACACCAACCATACTTGGACAACTTTATCTCCTAGTGATGTACATCAACAACCCCGACCTATATTTGACTTTGACCTACATTTAACCTTGAATTACTTAGTTAATTCCCCATTGGTTAAGGTTTTTAGTCAACCTTGGTTAAGGTTTTTATTCAAGCTTTCTACATGGAATACTATTGTGCATACAGACACCATACTTTGACAACCTTTTCTCATAGCAATGTACATCAATAACCCCTGATCTATATTTGACCTTGACCTACATTTCCTCTTGAATTACTTAGTTAATTCCCCTTGGTTAAGGTTTTTAGTCAAGCTTGTATATGGAATACTCCTGGCCCTACACCCACCATACTTGGACAACTTCATCTCCTAGGGATGTACATCAGTAACCCCTGATCTATATTTGACCTTCACCTACATTTCCTCTTGAATTACTTAGTTAATTCTCTTTGGTTAAGGTTTTTAGTCAACCTTGTAGATGGAATATTCCTGGCCCTACACCAACCATACTTGGACAACTTTATCTCCTAGTGATGTACATCAACAACCCCTGACCTATATTTGACCTTGACCTACATTTAACCTTGAATTACCTAGTTAAATCCCCTTGGTTAAGGTTTTTAGTCAACCTTGGTTAAGGTTTTTAGTCAAGCTTGTACATGGAATACTATTGTGCATACAGACACCATACTGGGACAACCTTTTCTCATAGGGATGTACATCAATAACCCCTGATCTATATTTGACCTTGACCTACATTTCCTCTTCAATTACTTAGTTAATTCTCCTTGGTTAATGTTTTTAGTCCAGCTTGTATATGGAATACTACTGGCCATACACCCCCTATACTTGGACAACTTCATCTCCTATGGATGTACATCAATAACCCTTGATCTATATTTGACCTTCACCTACATTTGACCTTGATCTATATTTAACCTTGAATTACCTAGATAATTCCCCTTGGTTAAGGTTTTTAGTCAACCTTGGTTAAGGTTTTTGGTTTTTAGTCAAGCTTGTACATGGAATACTATTGTGCATACAGATACCATACTTGGACAACCTTTTCTCATAGGGATGTACATCAATAACCCCTGATCTATATTTGACCTTGACCTACATTTCCTCTTGAATTACTTAGTTAATTCTCCTTGGTTAAGGTTTTTAGTCAAGCTTGTATATGGAATACTCCTGGCCCTACACCCACCATACTTGGACAACTTCATCTCCTAGGGATGTACATCAATGACCCTTGATCTATATTTGACCTTGACTTACTTTTGACCTTGACCTACATTTCCTCTTGAATTACTTAGTTAATTCTCTTTGGTTAAGGTTTTTAGTCAAGCTTGTAGATGGAATACTCCTGCCCTACACCAACCATACTTGGACAACTTTATCTCCTAGTGATGTACATCAACAACCCCTGACCTATATTTGACTTTGACCTACATTTAACCTTGAATTACATGTACTTAGTTAATTCCCCTTGGTTAAGGTTTTTAGTCAACCTTGGTTAAGGTTTTTAGTCAAGCTTTCTACATGGAATACTATTGTGCATACAGACACCATACTTTGACAACCTTTTCTCATAGCAATGTACATCAATAACCCCTGATCTATATTTGAACTTGACCTACATTTCCTCTTGAATTACTTAGTTAATTCCCCTTGGTTAAGGTTTTTAGTCAAGCTTGTATATGGAATACTACTGGCCCTACACCCACCATACTTGGACAACTTCATCTCCTAGTGATGTACATCAACAACCCCTGATATATATTTCACCTTGAGTATATTTCCCCATTTCAATTACTTACTTAAGTCACCTTGGTTAAGGTTTTTTAGTCAACCCTTGGTTAAGGCGGTTTTTAGTCAAGCTTGTACATGGAAATACTATTGTGCATACAGACACCATACTTGGACAACCTTTTCTCATAGGGATGTACATCAATAACCCCTGATCTCTATTTGACCTTCACCTACATTTCCTCTTCAATTACTTAGTTAATTCTCTTTGGTTAAGGTTTTTAGTCAACCTTGTAGATGGAATACTCCTGGCCCTACACCAACCATACTTGGACAACTTCATCTCCTAGTGATGTACATCAACAACCCCTGACCTATATTTCACACTGACCTACATTTAACCTTGAATTAATTAGTTAATCCCCCTTGGTTAAGGTTTTTAGTCAACCTTGGTTAAGGTTTTTAGTCAAGCTTGTATATGGAATACTATTGTGCATACAGACACGATACTTGGATAACTTTTTCTCATAGGGATGTACATCAATAACCCCTGACCTACATTTTACCTTCACCTACATTTAACCTTGAATTACTTGGTTAATGTTTATAGTCAAGCTTGTATATGGAATACTCCTGGGCCTACATCAACCATACTTGGACAACTTCATCTCCTAGTGATGTACATCAATAATCCCTGACCTATATTTGACCTTGACCTACTTTTATCCTTGGATTACTTAGTTATTTGCCCTTGGTTAAGCTTTTTAGTCAAGCTTGTATATAGAATACTCCTGGGCCTACAGCAACCATACTTGGAAAACTTCATCTCCTAGTGATGTACATAAATAACCCCTGACCTATATCTGTCATTGACCTACATTTAACCTTGAATTACTTACTTAATTTCCCTTGGTTAAGTTTTTTAGTCAACCTTGGTTAAGGTTTTTATGCAGGCCGCAGCCACCTTGTTTGTCAAGCTATGTGTACATCGACAACCCTCGTAGTCGAGCTATGCTGTTCTCCTACAGCTCTTGTTATAGGAAGCTCTGGATTCGACATCCTAGGACATCGACAGTTTCTTTAACAATCATTAATGGGCACAAAAAACACTTTATTGAACCGTTTGGCTTGTGCGCAGTTGATGGCATTTTTTTTAGTAACCTCGTATCAAACCGGAAGTTCGGAACACGAGCCGTGTCATGGGTTTTCGCGACCATTTTTTTTCACTTCCACATCGAAAAAGGCAGCGTTACAGTAGAACTGGCCGTTTTTGGTGTAAAATTAAAGTGCAAAATTGTTGTAGATTCATTCATCTACTCCAAATCACAATGTTATTATCAATCAAATTGAGCTGCATCATTATTATTGAGTATTATGTATTTAGCGATCTTTTTTTGAGACACTAGACTTTCAATCCTCCCTACCCAAGCGCCCTCCACCACCTCACCACAGCCCCACCTCTCACCACAGCCCCACAGTCCACGGGCATTTTTTTTATTATTTGAAAACTGTCTGGAGGCCAATAAATTATGCAATATAACTAATTGATCTATTTTGTATTAAAGAAAAACGAGTAGAACATGCATACAACTAATTATAAACAGTGTTAAACACCACACAACAACTATGTATGGTACACAACTTTGACTGCACAGTACAAAAGCAGTGTAACTGGTTATCAGAGTAATCCGCGATACTATCGTGATACCTAACGTGATACGTCGCGACTATCATGATACGTATCGCGATACGTTTTTTCCGGCGATACCCAACACTAATAGTTTCAATAATCCCCTAGCCAAACATTGCTTCTGGCTACTATAATTGTCAGTTCAAAACACGTGTTATTCTCGTGGCGAAGTTATTTATACAATACAGCCAATCGCTGGTAAGTTAAAGGCAGCCCTTAGTGGCATGATTGACAGGTTACTGTCGCGAAAGACGTCGGCAATAGATCTATCAGCGATTGATCATGAACCTGGTATAGTTAACTCCCTCCGAATACTCTCAACCAGACAAACAAACACATGCAAACACGTGTTTTAAATAACGGGCGCCAGATGCGAGTCGTTTCTGGGTCGGGGCTAGCAAAAATTATAAGCTGGGTCGCCCGGTGGCGAACGAATTTCGTAGTTGTCTACACACTTTTTATGACACTTTGTGGGATACCATTTCCGAAATAAAAATAGCATCCAATCGTTAACTACGATTGTGGGTATACCCATTCGAGGCGCCACCTGGCGAACCGAGTCGTGGCCTACACAGCGGATGCGGAAGGCCCATGATTGCATTTTCTATTTCTATTAAATACGAAATCGATATACAGTCGAGCACCAGTACCTCGAACGTCAGTATCTCGATGGTATCCCCTATCTCGATGATTCGCTAAAGTCCCGAATTATATCCTTATTTTTTAATGTAAATCTCCTCGGCTATCTCGAACATGCCCTATCTCGAACATGTTCTCTATCTCGACTGTTCATTCTGTCCCCTTCGTACAAAAATACGTTAAAAATCATTTCGCTATCTCAATCACATAAATGTTTGGGTAAATCACCTAAGCGCCTGGCGTCCAAGATCAATTTGGTTAACACTAATTTTCAAAACCTATTATCAAACGAAACAAAATAAATTCACACCTGCCTCGGGTTGTTTGCTTAATTGGTCCACCTCGATTTGTTTGAGTGTTTGACACGATTCATTAAGCATATCACGACGTGCCACAAGACATTCTTAACAGTTTTTCACACCCTGTCAAAGTCCACGGCATTCTTCACACAGCTGTATAGACGCCGGTGTACGAAGCAAGGGACGATCAAGGACTTCTTCACGAGACCTGACTGCGAGTGACGGTGTCAATTTCGTTTCGTTGTAAAAATGTACTTTTCTGTTTCTTGTATTATATGTTACTCATTATGTTAACACAACTTTATTTCCTTAGTGAGTGACATATTGTCACGACCAGTATAGGTGGCTGATTTCGGGTGTCGGTTGTATGAGCATGTTCGGGGGTCTCTCGATCAAGGCCACTTAGCTTGGAAGGTGAATGGTGAATTGATTGGGTGCAACAATGTTACACTGAACAATTATGTTTGATCGTTTCGTTTAATATTGATTAGATCATGAGCATGTCGATATTACTATTTAAGAATTCAAGAAATTTCAATATCTTGATTGATATGCTCATGTGAAAATTAGTATAATTATACTTGCTCTATAGAGAATGTGAAACACAAACAAAATACTTATATTCACCCTGTTATACCTCTTTAGATATATTCAGTAAGCAATTGGGACGGGCTGTAACTAATGTTGCAAAAACTTGTAGCCCAACCCGTTTGCTATTTTTGTAAAATTGTATGTACAGTCAGAATTCGTTACAGTGGCACACGTTACAGCGGCATATTCGCCTCCCGGCACAATAAGCCGCCAAACCAATCAGCATGCTCTTTAATCTGCTCGATATACCGGCAAATTCGGCTTCCGGCACCGGCAGGGAATTCCCGCAAACGAATACACAGTTTAAGTCTTATTTAATGTGCGTTATAACGGCGCCGGTACCCGGCGCCGCTGATACCAGCACTGTGACCCAGCTCTGTTATCCGGCATTACGGAAACCGATATCCGGGAACCAGTCACTGACCATATAATGTGCGTCATAACGGCGCCGGTACCCGGCGTCGCTGGTACCCGGTGTCGCTGGTACCAGCTGTTATCCGGCATTACGTGCCGGAAACCGATATTCGGGAACCAGTCACAGACCATATCTAAACAATTTCACAGCTGATTAACCCCGACCTGCTGTCATAAATCGCGGCAATTAACGTGTCGGTACCTTGTCACCTGCTGTGATGTACTATTTTGCAAACATCAATTAAGAAATGAACAGTTAGCAACTAAATTTACAAGTGATTAAATCCAGCAAGGGCCGATAGATTGTAAATAAAAAAATATCATAATCGTGAAAAATTTAAATAATTACCGTGTAACATTGCCTCTGGGGCGAGTTCAGACAGGGACGTATCGTCATGTAAATATTTAAAGGGAAACCACTCTACATGTTTTTGCTTTGTATTTTTTATAAATTTTAGCATGTAAATTAAAACAAGCTGTTTATTAAAATATGTGTTTCTTTTCAATATGCACATGTTTACGAATTGCTAACAATAAAGAAAACAGAAACAATTTCACAGATAATCCGGTATTCACCACGCGCTCTACAATTAACAACAGGTTCGCCTGTAACCTAGACTTTGTCAAATACCGGATTAGCTTTGTATGTTGTTGGTTTCCTTGATATAAATTCGTATATATGCATTGCTTTATCAATGTGGTGACAAATAAGTATATATCTCGCCGATAATGCTAATGTAAAATGACAACAAATAGCGTTGATACAATGCGTGGTTACCAATTACCGAAATGTTCCAATTACCGGAATTATCCCGACAGTCTGATAGCGAGGAGAAAATCGCCGATTCGTAATACCGGCATATTCGTTATAATGGCAGATTCATCTCTGACGAACTATGCCGTTGTAACGAATTCTGACTGTATTAACTGTTATTTTTATATATCATGTCAAATTAGAGCAATAAAATATGTTTAAACTATTGTCTATTGAATACATGTATATAATGTATGTAATGTTCATATTGTTGTTTGTCAATTAATTGGTATATAAAATAATAAAAGCAACACATGTTTTGTTTCATTATTCCTTTATTGTTTACTCATGATGTGATGGGTAACATGATTTGATATTTTTTGGCGAAAATATTTGACCGTGTCACTTCCTCGGTATCTCGAACCTAGTCCTATCTCGACTAAAATACGATCTCCCTTCGACTTCGAGATACTGGTGCTCGACTGTATTCTAATGAAATCCTTTGATGCTGAAAACAAATACTGTTTATTACATTACTATCTATTTATTTCAACCAAATATGGCTAACTCTATTGTCAGAAAACATGAAAAAGTCTGTAAATATCACGGACAATTTCGGCAATTTCATACCTACGTAGTTTCGTCCTTTTGCAGCTTTTTCCAATCGATGTTAGCGTAACTCGATTTTTATGATAATTCAGTTTGGTATTAACTAAATATACAGAATTTATGCACATCCAAGTTCATAAATGATATTTTAAATGAATTTAAACGGATTACTTTGCTATTCGTCTAAAATATTTGCATAAATGCTGTTTCATTACATGTACACAGTTAAAGAGGTTCAAATGGGTGGTAACAACATACCCCCCCATGTCTTTTTTATTTCTCAATGTTAACACTCACTTAAACCGTCTCGACGAGGTGGCTGAACTGAGCGTTTAATGGCCTGTCAACAGCTTTGGTCATTATAGGCTTGTATGATACAAGCACATGTTGATGCCTCTACCCCTGTAATAGATATGCTTTTGAAAACATAAAGTTAATGTATACAGTTACGCGATAACTATAAGTAACAGAAAAAATCAGGGAAAATATGATGTTGATCACTTCTCCCTAAATTGTTGGCCTAGATTGAACCCTGGGGGGCATCCTTGTCCCATGGACATAATTCCAAATATACTCATATATTGTCCTTGAATCAAGCAGCTTGATTGGCTGAGCCTGAGCTGTATTACAGCTCAGGCTCAGCCAATCAAGCTGCTCGATTGCGAGTTATGATTGCAAATAGATGACCAAACGTTGAGATCAGGGCAAGACTAACGCACGTATGTACTTTTACATATGAGACACGCCATGCAATTTTGTACCTGAGGACACGACATGTGCAATTTTTCATGAAATGTATTTCCAGAAATTGTGACATTTTCTGTAAATGATGTCGAAAGATGATTGAATTGAATTCCGCAGTTGCTGTGCGAGTCATTTACGCAAAATATCGTAAATTTTGTAAATAATAAAAAATCGCACATGTTCTAAGGTACAAAATCACATGGTGTGTCTCATATATTGGTATTTCCATCCTGCTGGGTGGGGCGTTTGGTGGGAGCATGTGAAGGGTTCATTTAACGACGGGTTTCATCCTTACCGGTAACGGAATACCGATATCCCTGGTTTGACCCTCAGGTATATGTTTGGCTTTCTGTTACTTGAGAGTTGGATCTGGCTATACCCATTATAAACGTAATATGATTGCTACTAATCCTATAACATTTGGGGAATGGGGCTAAGTGACTGGTGTAGTCAGTACCTGGCACCAGGTCAGGTTATTCTAATTTCAGGGCTAAATATATAGAGGATATTCATATTTTTGCAACGAATATGACATATATGTTCATCAAGTGGTGTGGAATGTCCATATTTCACGAGTGAATATAGATAGCGGAAGTAGTCGTATTTTCACCGGAAGATGTTTATTTCATCGATGAGAACATATGACTTTTATTTACATCGTATAACTATGTATTTCATGGGTAGGTATATAATAAATATATTTTTTCTGTAAATTTTCAGTTCTGATTTTGTGATTTTCCCCTCATCACAGCAGGTAACATACGTGTGGGATTTGACCCTGTTGACCTGGTCTAAAATAACCATAGCTGTTCACAGACCGTTAAACACCAATTAAATCAAATCAAATCCATCCTGCTGGTATTTTCAGACCACGACTTAACCCTTAGACCGCTATCTTAATTGTTTTGTCGTCTGCTGTTTATTTTCTATTTTCCATTTTTATCATCAAAAACATGCTTTGACAACACTTTAGAATAATTTACAACATGCTTTGACAGCACTTCCAATGGAAATGATTCTGAAGTGCTGTCAAAACATGTTTTATTGAGAAATAAGGCAAGATATAAAAGCAACAGCAGACAACAATTGTTGTGTGCAGCGGTATATGGGTAAAAGGACCGTAGCAGTTGGTGAGATGCTAATTAAACCGTTTTTACATAGGGTAGCCTATGTATTGGAATCGCATCGGACAGTTAGCCACGCCCCAGACCCCCCTCGATGGGCACGTCCGTAATGATATCTTGGAATAACCATAACAACAAAATGCATTGTGTTACTTAACGTTTAACTGGCATACGCTAATTGAAAATAATATGAAAAACTACTTGCACTGCACAATATCAACAACGGATGTTCTACGTACAAAAATACATCGGATTATTTTGTTGCGCGTGATTTGCCCCCATTTGCAGCACAAATCGTGGGGTCATCGCTAAATTTAGTAACAGAGTTAACTCCCCTCCGAATACTCTCCGAAACAAGCGACTCGTTTAACACACAAACTACATCAAGTTTGACCTTCCGGCAGCCTATTTTTAAACTCACCCGACACCTGTGCGAAACAAAACTCGCACGTGTAGGTCTAACTGATGTTTAATCCTCATTCTCTCTCTCTATCGATGGATTTACAGTGGATTTTAGTGACATTCCTGAATTCGGCCTGATTGACATTTGTCTATGGTGGCCAATACACTCCAACATGAGTGTCAATTCTACGTTCAGGGAAGGGGGTCAATAAGTCAGTATTTAAGGTGATAACTTACAGTCAGGGAACACATTAATGACAGTATAACACACCCAGCTTATATTAATACCCATATTAATGCAAGTACTGATTAATACGACAAAAAAAAATCTAACAAGTTTGTAAACGTTACAAGTGCCCGCTATACAGATATAATCATTTAGTAATATTTATTTTACTGATAGTGATGCGCGGTGGTATCAGGCTATTTTCATATGCAAATGAGGCATGATATTTACTAAAGAAATGCGTCACCTGAACAAATAATATTTTCGACAGATTTTAAAGTATGATCATTGCACATCATAAAATAAATACAGAGATTAAATAGTAATGTCCGTTAACATTTTAAGCAAACACGGTTATCGCCCCTGATATCAGTGTGTAAATTTACGTCTGATATAACATGTATAATAATGCCAATCAGTACGTGGGATAATGGCGCATGAATGTTTATTTTGCCAGGAAATGTCTCAGATGATGTCGCTGATGTAAAAAACATTTTGTACCTACTGAGTGGGCATGTATCTTTAAGGGTTAATGAAACTGCAACACCAACAATCAATCAATCTAGTTTAATCTTGTAGTACCCTATGTTCAGTACATTCAGTACTTTGATTCTTTTTGTTTGCAGTGATTGGCATTTTTGATGGCGAGGTATCCACGGTAGATAAGATGATCAGCCCATCTCTGTACAAGAAGCTGACGTGTGATAATGTTCCCTTTAGCATTCCCCCGTTCATTATCAAATGGGGAACCAGTAAGGAGGTTATTAATCCAATAACGAACGAGCGCGAGTTTGAAAACGTGAAGGACATCGTTGACGGAGAGAGAATGATCATTGATTCCGATGGTATGTTAACCCTTTCACGCCTATGTAACTGGTATGTAACTGGTATGTATCTCAACACCAGATGCCTGTATAGTGGTATTGGTAAATAGTGTTGATCCAGAAGAGTCGGCTCGTGATGAGCCGTCTCATCAGGATCTGCACTTTTTGCAAGTAATTTTCATATTTTTGAGAACAAAAACACCCTCTTTTCATAAATGGACTAGTCTGAAAGTAATTTTGTGACGATTGGACTGGTCGCAAAATTAACATATCAAAATCCATTGCAGTTAAATAGGGGTGAAAGTGTTAAGTATGAAACTGTACATTATGTGTAAAAGCGTGTAATGTTGTAAAAAAAATAAAATCCACAAATGGCACAGTGCGTCTATCTAAATAAAAGAAAGCAGTTTCAGGGCTCCAGATAAGGAATTAGTAATTGAGTATTGTCACTCATTTCTGAAGCAATTGGGTATTTCAAAATTTTAATTGGGTAAAATAAAATCACACTACTGTTTACACATCAACAGACAGCAATTATTGAATAGTTTGCTTTGAAATGAAAACATGTCTTGGCATTTCATTAGAATTGTCTCCTTGGATGTGTTATCATGGAAAATAAGAACAAATATGCTGTTGTCTATTTTCTGCAACATGATAAAGGTACCACAAATTGTTTATTGCTTTTTGATACTCGCTACTTCTGATTTCAATTGGGTTTTTGGCAATTTTAATTGGGTATTTAAGCAAATACGCAGCTTATCTGTTTTGGCTGTGATAATGTAATAAATTCAGTATAATAATTCTGCATACTTTTAATCATCAAATATATGCAGTTGTTAGTTCTATGTGAAATAATGCATTTCGGCGAAAATAAATTATTACTAACTTTGCCATGTTGGTGAAATCGGCTACAGATAAACTTGATATCAGTTCAAAGACCGTAGCCTGGTTTTTAGCTCACCTGAGCGAAGCTCATGTGAGTTATTGTTACCGCAATGTGTCCGTCGTCCGTCGTCGTCCGTCATCGTCGTCCGTCGTCGTCGTCCGTCGTCCGTGAACATTTTCAAACGTCTTCTCCTCGGTAACCATTGGGTCTATAGTCACCAAACTTCATGGTCATGGTCCTTAGGTAGGGGGATTACAAAATTGTTAAAATGATGTCATTGCGTAATCCAAGATGGCCGCCGTCTAAAAATAGCACAAATTCTTAAAAAATCTTCTTCTCAAGAACCGCCAACCGGATTTCGACAAAACTTGGTAGGAATGATCGATGTACATTGCACTTTCAAAGTTGTTAAAATGGTGACTCCGGGGTCAAAAATGGGCGTGGCCCGTGGGGTCCAATTAGGGTTTTCAAATTTTATTTTTGACTGAATATGGTCATGTCATATATCAAATTGAAGGTATCAATGAGGCGATCACTCTGGTGCATTTTTTGTCGAAATCGGATTGTTATGTCATTCAAGATGGCCGCCAAAAGGTCAAAAGGTCGTTCTTTTATTAGAGATTTCAAAATTCTTCTTCACATGAACCGCTTGGCCCATGGTAGCCAAACTTAAAAGTTATGGTCCATGGGTGAAGACTTTTCAGATTTGTTAAAATGGAGGTCATCGCTAATCCAAGATGGCCGCCGTCTAAAAATAGCATAAATTCTTAAATAATCTTCTTCTCATGAACTGCTAGCCGGATTTCGACGAAACTTGGTAGGAATGATTGATGTACATTGCTCTTTCAAAGTTGTTAAAATAGGTGACCCGGGGTGGTCAAAAATGGGCGTGGCCCGTAGGGTCAAATTGGGGTCAAATTTTATTTTTGACCGAATATGGTCATGTTATATATTAAATCGAAGGTATCAATGAGGCGATCACTTTGGTACATTTTTTTTCGAAATCGGATTGTTACGTCATCCAAGATGGCCGCCGAAATGTCAAAAGGTCGTTCTTTTATTAGAGATTTCAAAATTCTTCTTCACATGAACCGCTTGGCCCATGGTAGCCAAACTTAAAAGTTATGGTCCATGGGTGAAGCCTTTTCAGATTTGTTAAAATGGAGGTCATAGCTAATCCAAGATGGCCGCTGTCTAAAAATAGCATAAATTCTTAAAAAATCTTCTTCTCATGAACCGCTAGCCGGATTTCGAGGAAACTTGGTAGGAATGATTGATGTACAATGCTCTTTCAAAGTTGTTAAAATGGTGACCCCGGGGTAAAAAATGGGCGTGGCCCGTGTGTTCAAATTTTATTTTTGACAATATGGTCATGTCATATATCAAATTGAAGGTATCAATGAGGCGATCACTCTGGTGCATTTTTTGTCGAAATCGGATTGTTATGGCATTCAAGATGGCCGCCGAAAGGTCAAAAGGTCGTTCTTTTATTAGAGATTTCAAAATTCTTCTTCACATGAACCGCTTGGCCCCTGGTAGCCAAACTTAAAAGTTATGGTCCATGGGTGAAGCCTTTTCAGATTTGTTAAAATGGAGGTCATAGCTAATCCAAGATGGCCGCCGTCTAAAAATAGCATAAATTCTTAAAAATCTTCTTCTCATGAACCGCTAGCCGGATTTCGAGGAAACTTGGTAGGAATGATCGATGTACAATGCTCTTTCAAAGTTGTGAAAATGGTGACCCCGGGGTCAAAAATGGGCATGGCCCGTGGGGTCAAATTGGGGTCAAATTTTATTTTTGACCGAATATGCTCATGCCATATATCAAATTGAAGGTATCGATGAAGCGATTGCTCTGGTGCAATATTTGTCGGAATCGGATGATTATGTCATCCATGATGGCCACCAAAAGGTCCATTTATTCAAGATTTTGAACGTCTTTTTCTCAGGAACCACATGGCCGATGCTGGCCAAACTTCATAGGAAGTTAAGATCCTTGGGTGAAGCATTTTCAGATTTTGTAAAATGAGAGTCATCGCTTAATCCAAGATGACCGCCATCTAAAAATAGCACAATTTTTTTAAAACACATGAACTCAATGTCAGATTCTCCTCTGGTGTTCATGTAGTCAGGTGAGCGAATTAGGGCCATCATGGCCCTCTTGTCTATTTATCAGGTAACGTTTCATGCTTGAAAATGGCCACAGATGACGTTGTTATCTATGGACAGAATGCGGACTTGTTTACGTTGGGTCATTATACTGACGTCACTCGGTAACGTCATGTGACGTCATCTGACCAATTGAACGTCAGTTTTCACTTCATTGTAACCCGGATGTTTGTATCAGGTCAATGCCTGATACAACAATATATTTGGTCAATACAGGGCATGCTACCCGATATATACTCGAAGATCACCCACGATGTTGATCTCGTATGATCATGAATTCTGGGAGGAATTTCAGTTAGCGTGGGAGTACGTTACGTTTGGTATGTGTCTCACAATGGGAGTGTGTATTCATGCCTGTTAAGCTCTGTCGGTTAGTGATGGTACGGTAAACCTGTAGCCTATTAAGGATAAATTTATTAATTTTTATTTACTGAATTTTTTATATTATCACAGCCATTTTGGCTGCGATAATGTAATGAATTCAGTATAAAATTCTGCATACTTTCAATCATCAACCATATGCGGTCGTTAGTTCTATATAAAATAATGCATTTCGTGAAAAATAAATGATTTATCTTAGCTAGATAAATATGCTTAGCAATTTTCGTGACATCGGCTACAGAGGTCCTTGGTTCATGCCCCCGTGCGCATCTTCCTCGCCCTGTGACATCTACACTGATTGCAAATATAAGGTTCGACAATGTCCAGCCGTGGGTAAACATAACCGTGGTACAAGGAAATTGTTTGAACCCCAAGGCCGTAGGCTGCGGGTTCAAACAGTTCCAGAGTGCCACGGCAAACGTTTACCCACAGCTGGACATTGTCGAACATTATTGTTACATTTCCGTCAGAAATATCCTGCAATTTGAGCATTTATACAGTACTTTCGGTACTTTTATAATCTGCTCCATTCAAACATGCATATTCCGGGGCCACAGTACATCGCGTGATGCAGCCGCATCAATTTCAATGCGGCCGTTGTGAACTGATCTGGTGACGTAGTGGCGCGTTCTAGTAATGCCATGAGACACATGCATTATGTAGGTTTTTTGCTTGGCCCCGGAATGAGCATTGTCTACAGCCATGATCAAACAGCACACTCGTTGTACGTTTGAACACGGCTGTGAGCGGTGTCGAACAACGGCTGTGAGCGGTGTCGAACAACGGCAGTCATGTAACAATATTGGATTCATTTCCTGTTTGGTGAAATGGTCAAATATTTATCTTTTGTACAGGTACGTTGCATATTCTATGGGTGGACGCCGCCAAAGACATTGACAAATCGTTCCGATGTGTCGGCGACAACGATATCATGGCTCTGAAAAGTACAAAGGTGTACAAGCTGAAAATACAGCCTGGCTGTAAGTATTCATAGGTCGTTTATATGTCTTGGACTTGAGAAATGGGGCTTACAGGCTTTGCGACTAGTGTAGATCCAGATCAGACTGCATCACATCTGCTATATGATAATATGCACCTTCCACTTTAGACTGGCGCTTAGAAACCGGGCACCAATTATTCAGTCAGTCGCCTTACAGCACCGTACCAAAGCTAACAACAGCTCGGAGACGGCCGCTCGGAAATTACCGAAGTTTCACGGAGAGTTTGCGGTGCGGTGTATCTGCGTACAACACGTGTAAAAAATAAATTGGTCTAGATGATATATAGTTTATTTTCACACATCTGCCCACTATTCAAATTTTGGCCCCGTGCAGGCACCGGGGCGGGATCAACTGATCCTGAGAATAGTGCTGCAGTAGCCATTGCTTGTCGTAAAAGGCGACTAAACTGGCTTAACGATTGGGTTCATACTTTCCGGAACCCACTATACCGGATTTGGCACTCATGTACATTTTTGGCTTTCTTGTATGTGAGAGTTGAGTCGGGCTATGCCCCATATATAAAAGTAAGATTAGCGCTAATCCTATTACTTTTAGGGATGGGATAAATGATGCTGGTGTGGCGAGGGCCTGGCACCAGATCAGGTTGTTCTAATTTCAGGACTGAATATATATTTTGATTGTAAATATTGAGTTCTGAAGTTGGGATTTACCCCCCTCGGACAGGTGGATACGGGACTCGACCCCGTTGACCCGTCTGCGTGTAGACTCCCTGAGGCTTGTACCTCTATGTCAGAAAAGCGGACGTTAAACCCTATTCACTCACTCACTCACTATTCAAATTTAGTACATGCTACCAGCAATATTTTCAATATATGAACTGTGATCAACAATTATTTTGGTAATTTAATATGTTGTAAAATGTGCCACTTTACGAACTAACAACAAACGTTTTTTCCAAAACATGGAAATTCACACCCGTGGCCTATATAATCATGCTAAATTAGTAAATACAGAGTATAAATTGGGTAGAATGGTGTAGAGGGTACTACATGCTTATAATTAAATGGAAATAGACATGGTTATTTTCTTCCAAATCTGTTTAAACGGTAACGTGACATCTCGGGGTACTCGGCCCTATGACACTTCGACCTTCAACCATTTCGCACTACCTGTTACACATACAGTCCAAAATCAATTCCCATATGTACTAAAGGCAATGATTACGCATTTATTGCATGCATTTGTTTTATTTTACATCATTAAATAACAAATATTATTTACAGTCAGCTCAATTTTATTGGGTTTAAAGCAGTTTTAATTGCTATAATCCTGCAATTTGACAAGTCACAAATATCATCAAATGCTGTCTAAGCAACTCTGAATGTTCAAAATTTTCGGGGGAGATCCCCTTTACCCCCCTTACGAGAAGGGGTTAGCATCCCCTCTCGTGCTCTCCCCCCGGTCGTGCCTACGGCACTCGTTACGTGCCGTTGGCACTTTTCAGTATTGACAGATTTTCATACTTTCAGCCATGTACTCAGTCTTTGCCCCTCTTCCCCAGCCCCCTTGTTTACTTACGAATGGTACAAACATGGCAATACAAAAATATATCACGCTTATTTCATAATATTTGGGTCAGTCGTACAAATAAACTAATTATTACGAGCAGTTTTGAATTAAAGATTATGTCCTCAAATAACAACAAACTATGGATACTCAAATAAAACTATGTAGTCTTAATGTTAATGGGCTTGGACATCAAACTAAACGTAAAAAAGTATTCAGTTGGCTAAAACAAAAGAAATTCTCAATATGTTTCCTCCAAGAACTTCACTGTACACAAGAAAACAAAGAAATGTGGAAGAAACAATGGGGTCAAGACATTTTCCTAAGTGGAAACAGCTCCAATAGCAAAGGTATTGGTATTCTACTGAATCTAACATTGACATACGAAATACTCGAACATACTGAAATAATACAGGGACGCCTACAGTTATTAAAAATTAAAGTAGTCGATACAACAATAGTACTATTAAATATATATGGACCAAATGAAGATGACGTAACTGTTTTTTCAAGAATAGAACAATTAATTTTAGAGAATAATAGTGAAAGTATGGTTTTAGTAGGGGATTTCAACAATGTACTAAATGTTGAAACCGATAAACAAAATGGAAATACAGATAGATATAAAAAATGTTCGGAAAAAATAAACGATATTATCAACAACAATGAATTATATGATATATTCAGTATAAACTTTACTGGAGTGATATAAAGGATTATTATATAAAGTCGATAAATTATTCATATGAAATTGGAACTCTTTAACGGAACTTCAAAAACAAGGCATAATTACTCTACTACCAAAAAAAGATAAAAATACGCTCTTTATTGAAAACTGGAGACCAATATCACTTTTAAACGTGGACTATAAAATTGCAACAAAAGTAATAGCTAACAGAATCAAGAAAGTATTAAACACCCTAATAAATGTCAACCAGACAGGGTTCATTAAAGGAAGATATATTGGAGAAAATGTACGAACCCTTATGGAAATAATTGATGACACAAATGAAAACAATAAAACAGGAATGATATTTTTTGCAGACTTTCAAAAAGCTTTCGATAGTCTAAGCCATAAATTTATAATTAAATGTCTACAGCATCTCAACTTTGGCAACTCACTAATTCAATGGATAACTCTATTTTACAAAGACGCTAAAAGTTGTATCACAAATAATGGTCATCTATCCAATTTCTTTAACGTTAAAAAGGGCGTCAGACAAGGCTGTCCTTTATCAGCATATATTGTCATACTATGCATAGAACTATTGTCACGTAAAAGTAACAGTAACACAAATATTAAAGGTCAAACTCTTGGTGGGGAGGAAATAAAACAAACACTTTTTGCAGATGATGCAAGCTTTACACTTGATGGCACCGAACAATCGTTCAAAGAACTTGTTAGAACTCTAGAACAATTTGCAAATATATCTGGGTTAAAATTAAACAAAGGAAAATGTACTATTTTAAAATTGGGAACAACTAGATATAACACAAATAAATGGTGCAACAATAACTTATATACATGGTTCAAGCCTCAACTCTAGGAATAACTTTTACAAACGATAAAACAAAACTGCAACTACTAAATCTAACACCCAAAATTAAGTCATTCCAGAACTGCCTAAATAGTTGGAAAAAATGGAACCTAACACTAATAGGAAAAATAGCAGTATTAAAAACATTTGCATTCCCTAAACTGGTATATCCGCTGACAGTACAGTGCGACCCTGTTAGTACACGCTTCACTATAACACGATTTCGGTTAGTACACGGTTGTGCCTTGGCTCCCGAATTTTTTGCCTATTTGTATATCAAAATCCTGTTAAATTTGTAACACGACTATTGTCAGAAATCGTGTTAAATTTGCGATTCTTTCCCAAATTAGACCCAAAATGGACGAATTTATTTATTTTTTTTAATTTTTTTTTTTTAATGGACGCATAGCCTCCTTTTATCGCACCGATGTGAATGTGCAGCTGATCACGTTTGCACATTTCGTAAATTAATCCGAGCAAACTGGGAATAAGATCAATTATTGGTCCCAGTAACAAAGCAGTGCTAATTGTTATGTGCTCGATTTCATTTTTATACGACCGTTTTTAAAAAACGGTACGTATTATGTTTTACCGCACGGCGGGCGGGTGGGCAGGCGGCGGGCGGGCATCGATGCGGCGGCGTGGCGGTGCGGGCGGCTGAAGAAAAAGCGCATAGTTCGTGTACACAACTCCTCCGAAACTGTTCAGTCGATCGATCTGGAACTATACACACGTCTTCTACACCATATTGAGATGTGCACCTTGGTGTTTTTTTTATGCCGAAAAACTATTTTTTAACAAAAATATCGCCTTTTTAACTTAGCCAATTTTTCTTCATTTTTCTATACATTTCTATATACGGTACAGAGTTTGTGTACACAACATCCTCCGAAACCTTTCTGTTCGAATCGATCTGAAACTATGCACACGTCTTCTACACATATTGAAGATGTGCACCTTGGTGTTTTTATGCCAAAAAAATATTTTTTAACAAAAATATCACCTTTTTAACTTAGCCATTTATTCTACATTTTTCTATACAATTCTATATACGGTACAGAGTTTGTGTACACAACTCCTCTGAAAACCGTTCAGTCGATCTTTCTGAAATTATATTACATGTCTTCTACACATATTGAAGATGTGCACCTTGGTGTTTTTTGATGTCGAAAAAATATTTTTTAACAAAAATATCACCTTTTTAACTTAGCCATTTTTTCTACATTTTTCTATACAATTCTATATACGGTACAGAGTTTGTGTACACAACTCCTCCGAAACTGTTCAGTCGATCGTTCTGAAACAATACAACACATCTTCTACACATATTGAAGATGTGCACCTTGGTGTTTTTATGCGGAAAACATATTTTTTACCTTTTTAAAAACTATCACTTTTCTTACAATTAGCTATTTTTTCTACAATTTTCTATACAATTCTTTTATATTTAAGGTACAGAGTTTGTGTTACACAACTCCTCCGAAACCTATTTCAGTCGATCGTTCTGAAACTATAGACACGTTTCTTATTACATATTGAAGATGTGCACCTTGGTGTTTTTCTGCCGAAAAAATATTTTATAACAAAAATATCACCTTTTTAACTTAGCCATTTTTTATACATTATTGTATCCAATTCCCTATCATTTATACTTTACACTCTACTTTTCTATCTCTGCCTAAATTAGTATACATATTTAGCACAACTAGATGAAGAAATAATGCTATAGACTTTCAAATTCTCATTAATGTTTCTTGCCTTGGTGACAGCTTCACATTTCTGCATCTTCGCTGTCTGGCCCATATTCGACGGGCGTATTTTGTGACTTGCGGCACTCTTGTTCCGGCATGCGTTCACGCTCAACATTGGTGGAATATTAATTTGGTGTAAAGGCTGACCAATCGGAGATCGCGTATCAGTCGCGCAGATTAACTCGACCCAGATTAACTAAATTGTTACAGCACTCGCCCACGCCCCCGGCGCATTTAACACAATGTGTTACGTGACAAACTGGCCTTTGTTAGTACACGGAAGTCCGGCGACATACAAAAACCTTCCGTGTTGCTTATCCGACCGAAACCGTGCTATATCCGTTCTCGCCCAAGACGCATCATAATGTCAACAAAAAATACATGTGACACTGTATACTGTGACTGCGAGATGAACGACGTCGCCAATGCCTATAATATGCCATATGTTTTCAACTGTTATCTTCGCATATAATAAATATATTGAATCCAAGAATTGTTAACGTCCTGTTTTATTTATTCATCATGTTCATGTAGAATGTAGTATCTACGCAGGTCCGTGCAAATCCCATTATTGTAAACGCGTGTAGAAAAAAAAAGTGTAGTAATGAATGACGCAATGACCGATATCCTCGTTCCATCAGCTGCAACATCACGGACAAGCTCGTGCGTTGCAATCTGTGTTTACTCATATGGTGGAGCCACAGGTGGAAGACTCGGACCTAATGACACCAAAATAAATGCCTATTAAAAAAATCCCATTATCCCACCACCTGGTATCGTACTGTACATGACGTTAATAATAGAACGAGATCAAGTGGGTGGGGTAATGGATATTTTTGTAATGGTCATTTTCTTTGTGTGACACGTCCGACTATTCCACCTGTGGGTTTGAGTACAGACCTGTGAGAGGAATGTTTTGCCCGACGCGTTATAATATTGCGCCAGTTCATGAGGTAATCAGGCTTATCAACGTGAGATTTTCGTATGAAGATGAATCTGATAATAGTGTACATTTTCTGTAAACGATATCGAATGTTGACGAATATTAAATTAGTAATTATTACGCATTTGCTCTGAAAAATGTTATCACTTTTCCGATATATTTGCAGAAAAAAGTCAAATCATTCTCGGCGATAATCTCAGTTATATAATAAAGTTGATTATCTCATGCACTGGCTCAATTATGACGTAGCGAAACAAGGCCAGTTGTCACATACACATTTGTGTACATGCGCCGGGGGCGCCGTGGGCAGTGCTGTAAGCAATTAGTTTAATCTGGGTCGAGTTAATCTGCGCGACTGATACGCGATCTCCGATTGGTCAGCCTTTACACCTAATTAATATTCCACCAATGGCGAGCGCGAATGCATGCCGGAAAAATGAAATCGAGCACATAACAATTAGCACTGCTTTGTTACTGGGACCAATAATTGATCTTATTCCCAGTTTGCTCGGTTTATTAATTTACGAAATGTGCAAACGTGATCAGCTGCACATTCACATCGGTGAGATAAAAGGAGGCTATGCGTCCATAAAAAAATTTGGGAAAGAATCGCAAATATTTTTTCGGCATAAAAACACCAAGGTGCACATCTTCAATATGTGTAGAAGACGTGTGCATAGTTTCAGATCGATCGACTGAAAGGTTTCGGAGGAGTTGTGTACACAAACTCTGTACCGTATATATAAATGTATAGAAAAATGAAGAAAAAATGGCTAAGTTAAAAAGGCGATATTTTTGTTAAAAAATATTTTTTCGGCATAAAAACACCAAGGTGCAACATCTTCAATATGGTGTAGAAGACGTGTGTATAGTTTCACATCGATCGAACTGAACAGTTTCGGAAGGAGTTTGTGCACACGAATATGCGCTTTTTCTTCAGCCGCCCGCCGCCCAGCCCACCCTCCTGCCTGCCCGCCCGCCGCCTGCCCTACTGCCCCCCCACCCGCCCGCCGTGCGGTAAAACATA
Organism: Conchocele bisecta; assembly: GCA_029237695.1. Taxonomy (NCBI): domain Eukaryota; kingdom Metazoa; phylum Mollusca; class Bivalvia; order Lucinida; family Thyasiridae; genus Conchocele; species Conchocele bisecta. Next base: position 69,337,107 of record CM055266.1, read on the forward strand.
ATACGTACGGTTTTTTAAAAACGGTCGTATAAAAATGAAATCGAGCACATAACAATTAGCACTGCTTTGTTACTGGGACCAATAATTGATCTTATTCCCAGTTTGCTCGGATTAATTTACGAAATGTGCAAACGTGATCAGCTGCGGTGAGATAAAAGGAGGCTATGCGTCCATAAAAAAAAAAAAAGTTGTCCATTTTGGGTCTAATTTGGGAAAGAATCGCAAATTTAACACGATTTCTGACAATAGTCGTGTTACAAATTGAACACGATTTTGATATACAAATAGGAAAAAAAATCGGGAGCCAAGGCACAACCTAACCGAAATTGTGTTATAGTGAAGCGTGTACTAACGGGGTCGCACTGTAATACCAAATAACTCCTTCCTATTTGTATGTAACTTGAAACCATCAAACTTGTGTGAATTTTGTAATATGAACTTAGATTCAAATAAACATATGTTTTGGGAATGTCAATTATTGAAATCGAAACTAAATTACAATGCACATCTAAATTACGAACACATATCATTTTGTAATATTAACGTAGTATCTAAACAAAGGTCGGTTCTAATTAATTTCATTATCCTTCTAACAAAATATTTTATATTCAAATGTAAATGTTGCTCAACACTAAACTCATTCAATATGTATCTACAGAAAACAATCTTAATTGAAGAGACAATTGCGACAATGAAAGATGAACTGTTGCAATTTAATACAAAATGGAATGATTTTCACTTCAACTAACAAAACGTATACCAAAGTACCCACACATAGATATTTGTCATACCGCAGATAAGTTTCTCGGCTTTTGATTGGCTAGCTTGCCTGGTGATATATATTATATGACCTACCAAGACCGTCGGACATACAGGAATTGCGATTCCCCTCCGGCGCCTCGCGTCCACTGACGAGACATTTTGCAAGCGTCTACCGATTGCGAATTGTATTCCTCACTAAACACAATAAAAACACAATAAAAACCCGAATTGATCAATAAAAGTAACAAATTGTACACTCAAAACCAGTCTTTATTGTTTATTTTTCTATAAATATTCTTCGCTCATCAAAATATGAGCGAAAAATGCCACAAACTGTGTTCAAATCTCAACACGGCTATGTCATAAACTATGGGTTCCACGCACGAAGCGCGGCGTAGCAATGACAGCGAATATTTGGGAACCAGTCGCATTCTTCTAGAGGCGCCAAAGGGAGAGCAGATCGATAGAGCAGTGGAATATCAATTAAATTACACGATATAAAAAAACTGTCATAAAGTCGTTTTCGATGGATTTCTTACTCCATATTTAGTTTGTTTTCGTTTAATAAAAAAACAAAATGTTCATTTACGCCTTTATATTAAGACTGACGGTAGAAAATCGAATCTCGGATTATTTTTCTTCCTGAAAAAACGCAAAGATCAAAAGAAGAGATATGTTTATACGGCCAAATAACGGATCTGCGGTATGACAAATACGTTATTGTGATTCTACACAGGCTATATATTGCCCGTCTGAAGGTATGTTCACCCTCGGCTATCAGCCGAGGGTGAACATACCTTCAGACGGGCAATATTACACCATATAGCCTGTGTAGAATCACAATAACTTATAATATATACTAGTAATGCCAAAAACGTTCTCTCTTTTCTTTTTTGCATTAACGAAGACCCAAACCCCCGCACCCATGTATACCCACAACACCCATACACATTATCATATGAAAACTCGTTGTTACACGTCACATATACTAAGACAAAGAAAATGTTTTTACCTCTATCAATTGTTCAATCATTTTGTACACATAAATTGTAAAATTGTGTATGCACATGTATGTATTATATGCAACAGAGAATAAAAAATTGAAATACAAAAAAAAAAGAATTGTCTACAATTCTAATGAAACACCAAGACATGTTTTCATTTCGAAGCAAACTATTCAATAATTGCTGTCTGATGATGTTTAAACAGTAGTGTGATTTTATTTTACCCAATTAAAATTTTGAAATACCCAATTGCTTCAGAAATGATGGAGTGAAAATACTCAATTACTAATTCCTTATCCGGAGCCCTGAAGTAAGATGCTCCATAAATATTTTCAGTGGAGAATTTCCGTAAGCCGGAGCTGAAGTACAACAAGGATGTGGTTGTCATGGAGGGCAGGGACGCTGTACTAGAGTGTGTCTACACTTACTTCAAAACCAAGTACGTGTATAATGGTGACCTACCCTGACCAAATCTTACAGGCTATACACTGCAGCTCCATTATAACGCGGTCGCGTATAGCGCGATCTCCATTATAACGCGGGTCTCTCGTGGATCCCAAAAAAATATTTAAAAAAAGAAGAAAAAAAATCGTCGGACGTCGTAGTCATCGTGTAATTAGTTGATTCGTGATTTCTGCAAGTTTATTCAAACAACGAAGTTCAAAGTCCATGAAAGGATTATTATTAGTATGTTAGCAAATGTAATACATGTATTAAATCAGGTAATCATGTTTATAGGCATATTTATTAATCAATTCAATTACACATAATTGTCGATCGCTAATAAATGGTTGCGTGTTCGATCGTCTTTCTTTTTCTTTACTCCCAGGTGTAATATTTAGCGTTCTATAAATAGACTGGTGTTTCAGCATTATCTGGGTATGGGATCACGTGGTCTATTGTTTACACTGCACTGCAGCCCACGGCAATCTCGCTTAAATCGTAAATTTCATTCATCAATATGACTTGCACGTGACCCCACATCCTGAGATTATGTACATATCAACCGCATGAATAGGCAGGACACGTGACCATAGGCATTATTTATTATCAATTAATCTGTTTAAGCGTCTGTTGATCGCGAGTAGTATACATTGTAATACACGTATGTCTATCGCGAGCACTATACAACGTAATAAGCATGATTTTATAAATAACTCATATGTTTAATACATTAATACATACAAGTTTGTATGTCGTAGGCATTATTAATAATTACTTTAACTTCTGTTCAAATGACATGATTTTATATGGGTCCGTTGCTAATGGAATTCCCGCAATAGTTGGTAACCGAAATGCGAATGATACCAGTAACCCGTGCAGTACCAGTACCCGTGCATGTCCCGAAATTTTATAACGCGGTCGGATTCGATCGCGGTTTGAAATCTTGGACCCCGACCACCGCCTTATAATGGAGCTGCAGTGTATAAACAATGCAAAAACAATATTTCTTTGATCCCAGTGGTATTTTGTATAGACTTGAAACCATGGTACTGGTTCTATATCAGACACAACATGCGATTTTATACCGTCGGACATCTGTGTAATTTCATTAAATATGTTTCCAAATTTACAAAAAAAATCATAAATATCACGCCATTTACGGAAAATATTGTAAATTTTGTAAACGTATTTCATGAAATTACGCAGATGTCCGAAGGTACAAAATCACATGGTGTGTCTTATATGTGTCTGTGATATGAGCAATAGGGCTTATGGGATTGGTGACCAGTGTATCTCCTGATCAAATAGCACGCCCCTGTTGTGATAACAATCTATGTGCAGATCCTGACGAAGATCTGGATCTACGCAGGTCGCATAACCCACAAGCCCCATTTCTCCAGTTATAGCTTTATAATTATAATGTTATACCCATTCAATTTGTGTCCATACGGGTTGTGGCCAAGAGGTTAGAGCACTGGAATTCAATACCTGTAGCCTATTTCACCAGCATTGCAAAGTATACTTATTTAGTAAAGTATACTTTGAGGGAGAAATTTTCAATTTAAGGATAAATTTATTAATGTTTATTATACTGAATTTATTACATTATCACAGCCGTTTTGACTGTAATAAATTCAGTAGAATAATGCTGCTTACTTTTAATCATCAAATATATGCAGCAAATATATGCAGTTGTTAGTTCTATATAACGTAATGCATTTCGGGAAAAATAAATGATTACTCCCTCAAAGTATACTTTGCTAGATAAGTACACTTTGCAATGTTGATGAAATTGGCTACAGAGATTGTGAGTTTAAACCTCGCCTTAAGCATCAAAAAACATGTTTGTAGTATTTCCATCCCGCTTTCGGATGAGACTTGAAACTTGAGATGCCATCCCTAAATGACCTTACCTGTTGCTGGGACAAATTCACTTTTTTTGTTTCCACAGCCCGAGCGAGCATTTTGACGTGACGTGGCTTTACCAGGGTAACGAGGTGGGGTTGAGGACAGACAAGTCAATCTATGAGAAGCAGAATAAGAACCCTGGCATACTGAAGGTGAAGAATGTTCAGATTCCCAACGGCAAGAACATAAACGTGGAAGGCGAATACCTCTGTCTGGCAACACTCGGCTCCCACGAAGCACAGGGTAATGTGCACCTCAAAGTTGTCGGTAAGTAAATCATAAATGTCACATGGTTAACCCTTTCGCCATAAATATCCAACAATCGAAGGTTGGAGCCTCCACTCTGGCTGACCGATGGGCCGCGGACTAGGGGATATGGCATTGGACTTCAGTACCGCAGGTTGTGAGTTCAATTCTCAACCAAGGGATGGGCCGTGGACTAGGGGATATGGCATTGGACTTCAGTACCGGAGGTCAATTCTCACCAACTCCCAACCTCCGGTGTGGGTGGCAGGTGGGAGCACGCGATGGGTAATTTAACGATCGGAGTTCATCCTTACCGGAATCCCAACTGGAGACCTGGTTTGGCCCTCACATACGTCTTTGGCATTTTGTATGTGACAGTTGAATCTGGTTATACCCCTTATGTGAGTATTACGATATTCGTAATCCTATTTTAGGGGAAGGGGCCATGTGACTTTGGTGTGGTATGGACCTGGCACCAGGTCCGGTTATTCTACTTTCAGAGCTGAATATATTTGTTCTCGATGTAAATATTCCGTTCTGATTTTGGGATTTTCCCCCCAATGCAGCTGGTTAAAACGGGATCAAACTTGTTTGCCCGGCCTTACATGACCTTAGCTGTTGATTGGCCGTTAAACACTAATAAACAAACAACACAACCTCTGGTACTAAAGTCCTCACCCTACTGCTACATGTACATAGTTGTCCCCCTACTGCTACATAGTATTTCCATCCCATTGGTCTGTCGGATGAGACTTTAAACTGTGGTCCCGTCACTATATGACTTGTACTTTCCCTAGCCGAGCCTGATAAATAGAGAATACCAGGCTAGTGTCTTAATATCCAGTTCATCAGGCAAGGCTAGGCCACACGTAGGAATTCCGAGGCTTGCCGTTTCTGAGCCGAGCCTGATTAAACTTGATATAAAAAGACACTAGTCTGGTATTCTATTGATCAGGTAACGTTTTTGGCTACATAATTATGACGTTGCTTTCTTTGAAAAGAACGTGGACTTTTTTCAGTGACGTCATCCCACTGACGTAATTCGGTAACGTCATGTGACGCGTTTGACCAATGAAGTGTCTCTGTATATTTCAGCGCCGCCCCAGTTTATTCCCAATCGCGGACTGAGCAGCCTTAGTGCACCAAAGAGCACGGATGCCGTGTTTTCCTGCTTCACCTATTCACATAACGCCTATGAAGATCCCGTTACATGGTTCATGAACGGCAAACCCATTCTCGGTAAGTCCAGAGAATATTAACCCTTTCACCCCTAAACAGATTTTGATATGTTAATTTTTGTCTCGCGAGACATAGGTTTTGAAAGCGAGACATAGGTTTTTCTTTTCCGGAGTCGGCCGCCGCCGCCGCTGGCGGCGTCGCCGGCGTCGTCGTCGTTGTCGTCGTCGTCGTCGTCGTCGTCGCCGTCCAATGTTCAGTTTATGTGTTACGGTCATTACTTAAACACCTTATCAGCTACAGTCATCAAACTTTATACATCCCTTTAGGCCAGAATTTTTTAATTTCTTGGTTTACGAGAAATGTTTTAAAAAATTCGGGTCGAGGGGGCCAAATAAAAATAAAAGTACCAAAAATGGCCAGTCGACAATAAAAAAAAAAATATAAGTGATAATTACGTTATATTTTTTATTTTCGAAAAATGCTTTCTTAACTATTTTTAGCAATTATTCTGATAGAAAATATGCCTACTATAAACACAAGGCAAATAAACTAGTATTGATATGATTGTACACATATACTAATAATTAACCCTTTCAATACAACAGGCCTCTGTAACAATGTTTGCAAACAGTCTAGCTCCAGATGAGCAGGATTTTAATGATCCTTCTCATCATGATCTGCACTGTTTGCATGTACTTTTCATAAAAAACACTAGAAAATTGTGTCTGTAACCTTTTCCACAAAAAGGCGACATACATGTTAAAAAAAGGTGAACATTGTCACCCAAGTGAAAAAAGTGGTCACGGTCTGACAGATGTAGATCAAGTGGTATATGTCGGTGTCTGACTGTGACCACTTTTTTCACTTGGATGACAATGTTCACCTTTTAATACTAGACATTTAAGATTGATTGATTGATTATTGGTGTTTAACGGCCTATCAACAGCCAGGTCATGTAAGGCCGGGCCAATAGGATGGATTATATCCTGTATTCAACCTGTAAAAAATGAGGGAAATTCCCATCAGAGCTCAATATTTACATAAACTATATATTCAGCCCTGAAATTGGAATATCCTGGTGCCAGGTCCATGCCACACCAGAATCACTTCAGACTTACTTTTGACATCATTTTCCAAGGTGCTACAAATGGAACATTACGGAAGAAGTTGTATATAGCAGATACAATACATAAATTCAATTAATTTTATATAGGTTACATATTGGTGTGGCGAATGGCTTTTAGAATTTACTGCTTGCGGGCATTCGCGGGTATTCTGTATCCTGAACACACGTCCGTAACCGAATCGGGGATTGCCGTCGGTGATACAGTGCGACCCCGTTAGTACATGGAAGTCCGGCGACATAACCTTCCGTGTTGCTTATCCGAACCGTGCTATATCCGTTCTCGCCCAAGACGCATCATAATGTCAACAAAAAATACATGTACACTGTACATACACTGTGACTGCGAATGAACGACGTCGCCAATGCCTATAATATGCCATAAGTTTTCACTGTTATCTTCGCATGTAATAAATATATTGAATCCAAGAATTGTTAACGTCATGTTTCATTTATTCATCAATTTCATGTAGAATGTAGATCTACGCAGGTCCGTGCAATCCATTATTGTAAATGCGTGTAGAAAAAAGTGTAGTAATGATGACGCAATGACCCAATGACCGATATCCTGTTCCATCAGCTGCAACATCACGGACAAGCTCGTGCGTTGCAATCTGTGTTCATATGGTGAGCACACAGGTGGAAGACTCGGGACCTATGACACCAAAATAAATGCCTATTAAAAAAATTCCATTATCCCACCCACCTGGTATCGTACTGTACATGACGTTAATAATAGAACGAGATCAAGTGGGTGGGGTAATGGATATTTTTGTAATTTTCTTTTCTTTGTGTCACACGTCCGACTATTCCACCTGTGGGTTTGAGTACAGACCTGTATAGACGTTGTTTTGCCCGACGTGTTATAATATTGCGCCAGTTCATGAGGTAATCAGGCTTATCACGTGAGATTTTCGACGAAGATAAATCTGATAATAGTGATAATAGTGTATTTTCTGTAAACGATATCGAATGTTGACGAATATTAAATTAGTAATTATTACGCATTTGCTCTGAAAATGTTATCAACTTTCCGATATATTTGCAGAAAAAAGTCAAATCATTCTCGGCGAAAATCTCAGTTATATAATAAAGTTGATTATCTCATGCACTGGCTCAATTATGACGTAGCGAAACAAGGCCAGTTGTCATGTACACATTTGTGTACATGCGCCGGGGGCGTGGGCAGTGCTGTAACAACTGGGTCAAGTTAATCTGCGCGACTGATACGCGATCTCCGATTGGTCAGCCTTTACACCTAATTAATATTCCACCAATGGTGAGCGTGAACGCATGCCGGAAAAATGAAATCGAGCACATAACAATTAGCACTGCTTTGTTACTGGGACCAATAATTGATCTTATTCCCAGTTTGCTCGGATTAATTTACGAAATGTGCAAACGTGATCAGCTGCACATTCACATCGGTGAGATAAAAGGAGGCTATGCGTCCATAAAAAAAAAAAAATCGTCCATTTTGGGTCTAATTTGGGAAAGAATCGCAAATTTAACACGATTTCTGACAATAGTCGTGTAACGAATTTAACACGATTTTGATATACAAATGTGAAAAAAATTCGGGAGCCAAGGCACAACCGTGTACTAACCGAAATCGTGTTATAGTGAAGTGTGTACTAATGGGGTCGCACTGTATATATTTTGTTAAATCAAGTCCGTCCTGTTTAATATGACATAAATAGATTGATAATTTTCATTGTGCGACCGCGAGTAATTAATTATTCTCTGTGGGACGGTTTACTGGCTTGCCGAAATGAGCGATGGACTAGAATTTTATTTTAGGAAATCGGGAAAATCTTGGGTCGGCGGAAAAATATAAAATAAAAGTGGACAGTAGGTCTTTTATTTTTATTTCCGTTTGACAAAAAATAGGGTCGGCGGGTTTGTAAACCAAGAAAATAAAAAATTCTGGCCTTACTATGATATGTAGATGAATATAGGACTATTCATATTTTTTAGCTCATCTGAGCGAAGCTCATGTGAGCTATTGTTACCGCAATGTGTCCGTCGTCGTCCGTTTTCCGTCGTCCGTCGTCGTCTGTCGTCGTCGTCGTCGTCATCCGTGAACATTTTCAAACGTCTTCTCCTCGGTAACCATTGGGCCTATTGTCACCAAACTTCATGATCATGGTCCTTAGGTAGGGGGATTACAAAATTGTTAAAATGACGTCATTACGTAATCCAAGATGGCCGCCGTCTAAAAATAGCACAAATTCTTCTTTTTCAAAAAATCTTCTTCTCAAGAACCGCCAACCGGATTTCGACAAAACTTGGTAGGATTGATCGATGTTCAATGCTCTTTCAAAGTTGTTAAAATGGTGACCCCGGGGTCAAAAATGGGCGTGGCCCGTGGGGGTCATGTCATATATCAAATCAAAGGTATCAAGCAGGCGATCACTCTGGTGCATTTTTTGTCGAAATCGGATGGTTATGTCATCCAAGATGGCCGCAGAAATGTCAAAAGGTTCTTTTATTAGAGATTTCAAAATTCTTCTTCACATGAACCGCTTGGCCCATGGTATCCAAGCCTTTTCAGATTTGTTAAAATGGAGGTCATTGCTAATCCAAGATGGCCGCCGTCTAAAAATAACATAAATTCTTAAAAAATCTTCTTCTCATGAACCGCTTGCCGGATTTCGACGAAACTTGGTAGGAATGATCGATGTACAATGCTCTTTCAAAGTTGTTAAAATGGTGACCCTGGGGTCAAAAATGGGCGTGGCCTGTGGGGTCAAATTTTATTTTTGACCGAATATGGTCATGTTATATATCAAATAGAAGGTATCAACGAGGCGATCACTCTGGTGCATTTATTGTCGAAATTGGATTGTTATGTCATCCAAGATGGCCGCCAAAAGGTCAAAAGGTTGTTCTTTTATCAGAGATTTCAAAATTCTTCTTCACATGAACCGCTTGGCCCATGGTAGCCAAACTTAAAAGTTATGGTCCATGGGTGAAGCCTTTTCAGATTTGTTAAAATGGAGGGCATCGCTAAAGCAAGATGGCCGCCGTCTAAAAATAGCATAAATTCTTAAAAAATCTTCTTCTCATGAACCGCTGGCCGGATTTCGATGAAACTTCGTAGGAATGATCGATGTACAATGCTCTTTCAAAGTTGTTAAAATGGTGACCCCGGGGTCAAAAATGGGCGTGGCCCGAGGGTAAAATTTTATTTTTGACCGAATATGGTCATGTCTATATCAAATCGAAGGTATCAAAGAGGCGATCACTCTGGTACATCTTTTGTCGAAATTGGATGGTCATGTCGAAATTGGATGGTCATGTCATCCAAGATGGCCGCCAAAAGGTCAAAAGGTCGTTCTTTTATTAGAGATTTCAAAATTCTTCTTCACAAAAACCGCTTGGCCCATGGTGGTCAAACTTCACAGTTATGGTCCATGGGTGAAGCCTTTTCAGATTTGTTAAAACGGAGGTCATCACTAATCCAAGATGGCCGCCGTCTGAAAATAGCACAAATTCTTAAAAAAAATTCTTCTCATGAAACACCAGGCGGATTTCGACGAAACTTGTGTAGGAATGATCGATGTTCAATGCTCTTTCAAAGGTGTTAAAATCGTGACCCCCGTGAGGTCAAAAATGGCGTTGGCCCGTGGGGTGTTCAAAGTTTGATTTTTTTTACCGAATATGCTCATGTCATATATCAAATTGAAGGTATCGATGAGGCGATTGCTCTGGTGCAATATTTGTCGGAATGGGATGATTATGTCATCCATGATGGCCGCCAAAAGATCCATGTATTCGAGATTTTGAACGTCTTTTTCTCAGGAACCACATGGCCGATGCTGGCCGGTGCTGGCCAAACTTCATAGTAAGTTAAGATCCTTGGCTGAAGCATTTCCAGATTTGGTAAAATGAGAGTCATCGCTTAATCCAAGATGACCGCCATCTAAAAATAGCACAGTTTTTTTAAAACACATTTGAACTCAATGTCATATTCTCGTCTGGTGTTCATGGAGTCAGGTGAGCGAATTAGGGCCATCATGGCCCTCTTGTTTCTTGGGCCCCAGGGTCAAGGTCAAGGCGGAACAAGGCGGAACAAGGCGAGACATTTGATTCCGCGGAATTCTTGTGCAATCAATCCAATTGTGACAAATTGATTTTCAGACTACAGTCGAACCTGTGTTAACGACCACCTGTGAATAGCGACCACCTGTCCATAACGGCCAGTTAAACCCCCCCGTCCAATTTGTTCTTTAAAAGACCTTGGAATAACGACCACCTCCGAACAACGACCAGCGACCAGCGATTTTCGTTCCCACGCGGCATTTTTTACTGCAAACAGCGACCATTAGCGACCATTAGCGACCAAGTCATGTTTTTTGTCGGCAAAAAAAATAACATCGCAATCGCCGATTTTCCTTTCATCACAAAACTCGGCGATATTTCAATGAAAAATATTGCATAACTCCATTAACGGTAATTCCCGATATGTATTCCGTCGTGTATTCCAATAGGCATAATGCAATTCTGCGCAGTCATAAAACTCGATCATTAGCTGCCAAACGGTGATACACGGTGCTGATTCGTCTACAGTGATAAAGCTAAGACTTTCAAAACATACGGCGCGTGTCAAGTGTAAATTTCACACATCGGGGCACAAGGCCATATCAAAGATCAATACACGCGGTTGCTGACATCAGTCACGTAGTCCACACTAGACTGGTACCCTGTCTGATGCTCAACATATATAGCGTTATTCCTAGCGACCGGGTACCAGTCTAAAGTGACACGACAAACGTGTTTATATGAATTGGGTCTCGGCTTATTCCATTAGCGACCAGACCAGGCAGTGGATTCGCGTAGTTCGTGGTTTACATGGTTTGCAATGCTTGCGAATCTCTAATTAAAAACATCAATAATTACGTCAGCGGACATTGCCAATTCGTCATGGTGCTGCCTTTAAAATATTCGGGTCTTGACCAGGATAGGTTATACAGTAAACAATTGGACAGAAAGCAAATAAGCTCTTGGTGTTCTCCTGATTTGGACACCTAGCTCGTGTGGGTTACTGGACTTGAAGCATTCAATGAAATATTTTTTGTTACAAAAAAACTCGCGATTTTCACAGGCCGCGCCACATAGGCTATCGTTTTAATACAGACTATATGACCGTTATTAATTTCAACTGGTGGTGTGAAATACTAATGGTCATGCTAAATTAAACCACTTACATGTAATTACGACAAGCTATTAAATGGTGCACCAAAGCTGGCCGCGAGATATACTTATCGTGAAGATAATTACTCCCCTTTGTATATAATTTCCAAATTGGGATTTGTTGACCATTGCAATGATCGTTATTGCTCGTTAGAAACATGATGGGTGTTTCATTGATGGAATGGCGAACAGTGCAGATCCTGATCAGACTGCGGATGCGGATTGATGTAGACTGTGATATTTTGAGTGTGGCAAGGGCATGGTAAGGTGCAGACGGAAGTGGATGTTAACCCTTAGAATGCTGGGAACGAAAATTGTCACCTGTTGTTGTCTTATATTTTGCCTTCTTTCTCAATAAAAACATGGTTTGACAGCACTTTAGAATCATTTCCATTGGAACAGCACTTTAGAATCATTTCCATTGGAAATGATTCTAAAGTGCTGTCGAATCATGTTTTTGATGAGAAAAATGGAAAATTAAAAATAAATAGCTGACGTCAAAAATTAAGTGTGAGGTTAAAACTCCTTATATCTTAGCAGTGAAAATAACAGCCAACAAATTATGAATCTTTTCCTCGGTTCTCTCTGGCTGAGATTTGTGCTAACGTCTTCGTACACCTACTATCTCTGTTACCTTAAGTCAGATTGGCTTGACACCTATATACTTTATTGTTTATCATCCCATATTTTCATTCTATCGCCCACCCATGTGACACTTGTGCTCAAGGTCAAGGTCAAATGACATGGAAACAGGGTTCGTACAGATTTGAAAAGTACAGTGCGACCCCGTTAGTACACGGAAGTCCGGCGACATACAACCTTCCGTGTTGCTTATCCGAACCGTGCTATATCCGTTCTCGCCCAAGACGCATCATAATGTCAACAAAAAATACATGTACACTGTACACTGTGGCTGCGAATGAACGACGTCGCCAATGCCTATAATATGCCATAAGTTTTCACTGTTATCTTCGCATATAATAAATATATTGAATCCAAGAATTGTTAACGTCATGTTTTATTTATTCATCATGTTCATGTAGAATGTAGATCTACGCAGGTCCGTGCAATCCATTATTGTAAACGCGTGTAGAAAAAAGTGTAGTAAACGCGTGTAGATCATTCGATGACGCAATGACCCAAGGCCAATGACCGATATCCTGTTCCATCAGCTGCAACGTCACGTGACAAGCTCGTGCGTTGCAATCTGTGTTTACTCCTATGGTGAGCACAGGTGGAAGACTCGGACCTATGACACCAAAATAAATGCCTATTAAAAAAATCCCATTATCCCACCCACCTGGTATCGTACTGTACATGACGTTAATAATAGAACGAGATCAAGTGGGTGGGGTAATGGATATTTTTGTAATGGTCATTTTCTTTGTGTCACACGTCCGACTATTCCACCTGTGGGTTTGAGTACGCACAGAGTTAACCCTTTCAACACCACAGACCTGTATAGACATGTTTTGCACGACGTGTTATAATATTGCGCCAGTTAATGAGGTAATCAGGCTTATCACGTGAGATTTTCGACGAAGATGAATCTGATTTTCTGTAAACGATACCGAATGTTGACGAATATTAAATTAGTAATTATTACGCATTTGCTCTGAAAATGTTATCAACTTTCCGATATATTTGCAGAAAAAAGTCAAATCATTCTCGGCGAAAATCTCAGTTATATAATAAAGTTGATTATCTCATGCACTGGCTCAATTATGACGTAGCGAAACAAGGCCAGTTGTCATGTACACATTTGTGTACATGCGCCGGGGGCGTGGGCAGTGCTGTAACAACTGGGTCAAGTTAATCTGCGCGACTGATACGCGATCTCCGATTGGTCAGCCTTTACACCTAATTAATATTCCACCAATGGTGAGCGTGAACGCATGCCAGGGAAAAATGAAATCGAGCACATAAAACAATTAGCACTGCTTTGTTACTGGGACCAATAATTGATCTTATTCCCAGTTTGTTTTCTCGGATTAATTTACGAAATGTGCAAACGTGATCAGCTGCACATTCACATCTGTGAGATAAAAGGAGGCTATGCGTCCATAAAAAAAAAAAATCGTCCATTTTAGGGTCTAATTTGGGAAAGAATCGCAAATTTAACACGATTTCTGACAATAGTCGTGTAACGAATTTAACACGATTTTGATATACAAATGTGAAAAAAATTCGGGAGCCAAGGCACAACCGTGTACTAACCGAAATCGTGTTATAGTGAAGCGTGTACTAACGGGGTCGCACTGTATATATTTTGTTAAATCAAGTCCGTCCTGTTTAATATGACATAAATAGATTGATAATTTTCATTGTGCGACCGCGAGTAATTAATTATTCTCTGTGGGACGGTTTTACCCAAACTGGCTTGCCGAAAATGATGTGCTATGGACTAGAATTTTATTTTAGGAAATCGGGAAAATCTTGGGTCGGCGGAAAAATATAAAATAAAAGTGGACAGTAGGTCTTTTATTTTTATTTCCGTTTGACAAAAAATAGGGTCGGCGGGTTTGTAAACCAAGAAAATAAAAAATTCTGGCCTTACTATGATATGTAGATGAATATAGGACTATTCATATTTTTTAGCTCATCTGAGCGAAGCTCATGTGAGCTATTGTTACCGCAATGTGTCCGTCGTCGTCCGTTTTCCGTCGTCCGTCGTCGTCTGTCGTCGTCGTCGTCGTCATCCGTGAACATTTTCAAACGTCTTCTCCTCGGTAACCATTGGGCCTATTGTCACCAAACTTCATGATCATGGTCCTTAGGTAGGGGGATTACAAAATTGTTAAAATGACGTCATTACGTAATCCAAGATGGCCGCCGTCTAAAAATAGCACAAATTCTTCAAAAATCTTCTTCTCAAGAACCGCCAACCGGATTTCGACAAAACTTGGTAGGATTGATCGATGTTCAATGCTCTTTCAAAGTTGTTAAAATGGTGACCCCGGGGTCAAAAATGGGCGTGGCCCGTGGGGTCAAATTGGGGTCAAATTTTATTTTTGACCGAATATGGTCATGTCATATATCAAATCAAAGGTATCAAGCAGGCGATCACTCTGGTGCATTTTTTGTCGAAATCGGATGGTTATGTCATCCAAGATGGCCGCAGAAATGTCAAAAGGTTCTTTTATTAGAGATTTCAAAATTCTTCTTCACATGAACCGCTTGGCCCATGGTATCCAAGCCTTTTCAGATTTGTTAAAATGGAGGTCATTGCTAATCCAAGATGGCCGCCGTCTAAAAATAACATAAATTCTTAAAAAATCTTCTTCTCATGAACCGCTTGCCGGATTTCGACGAAACTTGGTAGGAATGATCGATGTACAATGCTCTTTCAAAGTTGTTAAAATGGTGACCCTGGGGTCAAAAATGGGCGTGGCCTGTGGGGTCAAATTTTATTTTTGACCGAATATGGTCATGTTATATATCAAATAGAAGGTATCAACGAGGCGATCACTCTGGTGCATTTATTGTCGAAATTGGATTGTTATGTCATCCAAGATGGCCGCCGAAAGGTCAAAAGGTTGTTCTTTTATCAGAGATTTCAAAATTCTTCTTCACATGAACCGCTTGGCCCATGGTAGCCAAACTTAAAAGTTATGGTCCATGGGTGAAGCCTTTTCAGATTTGTTAAAATGGAGGGCATCGCTAAAGCAAGATGGCCGCCGTCTAAAAATAGCATAAATTCTTAAAAAATCTTCTTCTCATGAACCGCTGGCCGGATTTCGATGAAACTTCGTAGGAATGATCGATGTACAATGCTCTTTCAAAGTTGTTAAAATGGTGACCCCGGGGTCAAAAATGGGCGTGGCCCGAGGGTAAAATTTTATTTTTGACCGAATATGGTCATGTCTATATCAAATCGAAGGTATCAAAGAGGCGATCACTCTGGTACATCTTTTGTCGAAATTGGATGGTCATGTCGAAATTGGATGGTCATGTCATCCAAGATGGCCGCCAAAAGGTCAAAAGGTCGTTCTTTTATTAGAGATTTCAAAATTCTTCTTCACAAAAACCGCTTGGCCCATGGTGGTCAAACTTCACAGTTATGGTCCATGGGTGAAGCCTTTTCAGATTTGTTAAAACGGAGGTCATCACTAATCCAAGATGGCCGCCGTCTGAAAATAGCACAAATTCTTAAAAAAAATTCTTCTCATGAAACACCAGGCGGATTTCGACGAAACTTGTGTAGGAATGATCGATGTTCAATGCTCTTTCAAAGGTGTTAAAATCGTGACCCCCGAGGTCAAAAATGGGCGTGGCCCGTGGGGTCAAATTTGATTTTTTACCGAATATGCTCATGTCATATATCAAATTGAAGGTATCGATGAGGCGATTGCTCTGGTGCAATATTTGTCGGAATGGGATGATTATGTCATCCATGATGGCCGCCAAAAGATCCATGTATTCGAGATTTTGAACGTCTTTTTCTCAGGAACCACATGGCCGATGCTGGCCGGTGCTGGCCAAACTTCATAGTAAGTTAAGATCCTTGGCTGAAGCATTTCCAGATTTGGTAAAATGAGAGTCATCGCTTAATCCAAGATGACCGCCATCTAAAAATAGCACAGTTTTTTTAAAACACATTTGAACTCAATGTCATATTCTCGTCTGGTGTTCATGGAGTCAGGTGAGCGAATTAGGGCCATCATGGCCCTCTTGTTTCTTGGGCCCCAGGGTCAAGGTCAAGGCGGAACAAGGCGGAACAAGGCGAGACATTTGATTCCGCGGAATTCTTGTGCAATCAATCCAATTGTGACAAATTGATTTTCAGACTACAGTCGAACCTGTGTTAACGACCACCTGTGAATAGCGACCACCTGTCCATAATGGCCAGTTAAACCCCCCCGTCCAATTTGTTCTTTAAAAGACCTTGGAATAACGACCACCTCCGAACAACGACCAGCGACCAGCGATTTTCGTTCCCACGCGGCATTTTTTACTGCAAACAGCGACCATTAGCGACCATTAGCGACCAAGTCATGTTTTGTCGGCAAAAAAAAATAACATCGCAATCGCCGATTTTCCTTTCATCACAAAACTCGGCGATATTTCAATGAAAAATATTGCATAACTCCATTAACGGTAATTCCCGATATGTATTCCGTGTCGTGTATTCCAATAGGCATAATGCAATTCTGCGCAAGTCATAAAACTCGATCATTAGCTGCCAAACGGTGATTACGCGGTGCTGATTCGTCTACAGTGACAAAGCTAAGACTTCAAACATACGGCGCGTGTCAAGTGTAAATTTCACACATCGGGGCACAAGGCCATATCAAAGATCAATACACGCGGTTGCTGACATCAGTCACGTAGTCCACACTAGACTGGTACCCTGTCTGATGCTCAACATATATAGCGTTATTCCTAGCGACCGGGTACCAGTCTAAAGTGACACGACAAACGTGTTTATATGAATTGGGTCTCGGCTTATTCCATTAGCGACCAGACCAGGCAGTGGATTCGCGTAGTCCCGTGGTTTACATGGTTTGCAATGCTTGCGAATCTCTAATTAAAAACATCAATAATTACGTCAGCGGACATTGCCAATTCGTCATGGGCTGCTTAAATATTCGGGCTTGACCAGGATAGTATACAGTACATTGGACAGAAAGCAAATAAGCCTGGTGTTCTCCTGATTTGGACACCTAGCTCGTGTGGGTTACTGGACTTGAAGCATTCAATGAAATATTTTTTGTTACAAAAAAACTCGCGATTTTCACAGGCCGCGCCACATAGGCTATCGTTTTAATACAGACTATATGACCGTTATTAATTTCAACTGGTGGTGTGAAATACTAATGGTCATGCTAAATTAAACCACTTACATGTAATTACGACAAGCTATTAAATGGTGCACCAAAGCTGGCCGCGAGATATACTTATCGTGAAGATAATTACTCCCCTTTTGATATAATTTCCAAATTGGGATTTGTTGACCATTGCAATGATCGTTATTGCTCGTTAGAAACAATGATGGGGTTTCATTTTTGATGGAATGGCGAACAGTGCAGATCCTGATCAGACTGCGGATGCGGATTGATGTAGACTGTGATATTTTGAGTGTGGCAAGGGCATGGTAAGGTGCAGACGGAAGTGGATGTTAACCCTTAGAATGCTGGGAACGAAAATTGTCACCTGTTGTTGTCTTATATTTTGCCTTCTTTCTCAATAAAAACATGGTTTGACAGCACTTTAGAATCATTTCCATTGGAAATGATTCTAAAGTGCTGTCGAATCATGTTTTTGATGAGAAAAATGGAAAATTAAAAATAAATAGCTGACGTCAAAAATTAAGTGTGAGGTTAAAACTCCTTATATCTTAGCAGTGAAAATAACAGCCAACAAATTATGAATCTTTTCCTCGGTTCTCTCTGGCTGAGATTTGTGCTAACGTCTTCGTACACCTACTATCTCTGTTACCTTAAGTCAGATTGGCTTGACACCTATATACTTATTTGTTATCATCCCATATTTTCATTCTATCGCCCACCCATGTGACACTTGTGCTCAAGGTCAAGGTCAAATGACATGGAAACAGGGTTCGTACAGATTTGAAAAGTACAGTGCGACCCCGTTAGTACACGGAAGTCCGGCGACATACAACCTTCCGTGTTGCTTATCCGAACCGTGCTATATCCGTTCTCACCCAAGACGCATCATAATGTCAACAAAAAGTACATGTACACTGTACACTGTGGCTGCGAATGAACGACGTCGCCAATGCCTATAATATGCCATAAGTTTTCACTGTTATCTTCGCATATAATAAATATATTGAATCCAAGAATTGTTAACGTCATGTTTTATTTATTCATCATGTTCATGTAGAATGTAGATCTACGCAGGTCCGTGCAATCCATTAGTGTAAACGCGTGTAGAAAAAAGTGTAGTAAACGCGTGTAGATCATTCGATGACGCAATGACCCAAGGCCAATGACCGATATCCTGTTCCATCACTGCAACGTCACGTGACAAGCTCGTGCGTTGCAATCTGTGTTTACTCCTATGGTGAGCACAGGTGACTCGGACCTATGACACCAAAATAAATGCCTATTAAAAAAATCCCATTATCCCACCCACCTGGTATCGTACTGTTACATGACGTTAATAATAGAACGAGATCAAGTGGGTGGGGTATGGATATTTTTGTAATGGTCATTTTCTTGTGTCACACGTCCGACTATTCCACCTGTGGTTTTGAGTACGCACAGAGTTAACCCTTTCAACACCACAGACCTGTATAGACATGTTTTGCACGACGTGTTATAATATTGCGCCAGTTAATGAGGTAATCAGGCTTATCACGTGAGATTTTCGACGAAGATGAATCTGATTTTCTGTAAACGATACCGAATGTTGACGAATATTAAATTAGTAATTATTACGCATTTGCTCTGAAAATGTTATCAACTTTCCGATATATTTGCAGAAAAAAGTCAAATCATTCTCGGCGAAAATCTCACTTATATAATAAAGTTGATTATCTCGTGCACTGGCTCAATTATGACGTAGCGAAACAAGGCCAGTTGTCACATACACATTTGTGTACATGCGCCGGGGGTGTGGGCAGTGCTGTAACAATTTAGTTAATCTGGGTCGAGTTAATCTGCGCGACTGATACGCGATCTCCGATTGGTCAGCCTTTACACCTAATTAATATTCCACCAATGGTGAGCGCGAACGCATGCCGGAAAAATGAAATCGAGCACATAACAATTAGCACTGCTTTGTTACTGGGACCAATAATTGATCTTATTCCCAGTTTGCTCGGATTAATTTACGAAATGTGCAAACGTGATCAGCTGCACATTCACATCGGTGAGATAAAAGGAGGCTATGCGTCCATAAAAAAATAAAATAAAAAAAATAAATAAATATTCGTCCATTTTGGGTCTAATTTGGGAAAGAATCGCAAATTTAACACGATTTCTGACAATATTCGTGTTACAAATTTAACACGATTTTGATATACAAATAGGCAAAAAATTCGGGAGCCAAGGCACAACCGTGTACTAACCGAAATCGTGTTATAGTGAAGCGTGTACTAACGGGGTCGCACTGTACTTGAATTCTCGAGTGATAAATGAAAAGTACTTATTTTCTGAAAATCTGCTTGAAAAGTGCTTTAATTGAATTTTAGTACTTGAAAAGTGCTTAAAAAATGCCTTCGTGCTGAAAAAGTACTTGAATTTTAATAGAAAACATAAAAAGGTTAATCGCTAAAATTCGATGTTCGATGGGTCGAGTGTAAATTGTGGAGCGCTGATCGGTATTGGAAACTGCATGTTAAACTATGCGTGGTATCGGCAAACCCGCTGCGTATCGGCAAAACCGTGCGCGGTTCTGGTTTTAAACTTGTCCAATATGAGCCTCGTTCTGAATGGTTAATGGCGACGTGCGTGAACGCTACACTGCGTTTTCACAACGGGGAAAAATGTATTCAACCGTATCTGGATAAGCCGCTTTAAGTGGGTTAAAGAAGCGCCCGATAGGCACAAAGCCTATTGTACTGTATGTCGGAAAGAAATTGATATTGTGCTTGAAAAATTAATAATTGTACTTGAAAAGTGCTTGAAAAGTGCTTGAATGTTATCATGTCATGTCTGTACGAACCCTGGGAAATTTGCATTAAAGTTGTTGATTGGTACATTCATCAGCATTACTGATTTATTGCGTTCTTGCAGGTTGTTCGATGGCACAAAACATCCAAGGGACTGTTTCACTAAACTTTGTACGACTAAAATGTTCGTAAGTGCAAAATTATGATAGTCTGTAAATTTCACATTAACAATGTGTTCTTGTAAACAATCATTGGATTTACATTTATTGAGCATAGATGCCTATGCTCAATAAGTGTAAATCCATCATTTGAAATTTTCAGACTATTCTAAATCTGCACTTACAAGCATTTTAGTCATACAAAGTTTAGTGAAACGCCCCCCAAGTCGTACATTTTTCCATTGTATATGAAATGAACTGCGAACCAAAATAGGATAATCAACTTAAATTTCAAGTTTAAAGGCTGTGGCTGAAAATACTCAATAAATATCTTGGGGGCATCATTATTCTTGAATTAAACAGCACTGCTGAAACATTTAGGGAACATTATCAGTATGCATGGGTTTAAATGCAGGACAGGGGTGATTACTATCTGACACTCCTTAGGTAAACAGTTATAATGGTAGTTAATTAGTGTGAATGGACCACAACAGACTGGACATGCAACATGTAATGGCTATCTGAATAGCCATCAGGGCCCAGTTGTTCAAAACACCAGTTAGCTTAACAGACTGTTAAATCCTTAACGGACTGTTAAATCCTTAACTGAATGGTTAAAATCTCTGTTAAAACAGAGATTTTAACCATTCAGTTAAGGATTTAACAGTCCGTTAAGCTAACAGATGTTTTGAGCAACCGGGCCCTGGGTAGTGGCTGTACCAAGCAAGCCATTCTTCTGATAGCCAGCACATGCACGTTTACTATTGCACCAAGAATATTATACCATCAAATATTTAACAATGGAAGTTGGCTTGAATATATTCCATACCAATCAACATCAAATGAACAGATCAATTGTCATCAACGGAGTCAAATGCCCTAAAGCATAAGCATGTGGGGGGGTGGTGATGGGGCTATTGTTGCTCGTTTTTATGTTCTCATGATGCAAGTATAGACCAATCTCCGTTTCGCTAGTATATCTGCATACTCTAGGGAGAGAGGTGACAGGGCTTTTGTGTTTTCCATTTATGGCTATCTGACATAATGTTGTTTCAAGTATTTCAGTATTATCATAATATATGCAGGAACAAAAGTCAAGTCATTGTATTTGCATTGCTTTAACCCTTCAAATGCAGGAAACGAAAATAGTTGTCTGCTGCTGCATTATATATTGTCTTCTTTATCAGTAAAGACATGCTTTGTCAACACTTTAGAATCATTATACCTCGGCGACAAGTAGTGTGTGTGTGGGGGGGGGGACTAGAGTCAGGTTGTCCGTCCGTCCCTAAACATCAGATAAATATGTCGTAACTTAACTTATATTTCCTTCATCGAATATTCTTAATATTTCACGCATGTATGCCTCTAAGGGTCTACTACCATGAGGCGGCATGCTGTGACAAATCCACGACCGTCCAACCCCCGCTGATCCCAAGGTCAAGGTCACATACTTAGTCTCTTCACAAAACCTAACATCAGAGAAATCTGTTATAACCTTTATTTCCTTCATCGAAAATTCTTAATATTTCACACATGCATTCCTCACTTAACATCGGAGAAATCATGCTATGACAAATCCATGACCGTGTCGTCCCCGCTAAGCACAGGGTCAAGGTCACAGACCCACAAACTACAAATCTACACATTTGGGGGACACCTGGGCCCACGCGTATTTCGTAAGCCTCGCTTACTGACAAACTAGTTTGCATGAAAATGATTCCCAAGTGCTGCCAAAAAATGTTTTTGATGAGAAAAATGAAAATTAGACAATAAACAGAAGACAATAAATATTAATTCAGCAATGAAAGGGTTAATGCTGTTAAGTTTATATAACTACATACTTATTATTTCATACATGCACCATGAAATTACCAGGCAAAACTAGAGATTATGTAACTAAGTAACTGGATTGGATTTCGATATGTTAATTTTGCAACCAATCCAATTGTCACAAAATGATTTTCAGACTAGTCCATTTATGAAAAGGGGGTGTTTTTGTTCTCAAAAATATAAAAATTACTTGCAAAATGTGCAGATCCTGATGAGACGGCTCTTCACGAGCCGGCTCATCTGGATCTACACTTTTTGCTAATACCACTATACAGGCCTGTGGTGTTGATGGAGAAATGCTTACAAACGTTTCAACGTAAATAAATGGCCAAGTGTTTCAGCGTTCTTGTTTCTTGCAACGGTCAATAAGAGCAAGGTCATGCTAATTGAAGGTCATTCATTTTTTATCACTGGCTCAGGCTATTGTGCTGCATAGTGTCTGTACTGTCAGATCTGAAACCATTGGACTTGGCCCATAGTTTGCGAAAAGTAGGTAATTGTCTCGCGAATGTCATTGTACTGTTTTCTATTACAGTTCGCATCCAATGCACATGTAAATATTGCATACGAATACATGTACTTTGTACATCTACATGTACATGAAACCGGACGACTGTTTGACAAAAAAGGGTCTTACAAATAGTATTTAATTGCCATTAGTTAGTTATTTTACATTGACCGATGCCAAGGGGGAGGGAGCATTCTGGGGCGCGAATAAAACTAGATTGGTCAGTAAGCGAGGCTTACGGAATACGTGTGGGCCCAGGTAACACAATCACAGAATCAGTATTATGTAACAAATAGAACTGGGCACAGGGCTTAATTCGTTTAATTTACTGTTTCGCTTGTCGAATGTTTCAAAAATGAACATAAAAATCCGATTTGGAAATTTTCAGAAAAATAAGCGTATCACAGATGTATAACTAGATCGGTCAGTAAGCCAGGCTTACGGAATACCCCCCCGCGTGGGACCAGGTACCCTAAAATATGTAAAATTTTCCGAGTGTGGGCTTGTGACCTTGACTTTGGGTTTAGCGGGAGCGGCATGAACGTGAATTTGTCACAGGGTGGTAGAGGTCCATTGGAGCAATGCGTGTGTGAAATGTGAAGCAGATCCGAGCAAGGAAATAGAAGTAATAACCGATTTCTCTGATGTTAAGTTTTGTAAAGAGACTAACTATGTGACCATGACCTCGAGATCAGCGGGAATTTGTCATAGCATGATAATAGAGCCTTAGAGGAATGCATGTGTGAAATATTAAGCATTTTAGATGAAGGGAATAGAAGTTATAACATATTTCTCTGATGTTAAGTTTTGTAAACAGACTAAGTAGTGACCTTGACCTTGGGATCAGCGGGGGTTGGACGGTCGTGGATTTGGCAGAGCATGGTAGTAGAGCCTTACAGGAATGCATGTGTGAAATATTAAGCATGTTAAATGAAGGAAATAGAAGTTATAACAATATTTCTCTGATGTTAAGTTTACGCACGCACGCACGCACGCACGCACGCACGCACGGACGTTCCTACGAATGGATACTTGTTGGGTTTTTAGCTCGACTATTCGAAGAATAGTTAGAGCTTATGGTGTAACCCCGGCGTCGGCGTCGTCGGCGTCGGCGTCGGCGTCACCGTCGCGCCTTGGTTAAGGTTTTTAGTCAAGCTTGTATATGGAATACTACTGGCCCTACACCCACCATACTTGGACAACTTCATCTCCTAGTGATGTACATCAATAACCCCTGATCTATATTTGACCTTAACCTACATTTCCCCTTGAATTACTTACTTAATTCCCCTTGGTTAAGGTTTTTAGTCAACCTTGGTTTCAGGTTTTTAGTCAAGCTTGTACATGGAATACTACTTGCCCTACATCCACCATACTTGGACATCTTCATCTCCTGGTGATGTACATCAATAACCCCTGATCTATTTTGACCTTGACCTACATTTCCTCTTGAATTACTTAGTTAATTCCCCTTGGTTAAGGTTTTTAGTCAACCTTGGTTAAGGTATTTAGTCAAGCTTGTACATGGACTACTATTGTGCATACAGACACCATACTTGGACAACCTTTTCTCATAGGGATGTACATCAATAACCCCTGATCTATATTTGACCTTGACCTACATTTCCTCTTGAATTACTTAGTGAATTTCTCTTGGTTAATTTTTTAGTCAACCTTGGTTAAGGTTTTTACTCAAGCTTGTACATGGAATACTATTGTGCATTCAGACACCATACTTGGACAACTTCATCTCCTAGTGATGTACATCAACAACCCCTGATCTATATTTGATCTTGACCTACATTTAACCTTGAATTACTTAGTTAATTCCCCTTGGTTAAGGTTTTTAGTCAACCTTGGTTAAGGTTTTTAGTCAAGCTTGTACATGGAATAATATTGTGCATACAGACACCATACTTGGATAACTTTTTCTCATAGGGATGTACATCAATAACCCCTGACCTATATTTTACCTTCACCTACATTTAACCTTGAATTACTTGGTTAATGTTTATGGTCAAGCTTGTATATGGACTACTCATGGGCCTACATCAACCATACAACTTAATCTCCTAGTGATGTACATCAATAATCCCTGACCTATATTTGACATTGACCTACATTTAACCTTGAATTACTTAGTTAATTCCCCTTGGTTAAGGTTTTTACTCAAGCTTGTAGATGGAATACTATTGTGCATACAGACACCATACTTGGATAATTTTTTCTCATAGGGATGTACATCAATAACCCCTGACCTATATTTTACCTTCACCTACATTTAACCTTGAATTACTTGGTTAATGTTTATAGTCAAGCTTGTATATGGAATACTCCTGGGCCTACATCAACCATACTTGGACAACTTCATCTCCTAGTGATGTACATCAATAATCCCTGACCTATATTTGACCATGACCTACTTTTATCATTGGATTACTTAGTTATTTCCCCTTGGTTAAGGTTTTTACTTAAGCTTGTATATGGAATACTCCTGGGCCTACAGCAACAATTACTTGGAAAACTTCATCTCCTAGTGATGTACATCAATAACCCCTGACCTATATCTGACATTGACCTACATTTAACCTTGAATTACTTACTTAATTTCCCTTGGTTAAGGTTTTTAGTCAACCTTGGTTAAGGTTTTTATGCAGGCCACAGCCACCTTGTTTGTCAAGCTATGTGTACATCGACAACCCCTGTAGTCGAGCTATGCTGTTCTCCTACAGCTCTTGTTACTATATAAAAGTACCCAAGAAAAGTACAAAAACACTACCCTAACCCTACCCAAGAAGATCCCCGTACGCTTGGCCAACACGCAGATGAGCATTTGTTGGGTACTTTTGTACCCAACAAGTACCCATTCGTGTATGCGGACGGACGGACGGACGGACGGACGGACGGACGGTTCTTACATTAGGGTACTTATGTGGCTTATCACATGTTAAATATTAGCCACATAAAACGATTTTTAGCCACATAAAACGATTTTTTATGTGGCTAATTATAACCAACCCTATCCTTTAACAAGTCCATAACCCTGTGGGGCTAGCCACATAAGTACCCTAATGTGTGCCTGGACGGACGGACGGACGGATGGATGGACGGACAACCTGACTCCAGTATAACCCCCCCCCCAAACCCCCCCCCATCAACGTGTGCGGGGGGTATAATTATGATAGTGTCAAAATATACGCTGCTCCTGGCATATCGCATCATAGTGACACTGGGCCAAACATGTTTTAGTATTTAGTGTGTTGGTATTGTGTCACATGCATATTTACTGCGACACAATAAGCATGATAATTGTAATACATAATTGTAGCCACCAAGGACGTAGCCTTCTAATTTATATCTGTATCTGCTACCACTTACTTGTACGGTTTCACGTAATATTTAGCGACTTTCAAAAATGTCACCTTGAATCAGCCGTATGATTGCCGTTTGATAACAATGTAAATATTCTTATAATGACCACTTGTAAATATGGTTATATGAATGTATAGAAATTTTACTCGTATATTTGCAATCATTGCAGACACTGATCAGACTGCACAGATGCACAGGTCTCCAACATTTACACATTTAAGAAGTCCGACTTTGCCAGATTGTTGTTAATTTTCTTACATTGTACTACATTGTACTAAATAATGCACGTCTGCGTGCTTTGTTTGTTATCAAAGGGCCGTTCTAGTCGGAGACGTGTAAATAATATAAAGCAAATGCACATGCACACATTAAACGCGTCTGAATTCAAAAGAGCCACTTCAAACAATAGTCGCAGGGTGTGGAGTGTCATTTCAACAAAATCAATGTTGTGATCGGGACAAATTTAGTGTGTAAATCACTGACTATGTTATAGTGTGCAGTTATGCAAAATACATGTACGTACGCCACGGTGCTTTTCAGGGGCGGATCCAGGATTTCAGGTTAGGGTGGGGGGGGGGGGGGGTGGGTGGGGCGGGACTTCTTAATTGAAATAGTTTACTACACTTTCGAACTAGCACCGTTTGTTCGTCAACCAAGCGGAGCTGGGGAGACTGCTAGTTGGGTCCGGCAGTATGCCCTCTGGAATATGTTTGATATTTACACCCCATTTTGCTGCGTTATGGCGCATTTTAGAGCAAAAATATCTTTACTCGCCAAATTTTAGGGTTGGGGGGGGGAGGGGGGGTGGGGGGGGGGTGGGTGGGGGGGTGGGGGCACCGGGTTTTGTGTATCTGCCCTTGTTTTTAGCATGGCTGTTTCTTTGTTTACAAAGGCGCTGAATGTACTTTTTCTGAAACACAACAATACTAAATTGCACATTTCATTATCAAATTGATTATTCCCGACGAGAGAATATACTGCCGATATTTTTATCGGGACATGTAACAATTATACAACCATGTACCTGTATGTTACATCTACACATTTTCCCGGCAGTGGCGGTGGTGGCCAGTCGAGGGAGTGGCGGTCAGCGCGCAGCATTTCCCATAGACCTGCTACCTGCTAGTACGGGGTACATGTACATTAGCCCGTCCGTCAGTCATATTGGCTACACAGGAAAATGTTCTTCCCGCTTTCTGAGATGAAAATTTAATTCCGCGAGTCAGGGAATGGACAGTCGATTTTTATTTTGTTTAAAAATGCCCGGGGGTATCCGACTACCCTCTAGACCCCATCGGGCGCTGAAGTCATTGATATGTGCAGCCATAGGCCTATCCAAATTCTGGTCATTCATTTCTACAGAAATAAAATGCATTTGTTTCAATCACCGATACGATGTGCATATAATTTACAATTTCCAGCACCATGAATGCCGTTTAGTTTTTTGGTCTTCGGTGACGTATTGTCTAAATCAATAAATGACGTCACAATTAACTGTAAATGATGTCAATTCTGAAATAATTACAATGTATCTTTCTGACGACACACATATATGAATCTATTATGGCGATGGTGGCAAATTACGAAGCCACAGGTCGGCTAATTATAGATTTAAAATCGATAGTTGTGTGTTTGTTTTGTTCACTACATGTACATATCATAGTTTTATTCTGATGAATATTTGATATTATACATAATAATAGTCCGGCAGCCGGGAGCTTAACCTTGTTTTGAATACCATAGTTTTTTTTATTGCTGATTTTGTAAGTATTGACCTTCTAGTCTTAGAATCCGACTGATGACACTTTGTCATCCATGAGGCATTTTTAGCTCACCTGAGCGAAGCTCATGTGAGCTATTGTTACCGCAATATGTCCGTCGTCGTCCGTCGTCGTCCGTCGTCGTCCGTGAACATTTTCAAACGTCTTCTCCTCAGTAACCATTGGGCCTATAGTCACCCAACGTCATGGTCATGGTCCTTAGGGAGGGAAATTACAAAATTGTTAAAATGACGTGATTACGTAATCCAAGATGGCCGCCGTCTAAAAATAGCACAAATTCTTCAAAAATCTTCTTCTCAAGAACCGCCAACCAGATTTCGACAAAACTTGGTAGGAATGATCGATGTACAATGCTCTTTCAAAGTTGTTAAAATGGTGACCCCGGGGTAAAAAATGGGCGTGGCCCGTGGGGTCAAATTTGGGTCAAAAGGTCGTTCTTTTATCAGAGATTTCAAAATTCTTCTTCACATGAACCGCCAAACTTAAATGTTATCGTCCATGGGTAAAGCCTTTTCAAATTTGTTAAAATGGAGGTCATCGCTAATCAAAGATGGCCGCCGTCTACAAATAGCATAAATTCTTAAAATATCTAAAATATTGTTATCTCATGAACCGCTTGCCGGATTTCGACGAAACTTTGTAGGAATGATCGATGTACAATGCTCTTTCAAAGTTGTTAAAATGGTGACCCCGGGGTCAAAAATGGGCGTGGCCCGTGGGGTCAAATTGGGGTCAAATTTTATTTTTGACGAATATGGTCATGTCTATATCAAATCGAAGGTATCAAAGAGGCGATCACTCTGGTACATTTTTTGTCGAATTTGGATGGTCATGTCATCCAAGATGGCCGCCGAAAGGACAATAGGTCGTTCTTTTACTAGAGATTTAAAAAACAAATTTCACACGAACCGCTTGGCCCATGGTGGCAAAACTTCACAGTTATGGTCCTTGGGTGAAGCCTTTTCAGATTTATTGAAACGGAGGTCATCGCTAATCCAAGATGGCCGCCGTCTAAAAATAGCAGAAATTCTTAAAAAATCTTCTTCTCATGAACCGCTAGCCAGATTTCGACGAAACTTGGTAGGAATGATCGATGTACAATGCTCTTTCAAAATTGTTAAAATGGTGACCCCCGGGGTCAAAAATGGGCGTGGCCCGTGGGGTCAAATTGGGGTCAAATTTTATTTTTGACCGAATATGGTCATGTCTATATCAAATCGAAGGTATCAAAGAGGCGATCGCTCTGGTACATTTTTGGTCGAAATTGGATGGTCATGTCATCCAAGATGGCCGCCGAAAGGTCAAAAGGTCGTTCTTTTACTAGAGATTTAAAAAACAAATTTCACACGAACCGCTTGGCCCATGGTGGCCAAACTTCACAGTTATGGTCCATGGGTGAAGCCTTTTCAGATTTGTTGAAACGGAGGTCGTCGCTAATCCAAGATGGCCGCCGTCTAAAAATAGCAGAAATTCTTAAAAAATCTTCTTCTCATGAACCGCCAGCCAGATTTCGACGAAACTTGGTAGGAATGATCGATGTACAATGCTCTTTCAAATTTGTTAAAATGGTGACCCCGAGGTCAAAAATGGGCGTGGCCCGTGGGGTCAAATTTTATTTTTGACCGAATATGCTCATGTCATATATCAAATTGAAGGTATCGATGAGGCGATTGCTCTGGTGCAATATTTGTCGGAATCGGATCATTATGTCATCCATGATGGCCGCCAAAAGGTCCTTTATTCAAGATTTTGAACGTCCTTTTCTCAGGAACCACATGGCCGATGCTGGCCAAACTTCATAGTAAGTTAAGATCCTTGGGTGAAGCATTTTCAGATCTGGTAAAATGAGTCATCGCTTAAAACACATGAACTCAATGTCACATTCTCCTCTGGTGTTCATGGAGTCAGGTGAGCGAATTAGGGCTATCATGGTCCTCTTGTTTATATTAGCATGAATCCAAGATGGCCGCCAAATATCGTTATTATACCTATTATCGTGCCTAATATTGTACTTTCAAAATAACTAACGGGCTTGACGCATTTAGTAAGATATTGCGAATATATTGTGATCCAAAGCCATGCTTATTTACTTTTTATAAATCCAAGATGGCCGCCAAAATTAAATTATTAGTCACTGAATGAAGAAAATACTGAAATATTTAAGTAACTATTAACTTCATATTCTCAATTCAATGGTCATAATTAAATAATTGACTGATTGAATACTTTTCAATACTTTAATAATTTGCAAGTAGTATAACAAATCCAAACATGTCCTTGTCAGCTCATTTATCGCAATCAAATCTAGTTTTCATCTGCACTACAATGTGATGATAGTGTAGCGACTGGAAATGTATACCAGCTTACGACTGTTATATCGTAAAATATTATTACTACTATTACTACTACTATTGTAACAGGTGGTCGCACGGCATACACAAAATACAGTGCATGGAGTTTTGACTTACTGCAACGGCGTTTCATTGTTTTGCATAGCGTGTCTGTACTACAAGAACATTTGATAAGTTGCAATATATCTGTGGGGGCAACGGCTACATTACTTGGTACAACCGGCGGCAAGAGAAATTTTGTGTTTTCATCTTTCTTCCATCCGTACTGTGTTGGATCGAGATTAACGGTTGAAGTACCAATGCTTGTTTCCACACATACGTCTGCAGATATGCCCTTCTTACATTCTCAGCAAACGCTTCTGTAGTCGGAGGTAGGACGCTATGTTTCGGCGTGGATCCTGTTCTAGTCCCGGTTCTTACGGCCCATGCTTTTAACTTAGCATCAGACATTGTACTACTGTTTGTCTGTCCATAACACATTGCAATGAATGTGTTTGCTTGTTTGATAACTTGTGGCATGCCCACCGTGACATTACCCAGCAGCGATAACGTGTGTCCAGCTCTAAGTGTTGTCTATACCTTGCCTTTCCCAATACCAAGATATGATGCAACGGTGTCACAACCGGACAGGGCGTGAGCTGCCAGGTCTGGTATTATGTGTGCATGCTTGTGGGAGGTAGTCATCTCATGTCGTAAATGAACAGCACCTCCATTACATATCTCGAACGGGGTGTTCACTTGGCCTGTGATCATGAGTCTGTGGTGTTTTGTATGGATCTTGTGGAATTCCTTGTCATTTTTTCAGATCTGTACAAATGATATCTATCAACTGCAGCCTGTTTTCTGTGACATGTAGCACAGCCTTTTGTGCCACGAGCTCTGTATTAAGATTAAGCTGATGTAGCCTACTAGCCTCTTTCCCAGCCCGTGTATGACGAGTGACAAGACTTTGTACTGTGCTCATGATATATGTCAAGCACAAGCTATACATCACTGTTTGCCAACAGTTTTCTTACATGCTGCTTGAAACTACATGTATACAAAATCCTTGACCTTCCCATTTGCTGGCCACTGTGGTTTCCAGAATAAGGCACATTCGTAAATCCCCGTGCACGAACTGTTGCTGGCAGCAGTACGGCTTGACATTTCTACTTGATTTTGATGTCGCAATTTTAAGGTCTCCAAAATCTGTGAACGGCACATATTCCAAATATACTTACCTTGAACTTGCTTGGAGACCTTGGAGACCTCTGATATATGATGTTAGTGTCAATAACATTAGTTTTCCCTACTTTGATGTGCTTCCTTGTTACTAACATAGTTTCAACTTTCTTCGGGATTGCTTCCTGAAATCCTTTTGGCCAGTTTCGCTTGAAATCATCCATCTGCTGCCTACCAATGGATACTGCATCATGTACATTCACCGACGATGGTGCTATACAACCACTAACAATATTCACAACACTGTCTGGATGCCCTTCTGGGTTGAGTGGATCAATACAGATTTTCAATTTCTTTCGTAGTTCCAGCCTGTCCTGTCCATCTGCCACAATTTGTGCATTCATTTCCTCCTTGTGAAGACCTTGCTTCCTGTGTGAGATATTCTCATCACCCTTATGAGCAATATCACCGACAATTTGACTGCACGCATGGAGACTCAAAACCCTCTGTGACTTTAACGTTATCCCAATAATGCCCACTTTGCCATGCCCATATCTCATGAAAGTGGTCTCAATAAACATATCGCTCCAAATTCCATTCCAGGAGCCTTCAATATGTCATGAAATGGCCCAACGTTGCCTTTTATTCATCAATTCCAAGTAATTGAGGCCATATCGCGCATAATTGACATGTCTTGCAGCGAACAACGCTGGGATTTTAAATACACTGTTTACGCATCGCATTGGAATATAACGGAATGAGCATCCGCGCAGTCTGATCTGAATATTTGGGCTCGGATCTGGATTAACCACTGGTGTGGTATCACAAGATATCAACAATATTTATTTACTAAATCAATTATATTTCCTTGAATGACATCGGAAATTGGCAGAAATTAATGAGTACATGCGGAAAATTATTATTTATATAAAAAATTGACTTCATTTAAGAAAAAGAAATATATATATTTGATTTTGGCGGCCATCTTGGATTTATGAAAATGAAATAATATTATATTATACATGTATTCGCAAAATCGTAATAAGTGCGTCAAGCCCGTTATATATTTTAAAAATACAACCATAGGTCAGCTATTAGAAGCAATAGAGATTTATAGTGGCCATCTTGGATTCATGCTAATATAAAAAATGCCTCAAGGATGACAAAGTGTCATCAGTCGGATTCTAAGACTAGAAGGTCTATACTTACAAAATCAGCAATAAAAAGAACTATGGTATTCAAAACAACGTTATGATTAAAATCGGCCTTTGACTGCCGGACTATAACACTTGTAGATACATTTAGTGTAACTTATCAGCAAATACAGTTTACAGCAAGCACAGTCAATGAGTCTATGAACACTCATTTCTACTGTAGGCTGTTGAGTTGCATTGTACAAACGTCGCCGTTTCAATAACGTCATTTTCTCGATGACGTTACGGTTTTTTTCAGTAGGGTTGGCAACGTTACCCGCCACATAGGGGCACTTTGGTAACCCACCAAATAGGGGCCCTTTTTACCCGCCAAATAGGGGCCCTGGTACTACTGCGAAATAAGGCCTCTGGTTACATGCATACTAGAGGCCCTGGTTATTATATCCACTTTTTGAAGAAACATGAGTATATTGCTTTTGCTATGTGTGTCCGTCCGTCCTTCCGTCAGTAAATTAATTCTTTTCTAGTAAGTCTGAACACTTTTAATTTATAATAGCTGCAGCTGTTATACTTCATATGTAACATCCTTATGGTGTGTACATGTGCAAAGTACATTATGATTGTCGATTCCTTCTCCGGTTCATGGGTTACCTCCCCCTTTTTATGCCCCACCACGACATTGGAGGGGGCATTTAGTGTTACCCTTGTCCGTCCGTCCCGTCCGTCTGTCCCGTCCGTTCTGTCCGTCCCGTCCGTCCATCCGACCGTCTGTCACGAAACTTTAACGCTCGGGTAAATGTCTCATAATTTCTTCATCCTTTGACTGATCTGCTTCATATTTCATATACACATTGCTCTAATGGTCCTCTACCGCCCTGTACCAAATCCACGTACATCCTGCCCCCGCCAAGCCCAGAGTCAAGGTCACATACTTGGTGCTTCAAAAACTTTAACGCTCAGGTAAATGTCTTATAATTTCTGTTTTCTTTCACGGATCAGCTTCATACTTCATATACGCATTGCTCTAAGGGTCCTTTACCGCCTTGTGCCAAATCTACGTTTGTCTTGCCCCCGCCAAGCCCAGGGTCAAGGTCACATACTTGGTGCTTCAAAAACTTTAATGCTCGGGTAAATATCTTATAATTTCTGTTTTCTTTCACGGATCAGCTTCATACTTCATATACGCATTGCTCTAATGGTCCTCTACTGTCCTGTGCCAAATCCACGTTGTCCTGCCCCCTCCAAGCCCAGGGTGAAGGTCACATACTTGGTGCTTCAAAAACTTTAACGCTCAGGTAAAAAAATAAATTTGACTTGGAATTTGGCCTCATTTATTATCAAAGCGATATGTGGGGCATCCGTGTTCTATGAACACATTTTCTAGTTTAATTAGACTTTGGCAATTTTGTCTTACAAGTTGTGAAACTTTTTTAAACTGTAATAGTCGCAGGCGTCATACTTGGTATGTCGCTTCTGTATGGTTTGTAGAGATTCCCGCCAAATAAGGGCCCTTCACCTGCCATATAGGGGCTTCCTGATAAACCACCAAATAGGGGCCCTTCACATGCCATATACGGGCACCCATGTAACCCGCCATATAGGGGCAACCATGTAACCCGCCAAATAAGGGCCCTTCACGTGCCATATAGGGGCACTCATGTAACCTGCCAAATAGGGGCACCCAGGTAACTACCCGCCAAATAGGGGCCCTTCACCTGCCATATAGGGGCACCCATGTAACCTGTCAAATAGGGGCCCTTTTTACCAGCCGAATAGGGGCCCTGTTAAACTGCAAACTAAGGGCTCTGGTTACATGCCAAATAGAGGCCCTGGTTATTATATCCACTTTTTGAAGAAACACGAGTATATTGCTTTTGTCATGTGTGTCCGTCCGTCCGTCCGTATGTCCGTCCGTCGGTACGTTCATTCTTTCCTAGAAAGTCTGAACACTTTTAAAGTATAATAGCTGCAGCTGTTATACTTCGTATGTAACATCATTATTGTGTGTACATGTGCAAAGTACATTTTGATTGTTGACTCATACCTATACTCACAGGAGAACTGCCATACATGTGTGGTGTTTGTACCAGCATTCCCATACAAGGTACATATCATACATTACGGTATGTACCAGGCATTCCCATACAAGTTAACACGACACATATCTACACTCACAGGAGAACTGCTATACATGTGTGGCGTTTGTACCAGGCATTCCCATACAAGTTAACACGACACAATACATACTCTCAACACCGTACCACTATCACACTCACAGGAGAACTGCTATACATGTGTGGCGTTTGTACCAGGCATTCCCATACAAGTTAACACGACACATATCTACACTCACAGGAGAACCTGGCTCCCATACAATGTTGGGTGTGTACAGGCATTCCCATACCATTAACACGACACATATCTACACTCACAGGAGAACTGCTATACATGTGTGGTGTATGTACCAGGCATTCCCATACAAGTTAACACGACACATATCTACACTCACAGGAGAACTGCTATACATGTGTGGTGTTTTTACCAGGCATTTCCATACAAGTTTCAACACACAATCTATACTCACAGAGAACTGCTATACTTGTGGTGTTTTTACCAGGCATTTCCATACAAGTTTACTCTCAACACGACGCATACCTATACTCACAGGAGAATATTGTGAGAATGTGCATGTGTCGCGTCAGAGTAAACTTGTGTGGAAATGAACTTGTCTGGAAATGACTTTGGACAAGCACCGCGAATATATGACAGTTCTCCTCTGAGTTTGCGCATGCGTCGTGCCATGCAAACTTACACGGGCCTGTTGCAAATATCAGATGTAAATTCCCTTCTCTAAAATGTGAATATGCACGAAAAACATAACCAGACAGTAGATCCTATATGACAGGTGACAATGGACACACATCTGACACGTATGGAGCATATTTAGTCATTAGCCACTATTTGGCCGGTGACACATATCTTGCACATTTGGAGCATAACCAGACAGCAGCCAATATCTGACAGCCACTATTTAGCAGGTAGACAAGTAACTGGGAAATATGCAGCATAACCAGGAACTATCCCCTATTTGGCAGGTTACATGTGTTCACCGACAAGGCAGTTAAAATGCATGTTCCCTATGTGCTCTTATACTGCAGGTGAAGTGCCCCTATTAGCCAGGTTACCTGAGCCCCTATTTTGCAGGTAAGCTGTGTGGCTCTGTATAGCAGATACACTGGCCCTATTTGGCAGGTAACCTGCGTAGCCGTATATGGCAGATAAGGTCACACTATTTTGGCAGGTTACTTGAGTACCACTATATTACAGGCTAAGTGCCCCTATTCGGCAGGTGAAGTACCCCTATTTTGCGGGTTACCTGGGTGCCCCTATATGGCAGGTGAAGAGCCCCTATTATGCGGGTAACCTGGGTGCCCCTATATGACAAGTAAATGGCTCCTATCCGGCGGGTTACCTGTGTGCCCCTATATGGCAGATGAAGGGCCCTAGTTGGGGGATTACCTGCATGCCCCCATCTGACCGGTATAGGCGAAGGGCCCCTTCTATTGGCGTGTTAACTGGGTGCCCCCATATGGAAGGTGAATGGCTATTTGGCTGGCTGCCCCTATTTGGCGGGTTACCTGAGTGCCCCTAGTTGACGGGTCACATGGGTATCCCTATATGACGGGTAAGGGGCCCTATTTGGCGGGTTATGTGGGTTACTTCGGTGCCCCTATATGACAAGTAAATGGCCCCTATCTGGTGGGTTACCTGTGTGCCCCTATATGGCAGATGAAGTGCCCCTATCTGACAAATTACCTGTGTACCCCTATATCGCAGGTGATGTGCCCCTATTTGTCGGGTTATCGGGGTGCCCTTATATGACAGGTGCAGTTCTCCTATTTGGCAGGTTACCTGGGTGCCCATATATGGCAGGTAAAGTGCCCCTGTTTCGCAGGTTACCTGAGCCCCTCTGTCGCAGGTAAAGTGCACCTATTTCACAGGTTACCTGGGTTCCCTTATATAACATGTATCTCAACAGACCATACAGTTTAAGAGACCTACAAAGTATCACGCCTGCGACTATTACGATTGCAATGTTTTACAACTTTTAAGATAAAATTTCCAAATTCTAAGTCACAAAGGTTGAGGTAACCCATCAACCGGGCAACAAATCGACAATCAAATGTACTTTGCACATGTACACACAATAATGATGTTACATACGAAAGCAATATACTCCTGTTTCTTTAAAAAGTGGATATATATAACCAGGGCCTCTATTTGGCATGTAACCAGAGCCTTTAGTTGGCAGTTTACCAGTGCCCCTATTCGGCTGTTTAAAAGGTCCCCTATTTGGCGGGTTACATGGGGCCCCTATTTGGCGGGTTACCTGGGTGCCCCTATTTGGCGGGTTACATGGGTGTCCCTATTTGGCGGGTTACATGGGTGCCCCTATATGGCATGAGAAGGGCCCCTATTTGGCAGGTTACCTGGGTGTCCCTATTTGGCGGGTTACATGGGTGCCCCTATATGGCAAGTGAAGGGCCCCTATTTGGCGGGTTACATGGGTGCCCCTATATGGCAAGTGAAGGGCCCCTATTTGGCGGGTTACATGGGTGCCCCTATATGGCGGGTTACATGGGTGCCCCTATATGGCGGGTTACATGGGTGCCCGTATATGGCATGTGAAGGGCCCCTATTTGGTGGGTTATCTGGGTGCCCCTATATGGCAGGTGAAGGACCTCTATTTGGCGGGTTACCTGGGGCCCCTATTTGGCGGGTTACATGGGTGCCCCTATACGGCAGATGAAGGGGCCTCTATTTGGCGGGAATCTCTACAAACCATACAGAAGCGACATACCAAGTATGACGCCTGCGACTATTACGGTTTCAAAACGTTTCACAACTTTTAAGACTAAGTAAAAAAAGTGGGAGGTAACCCATGAACCGGGGAAGGAATCGAGAATCAAAATGTACTTTGCACATGTACACACAATAATGATGTTACATACGAAGTATACCAGCTGCAGCTATTATACTTTAAAAGTGTCCAGACTTACTAGAAACGAATGAACGTACCGACGGACGTACGGACGGACGGACACACATAACAAAAGCAATATACTCATGTTTCTTCAAAAAGTGGATATAATAACCAGGGCCTCAAGTTTGCATGTAACAGAGACCTTATTTCACAGTAGTACCAGGGCCCCTATTTGGCGGGTAAAAAGGGCCCCTATTTGGCGGGTTACCAGAGTGCTCCTATGTGGCGGGTAACGTTGCCAACCCCTCTCTTTTTTTTTGTGCGTGATTCACATGGTGCTACAAAAAGTGAGATAAAACAAAAACTATTAAACGTAATCGCATTTCCTTTTCAGAATATTGTTTTTTTTGAAAGGTGTCCGCATCAGAAAATGTAAAAAAATGCAAATCAAAGATTTTGTCATTAAGGCCGGTTTTCACAGAGCCCATATGTTATTTGACCTTTACGGACGGACGGACGGACAGCTTTTGCATCTCATTTTCGCTACGCGATAGGATAAGAACTTGTCAGATGCATGCCACAACATGCCACTGATAGTGTCATATCAAGAATTACATACAGTGGGCACAGGAGAGTCAGGAGCTATTGTGATGTGTAACCTGGCTACATGTGTCATGATACTGCTGTTATCTCTGGTGTGTGGCAGGACTGCCAGCAACCTGGATAATTACCCAATGCTGTGTCCTAATGTTGTCTGGGGAGCATGGATGTTTGTATAACTGACCTGAGCTGAATTTAATGACATTATTCAATGTGATTTACGTCTTCCCAAGTGTGAACGACCATGGCCTTTAAAAGATACAAATACTGCAGATCAGTAGCCGTTTTTTTATCAAAATTGCAGGAATAATCATTTATTTTTTCCGAAATGCATTATTTCATATAAAACTAACAACTGCATATTTGATGATTAAAAGTATGCATAATTATTATACTGAATGTATTACATTATCACAGCCAAAATGGCTGTGATAATGTAATAAATTCAGTATAATAAAAATTAATAAATTGAAAATTTCTCCCTCAAAGTATACTTTGCAATGTTGGTGAAATCGGCTACTGGATGAGTCGGCTTGTTATGAGCTGGCTCATCGGGATCTACTGTGTTTGTATAACACTAGCACTATATCAGGACAGTGTCTTTTTGTGATAAAATTATTTATATTGTAATTTTAAGTGCTGAATGGAATGTATTGCAGAGCTCCAGATAAGCTGCATATTTGCATAGATAACCAATTAAAATTGCCAATCCGAAATAGCGAGTATCGAAAAGCAATAACAAATTTGTGGTACCTTTATGATGCTACAGAAAACAATAACCAGACCACAAATATAGCATATTTTTCTTATTTTCCATGAAATCACATCAAGACATGATTTCATTTCGAACTATTCAATAATTGCTGTCTGTTGATGTGTAAACAATAGTGTGATTTTATTTTACCCAATTGAAATACCCAATTGCTTCAGATATGATGGAGTGAAAATGGAATGAAAATACTTAATTAGTGGGGCCGATATGTGCTTGAGAAGTGCACTTTTGGAAGAGTTTGCCAGATTTTGCACAGATGTTTATTAGAACAAATTAAAACTTTTCAGACTGGTGGCCAAAAACAATATTACCAGGAATATCATATGGATAAATCCAAGATGGCCGCCATAAAAAAATACAAACTCTGAAATGCGTTTATATGTGCATCCATGTCACCAACTATAGCACTCTAATTGTCGACCATGACAGTCATTAGGATATGGAAGTAAATAACATGGATTTACAACCATTTACAGTGAAACAAATAGGTCAAGGTCAAGGTCAAACTGAAAAAGACGGCAATTTTATTAATTTTGTTGATCTTCTTCAATACATATGTGATTTTCTAGATATTTAAGACACTTTTTGAATCTATAGAGATATACAGTAGAACTTCGATCGCTCGAACCGGCAACGGAATCGAGTTTGAGTTCGAGCGATGCATAGTTCGAGGGAATGAAGTTTCAAAAATGTACTGTCACATTCAGTCAATAAAATCACTTATGTGAATATATGAGATGACCGATGTGACATGCCATTGTATAAATATACAAACGGAAAATATAAACGAAACAATGTCCGTATACAATTATAAACACTATAAATTAACGCCTGAAAAATTCCATGATCTCGGTTTGTTTGTTATTGGCACATCTTCTGTCAAAGTTAAATTTAAGTAAACGTTTTTTCATGACACATAGCGTGGACATCATAACGCCCGTAATTCACGCCGCTATTGTTTGCGATTCGTGATTTAATGTCATCCCGCGTCAAGGGAAACTACTCAACGCGACCGCCCGCAATGGTGGAATTCGCACCTCGTTAGACAAACAGCTGATCACAGACTTACCTGTTCGAGTTATTAGCAGTAATTACCACTGTTTGACCGTCCACGGGACTAATCCACAGGTTCGACTGTTCGAGTAATTCATAGTTCGAGTTTAAGGTGTTTTATTACATGAATTATATAGGAAATTTGCCGGGACTGTCGAACCAGTTCGAGTTTTCCATGGTGTTCGAGCCAGACCTGTTCTAGTTATCGAAGTTCTACTGTAGATGTATAACAGTTTAATGCATATACAATAAAATCACATTCACCTTATGTTCATTAGCTTCAGTGGTGGAGTTCATAGTGAGTCATAGTGAAGGTCAAGCGAGACTAAATAAAATGAGTACATGTTTATACAAGTTTCTGTAGTATGAATACTTTTACATGACTGCAGAGCTATGTCGCCTACTGTTACGTGATATAGATTTTGGTGACTTTCGGGTGGTAAATAAAATTGAATTAACCTCACCAACTTCAAAGGTCAAGGTCATTTGCAGAGCTCCAGTTAAGGTGCGTAATTTGGCAAAACTTTCCGGTATTTTTTCTTAATTCTTCAGCAAAATGGCAAGGTGGGAATTCTTTACAATTGTCTCAATGAGACGGTTCTAAAGCACTCACAACTTACCATTTTTGGAGAAGAATAACAAAATCCCCCCCCCCCCGACCCCCGAAAACGATCAAATTATGCACCTTAACTGGAGCTCTGGGTCAACTTAAAATGCACAATTCAGCACACTAAGACCAGTTTACGCTGGTTTCCATATACAAGCTTCTAGATGTTAGCTGTGGCTATACAATGTATGCATTGCAAATTCTTATTTTGGTACTGAGTTTGCGCATGCACCCTTACATCCAAGCCATAGTGACAGGCAGGGCAAAGCAGCCTTAACACATTGACATCGACCAGTGCAACCTTTCATACAGCCACATCGAATCGGCCTCGTGTAGGATGCACTGACAATTGGGAGGGAGCACCACAATGGTTGCCACCATATCCCGGATGTGGACTGGTACCCATCTTGCGTAGTGAGTGTGATTCAGAACCATGAACCATGGAGCAAGTCCAGTTACCCTTGATTTGTATATATTACACTTTCCTTCTCTGATTGAGCGGGTGTACACTAGCACAAGGAGTTCTAGTTCAAGGACATGGTACATGTACTAAAACTGTGGATTTGATGCAGACATTTCCGATGCCTATAAATCCACATCATCTGGTGAGTATGCTGGTGGAACCGATTTGTGATATTCATTGTGCTGCTTCATCATGATTGTATAGAGACCAACAGTTACTGCTGTGACTTCATGTGGATAGCGAGTGTGCTTGATGTGTGTAGCTGTGAGACACCAGATGTGAAAATACCAGCTTCTGTAAGCGCTTCCACCCATCCCATTTCTTCTAGAAGGTCGCCACGCAAAGTTACTGCAGCCTTTTCGAGGTGCAAACCACCCATTAGCACCATATACTTGTCCTCACCGTGAGTCTTGGGAAATGCCCATTGTATACTTTTCGTGATCGCATAGAGAGGTTGGGACGTTAAGGGACGCAACATCTAACGCGAAGTCGATCATTACTACAATTCGCTGAATTAAATTGTGTCGTATGCTGGTTGTTTTGTATTTCATATTTGCAATATTCCATCATAAAAAAGAGTTAAAAAGCACATGAGACTTCATTCCAATTGTGAAAATGTGCTACGAAAACATGTATTCACTTAAAAAAAAAGAAAAAAAAGAGAAACAAGACAACAGTTTTTGGTTCTTACATTGTATAGAGTAGACTGTAGGAATAAACAGATTGCAAGATGGTCATCATTGGGATTAGTAGGTTCAGATGTCTTTATAATTAACTAATGTAATGTTTGAAACCCATAAATGATTTGGTAATTTCAGACACTGAGGTGGTCTGCGTACGAGAGTATCCACGTTAATTAGGCTATAAGAAAGTTGAATGCAGTGGGCTCTCATGTAGATGTACAAAGGTATGGGAGTAAAATATGCTTGATACGATTGTCAGATCCAGCTTTATAACTTGAGAATTTAACAACTGTGTCGAAATTAGGTAAACTAGATACTTTGAACATCAAAAATATATCTTGAATAATTAATTGGGACAATATAATGGGGGGATACAGTTATAGTGAACACTGTTCTGGTATACCTTTTTAAATTAAACACTAATGCCACATAAACTTGACGGATGTTGTTGTTGCTGCTTTTGTTGTTGTGATTCTATAAAACCCGCACTAACTTTTCTCGGCACCTTTGTGTTCTTTATGGTATTATACTTCTCTCATTTCTTAATGGCACAATTATTGCTCCAAAATCTTCCGCACTGTACAATATTTTTCAAAACTTCTTTTGAGCATATTTGGAATTCAACATGATGTCACGAGTGAGCAATATATTGCTACCAAAATTTACAAAACGTAAGATTTTTCAACCTAGACATTGACACTTAAACGTGTCAGAATATCAACGAACCAATTACAACTGATGACATAGC
Source organism: Conchocele bisecta (assembly GCA_029237695.1). Taxonomy (NCBI): domain Eukaryota; kingdom Metazoa; phylum Mollusca; class Bivalvia; order Lucinida; family Thyasiridae; genus Conchocele; species Conchocele bisecta. The sequence goes on from CM055266.1 coordinate 69,379,772, forward strand.
TTGAAAACTATTATCATAGATTGTAAGATTGTAAAAATATTTTTTAACAAAAGAAACCGATGGCTAAAGAAAATTACTGAACTTGATATATCGGGTTTTGACCTTAACATTGACCTTGAATTTTAAACAATAGTGGTTAAAATTAATTTCATTTGACTCTTCACTCAATATCACAGTAGGTTCCAATATTACAGTATTTTGGAAATTAGATGCAGTGATGCGCAACTAAATAGAACATCCTGGCTGAAATGTGAAGTGTTTCCTACTTGACATTGACCTTCAATCATGACATTGAACTATAAATGTCGCGTAAACAATGTAATTGATTTGTGCATTTATACTACTATCGTTTTATACTCAAATGTAGGTATAAATTGCCAAATATATGCATATATATTCGAGTTGAAGACGGTAAGTGATTTTTGCCGGTGGCCATCTTGGATTTATGCAAATTAGGTCATTCCGGTGGATTTTTTTCATGGCCACTCGTCTGAATTTTTTTTCGAAATTCATCACTGAACAGATATGCAAAATTTGGCAGACTCTTCCGAAAGTGCACAGATCGACCTTTTTTCTGCACATATCTATCGCACTAAATTACTAATTCCTTATCTGGAGCCCTGGTATTGAAATGCATTCTTGCAGGTTGTCCGATGGGCATGTTTGAATGCCAGAGCCCCAACAGTGATGGCTCCCCGCAGTGTATCCCCCTGAAGAGGAAGGGTGATTCCTACCCAGATTGTATCGGTATATCGGAGGAAACTTCAAGCAGTAAGTATGCAGGGATTCTGCTGGCGGTCACCACTTGGCGATAAAAATAAACAATTGGCGATAAAAAATTATAATTTTCGAAAAAAAATAAATATATATATATACATGTATATATTTCTTTTTTGAAGTGGCGATTTTTTTATTTTCCCCAGCGGAATCCCTGAGTATGGTAGAAATTTGTATTTAGTGACATTTGTTTCTGGATGTCAATATCTCGTAATAAAATCCAAGTAACAAGCTTATGATTCATAAGACATTTTTCCATTGTCAATGAAATGAACTGCGAACCAAACAGAATAATCAAATGTAATAATATTAATTGTGTAAACTAATAGGGAAACTGGCAAAAACAGCCACTCGACACCGCAAGTAGTTTGATAATATTATGCATGTGTCACTTTAGGCGCATACGTAGATAATGGAACTATAAAATATCTCTATTTGCTACTATTTGCTTTAAACTTCTACTTCTGTGTGTGCACTGTAGCCTCTACATTTTGTTACAAGTTACGTGTGACGTTTTGATTTCACCTACATTTGCCTCAAGTTTGCACTACGGTTGCCAAAAAACTAGTTTTTAGCTCGCCTGCACGAAGTGCAGAAGCACATATGGCATACCCCCGGCGTCGTCGGCGTCCACAAACTTAACGTTGGGGTAAATGTCGTATAACTTCTGTTTCCTTCATGGATCACCTTGTTGTTTCATACATGCATTCCTCAGATGACCCTCTATCATGATGTAGCAAATCCATGACCCACCACCCAACCCTTACCCCAAGGTCAAGGTCAGAAACCTAGCATGTTCATAAACTTAACGTTGGGGTAAATGTTGTGTAACTTCTGTTTATTTACAGCGAATACCTTCGTATTTCATACATGCATTCATCTGATGATACTCTATCGTACTATAGCAAATCCATGACCCACCTCCCACCCCTTTCCCTAAGGTCAAGGTCACAAACTTAGCACATTCATAAACTTAACGTTGGGGTAAATGTCTTATAACATCTGTTTCCTTTTATGGAACGCCTTGATATTTCATACATGCATTCATCTGATGATACTCTATTGTGGTATAGCAAATCCATGATCCACCCTTTACCTCAAGGTCAAGGTCACAAACTTAGCACATTCATAAACTTAACGTTGGGGTAAATGTCTTATAACATCTGTTTCCTTTCGTGGAACGCCTCGATATTGCATACATGCATTCCTCAAATTACCCTCTATCATGCTGTAGCAAATTCACAACCCACCACCCAACCCTTACCCCAAGGTCAAGGTCACAAACTTAGCATGTTCATAAACTTAACGTTGGGGTAAATGTTGTGTAACTTCTGTTTCTTTACAGGGAACTCTTTGATATTTCATACATGTATGCATCTAATGTGCTACAGCAAATCCATGACCCACGCCCCCCCCCCCCCACCCCTTTCCTCAACGTCAAAGTCACAAACTTAGCACATTCATACATGCATTCCTCATGTGAATAGCTATCATGCTGTAGAAAATCACCAACTTAGGGCATTCATAAACTTAATGTTGGGTTAAATTTTGTTTTACTTCTGATTTCAGGGAGCGCATTGATATTTCATACATGCATTCATCTTAATATGCTATATTATGCTATAGCAAACCCACGACCCACCTTGCACCTCTGACCCCAATGTCAAGGTCCACCGCACGCCCCTTAACCCAAGGTCAAGTTATATAATATTCATGTTTTTTATGCAACTGTGCCAAGTTTGAGTGAAGGCTGCCAACAGGCGAGCTTCGTTGTCTTCTGACAACTCTTGTTGTTGTTTCTGTGCGTTTTCCAAAGAATGTTTTTAGAGGAAATACTACGTCATGAAAAAGAAATGGATAAGAAAACTGGTAAAACTTTTGCAAACAGGAAAATGGGGATTTGATTGGCTGATAGGAAATTTATGAAATGCACATTTGGACCACGTTTTGGACCATATATCACTTCTGCATTCCAAGTGTAACGCAATCGCTACTGTATCACCGGTTATAACCATTGTTTTGCAGTATTCTGTAATGAAAACCAGAAGGTGTGTAATAAGAAGTGCATAGCCAAAGGCGCCAAGTGTGGTATGTACACATATTTCACATTTTTCTCATATTAACCCTTTCAACACTACAGACTGCTATAGCAGTGTTTGCAAACAGTGTCGATCCAGATGAGCCGGCTCGTCACGAGCCATCTCCTCAGGATCTGCACTTTTTGATAGTAACTTTCCTGTCTGAAGTGTAAATAAAATAAAACATCTTTTTTATATGCCCAATTTACCTACTGTTGCTGTGGTAAGATTCCCCTATGATGATGACTTGTTTTGTCCTCAGTGTTCCTGTTTGTGTTAGTCAAGGAAAATCTGACCTTAACATCCCAACAATCTTGCTGATACACATTCACACATTGGAAGGGGGGTCTTGTCGGGAACATGCGGAGGGTAAATTTAGAGATCGGATTCATCGTTTCCAGAATCCCGATATCCCTGGTTTGGCCCTCAAGTACATTTTATTTTTGTCTTTCTTGTTACTTGATAGTTGAATCCAGAAATCCCACCATAAAAGTAGTATACTTAGTACTAATGATATTACTTTTAGATAGTGGGGTTAAGTGGTTCTGTTGTTGTGAGGACGTGGCACCAGATCAAGTTATTCTAATTTCAGTGCGGAATATATAACTATTTTTCTCTGTACATATTCAGTTCTGTACATATTCCCCCCCCCCCCCCCATACAGGTGAAATATGGCATTCAACCCGGTTAACATGGCCAGACTTTCAAGCATTCCTATTTATACCCCCCCGCAACAAGTTGTGGGGCGGTATACTGGAGTCAGGTTGTCCGTGTGTCTGTGCGTCCGTGCGTCCGTAAACTTATCAGAGAAATATTGTTATGACTTCTATTTCCTTCATCTAAAATGCTCAATATTTCACACATGCATTCCTGTAAGGCTCTACAACCATGCTGTGCCAAATCCACGACCGTCCAACCCCCGCAGATCCCAAGGGCAAGGTCAAATACTTAGTCCGTAAACTTAACATCAAAGAAATATTGTTATAACTTCTAGTTCCTTCATCTAAAATGCTTAATATTTCACACATGCATTCCTGTAAGGCTCTACTACCATGCTGTGTCAAATCCACGACGGTCCAAACCCCGCAGATCCCAAGGTCAAGGTCAAATACTTAGTCTCTTTACAAAACTTAACATCAGAGAAATATTGTTATAACTTCTATTTCCTTCCATCTAAAAGGCTTAATATTTCACACATGCATTCCTGTAAGGCTCTACTACCATGCTGTGCCAAATCCACGACCGTCCAACCCCCGCTGTTCCCAAGGTCAAGGTCAAATACATGGTCTCTTTACAAAACTTAACATCAGAGAAATATTGTTACAACTTCTATTTCCTTCATCTAAAAGGCTTAATATTTCACACATGCATTCCTGTAAGGTTGTGCTATCATGCTGTGACAAATCCACGACCGTCCAACCCCCGCTGTTCCCAAGGTCAAGGTCAAATACATGGTCTCTTTACAAAACTTAACATCAGAGAAATATTGTTACAACTTCTATTTCCTTCATCTAAAAGGCTTAATATTTCACACATGCATTCCTGTAAGGTTGTGCTATCATGCTGTGACAAATCCACGACCGTCCAAACCCCGCTGATCCCAATGTCAAGGTCAAATACTTAGTCTCTTTACAAAACTTAACATCAGAGAAATAAGTTATAACTTCTATTTCCTTCATTGAAAATTCTTATTATTTCACTTGTGCATTCCTCTAAGGTTGTACTATTATGCTGTGACAAATCTACGACTGTCCAACCCCCGCTGATCCCAATGTCAAGGTCACATACTTAGTCTCTTTACAAAACTTGACATCAGAGAAATATGTTATAACTTCTATTTCTTTCATTGAAAATTCTTAATATTTCATATGCTTTGACAAATCCCCGCTGATGTCGAGGTCAAGGTCACATACTTAGTCTCTTTACAAAACTTAACATCAGAGAAATCGGTTATAACTTCTATTTCCTTACTTGGATCTGCTTCACATTTCACACATGCATTGCTCCAATGGACCTCTACCACCCTGTGGCAAATTCACGTTCATGCTGCTTCCGCTAATCCCAGAGTCAAGGTCACAAGCCCACACACTTGGACATTTCTACATATTTTAGGGGTACCTGGGCCCACGCGGGGGGTATTCCGTAAGCCTCCCTTACTGACCAATCTAGGTTTTCCTAGGTTTTCCTAGTTTTTTTTTTATTCCTACTTTTTCCTACTATTTCATCAAAATTCCCAAAATTCCTACTTTTTCCTACTTTTTCGTTTGAAAAGTTATATTTTTTTTTAAAAACTATGCTTTTCTGATCTGTTATGAGATTTATTTACAGAAAAAAGCTGTGCATGTTATATAGAGTGCTCTCGGGTGTCTTCTTCTTGTGGCCTTGATGTTTGTGATATCTCAGATGCCTGCCAGTTCGGAACAGCATACAGTATTCTCAGGTGAGTGTCGTAATATACTCTTGCTAAGTGATTTTACTCCCAGGTACAGCCTTTTCTTTGAACATTTATGTGCCAGATTAACTGCATAATTGTGTTTGATCCAAACAATTGTGCTGCAGTAGCCCCTGCTTCTTAAGGGGATGGCATTTTCACTGTGTTCCACAGCATCAGGCACCAGATTAGGATAGTGCAAAGTTTGTGACTGAAAATACAAACCTAATTTTGTAATTGTCCCTATTACCCTAATAATGGGTGAGGCTCTGGTTCCAGTCACCCGTCTTAATGACCTTGTTGTTAACCAGACATTAAGCCATAATCAGTCAATCGATCAACAGATGTTTATGCATGGTGATCCCTATAGTTGCATATGGTGGTGGACAGGGATATGCAGTGATGATTCACATCTAAAACATGCATGTATAGCTATAGTCTAACACCATATATGGGTAGATTTACTGAGACAAAGTACCAACGCAACACCTGTATTTCCTTCAGAGTACATGTACAATGCAACGTCGGTTTGTTTTAGCATTTTGTTACTGGTCTACTCTTGTGTGCCAAATAATCATACATGTACGAGTATTAATATTTCATAAAAAATACACCCTGTATGGTCCTTATTATGGCCTGTATGATTATTAAAAGTTACATTTTTTGCAAGCAACCAACTCCACAAAATTAAAAAGCCGTAGATATTCCCCCAAGGTATGCGATAAGAAAAGAAAGGTTGTCTCATAAGCCTACCCACATATTAAAGTTCTATATTCCTCCGGAGTCAGTGTAGTGAGAAAGCTCCTTCGCACCTGCTCTGGGACTTCTGCCAACCTACGACGTCATTTGCACACATTCTAGACAAATACAGTGACACATGCCGTCGCAGGCTACTTATAACGCTCGACACTGCCAACTTCAAACAATCTTTATACTATTTTGATACATCTTTAAACGATTTCACTCTTTGACTATTTATGTATATAGCGAAAAACATTGTACATGTTTAATGCTAATAAATGGTATTGTATATTGTATTGTTTACTTTCTAATTAGGAATTAAAATCTGTGTGTAAAAGGTAAACACTGTGATGTTTATATGGGTGTTGCATTGGGAATTTTGATTCAGTATATTGAAGAACAAATTATATTTCAAATAGACGTGCATGTATTTCAAACTGCTGCTGTTTCAAAACTAAATTGATTTGAATTAAACAATCAAGTTAAATGGGCAATAAATTAATGCAATTTAAAATACTTTTTTACATTGAAGTTTTCTGAAGTAGTTTATAATATGCACATGTTTGAACTTGATGTTGGCATTTTGCGTCACTTTTCATATGACATCTCCAAGGACATCAATTGAAAATTCAGGTTTAGGGACTGGCACATCTCATGAATGGATGAGTCGAACAAGACGAGATAGCTCAAATTATTCAGCAGTTGCAACTACATTTCTGAGGCTACCTTGCACAGTCCCCTTGGTATAAATTAAAAACAAAATATGAAAATACATGGTAGTCTATGGAAAATGTTATTTGTCCTTTAAATACATGGCACATTGATAGATTTCTAGTCTTCATAGGCTACACATTAGTATATTAAGTAAATTGGGCCATCAACTGAGAAAACGGACCTTATAACTTTTCCATCCAGCTGAGCATACACATGTGTAGTTTGATCAGACTCGACACTGCTTGCCAGACCCATATCTTAGCGCCGTGTAATGGCATGCCAAACAGTGTACACTGAGATCAGACCTCATAACCTCATCAGGCGCGGATACAGGGGGGGGTGGGGGTCCAGCGGGTCCGGACCCCCCCTGCTCCCGGCAAAAAAAAGAAAGAATAAAATCTACAATACTCGAATAGTTGGATGACTTTTTTCGTGGCCTAGGTGTCAGGAAATCTCATCTGCGGCGATATGGCATTTAAAAATTTCCAGACCCCCCAACTTTACGATTTCGCGCGCGCGGAGGTCAGGTACGCCAAATTTTAATTACAGATCCCCCCCTGCAATTATTTCTGTATCCGCGCCTGCTCATATATGCTGATATGCTGGTTGAATACCATAAAAGGCATGCTCTTAGTTGGTGTCCATATTGCTGTAAAATGTTAGTTCAAAGAATAAAAAAAACAATTTCAGACTGGCAGCGTCCGTAATGTTGAAGACACAAGGCCACAACAAGAAGACATCACTGAAACACCATGTTCCGAGTAACCGTGAGTACAAGAAATGTTCAAAGTAAATGTTAAAGGTAAGAAAATATGAACAAATGTTCCTACTTTTTTATCATAAATTCCTACTTTTTCCTACTTTTTTCCTACTTTTTGTGACAAAAGTTCCTACTTTTTGTCCTACTTTTTCACAAAAGGTCACCAGAGAGCCTGCATGGCCTAATATGAACATATCTGTTGACAGGTCATTAAACACCTTTAAATGTATCTGTCACTGTTTGCCATTCCATCAATGAAACACCCGTCATGATTCTAACAAGGAATGTAGATGGTCACCAGCCTACAGGAGTATGCTATTTGATCAGCAGCCACACTAGTCACAAATCCCACAAGCCCCATTTCTCCAGTGTCGGCCACATTTCTCCAGTCACAGCCACACACATATGCTCTATGCCTACAGTGGAGAAAGTGTGCGACTGAATAAATGGGTCTTATGGGTTTTGCGACCAGTGTAGATCCAGATCAGCCTGTGCATTCGCACAGTCTGATCAGGATCTGCACTGTTCGCCATTCCATCAATGAAACAACGGTCATGATTCTAACGAGCGATATACATCGTTATCCGGCTACAGGAGTGTGCTATTTGATCAGCAAATCCCACAAGCCCCATTTCTCCAGTGTCAGCCACATTTCTCCAGTCACAGCCACACATATGCTCTATGCCTACAGTGGAGAAAGTGTGCCTCTACCCTGACTACAAGTGTTCGGATAGCAAGTGCCTCATAGCAGCCCAAATTTGTAACGGCTTCAATGACTGCTCGGATGCTGTGGATGAACAATACTGTCGTGAGTATATTAGCCACAATCCAACAAATCCATACCTCTTCGCTTCTGGCATATATATATATATATAGATTATTTTAATGTGCCCTGATAAAGTTTTCAGCATACATGTAGTCCATCTGAAATTTTCAGCTATCTACTACTGTCTCTGTTGAGATTGACTTTAAACTCCATATGCTTATTTTTCATCATGCATATTTTCATTCTATTGCCTACCCATTCAGCCCCTTTGCTCAAGGTCAAAGTGAAATGACTTGGAAATCAGAGCTCCAGATAAGCTGCGTATTTGCATAAATACCCAATTAAAATGGCCAAAAACCCAATTGAAATTAGAAGTAGTGAGTATCAAAAAGCAATGAGAACAATTGTGGTACCTTTATCATGCTGCAGAAAATAATAAACATACCACAAATATAGCATATTTTTCTTATTTTCCACGAAAACACATCTTGGTATTTCATTAGAATTAATTCTAATGAAATTTATGTTTTCATTTCGAAACAAACTATTAAATAATTGCTGTACTTGTACAGGTAATATATGGGATTTAGTACTAAACCCATTGACCCGGCCTTACATGACCTTAGCTGTTGATAGGCCGTTAAACCCCAACGAACAAACAAACAAACAATAATTGCTGTCTGTTGATGTGTAAACAGTAGTGTGATTTTATTTTACCCAATTAAAATTTTGCAATACCCAATCAGGACGACAATCAGGACGACACCTACCCAATTGCTTCAGAGATGATGGAGTAACAATACTCAATTACTAATTCCTATCTGGAGCGCTGAGAAAGGTTAATGTTTTTGAGGGGTACATTCTCTATCAATGTTACTTGCTTATCAGAGGAATGGTTTGATTTAAATATTTTTTAGATTTAATATGAGTAATAGCCAAAAGTTTGTCAGCAGCAAAACGTGGAACAGACAGTAGTGGGTAGGGCATTGGACTTCAATGCAGGGGTTGCGAGTTAAATCCCTGCCTACTTTCTGTTTCACGAAACCTGCCCAAATTTTATGGCGATCTAACAATGCAATTTTTTGATAATAATAAATTTTATCAAAATGTGTAGTAGGTTTTTGTCGCGCCGACCTTAAATGACCTTAGCTGTTGGTAGGCATTAAACACCAGCAAACAAACAAACTGCTTGCAGACAGCGAGATATAGTCGGCACATTGGAGTATGTACGTGTGTCCGGTTAAAGTTTTTGGTTAAAGTTTATTGGTATACTATCAAAGCCTCGGCAGGTGCGCGACGTGCATACCGCGGCCATCTTGTTGAAAAAGAGCCTTCGACTCTCCTCCATAAGTTAATTCTGGAATTGCCTTTAATTTAACCAATTTACTTGCAGCTGATTTGCCGCCATTGCACGTTGGCCCTAACAATCGTCTCATTGTGACGAGTAACCGCCGGGAATTGACGGTGCCCAACATTCTGTGGGATGACAGTATGTGCCTCCAGTGTATGGTGAAAAATGACTACGGCGTTCTGTTTGGTGATGGCTGTCTCACCGTTATTGGTAAGTGTCTCATGGGGCCATTTCACTAAACTTTGTACGACTAAAATGTTCATAAGTGCAAAATTATGATAGTCTGTAAATTTCACCTAAACGATTGATGGATTTACAATTATTGAGCATAGGCTGCATATGCAGCATATGCTCAATAAATGTAAATCCATCAATTGAAATTCCTAGACGATCCTAAATTTGCACTTACGAACATTTTAGTCTTACAAAGTTTAGTGAAACGGGCCCCTGTTGTGTGCGAGTGTTGGGTTAAATGTGACTGGGGAAATGAGGCTTATGTGTTGTATGACCATTGTAGCTTCTGATCCAGTAGCACGCTGATGTGAAATGGGGCTTATGGGTTTTGCAGGGATGTGAATTTTCCTCTTATTAGTTGATTTCATCTTTTTTCATGCCCCCTGTTCGGTAGAGACGGAGCCATATAGTGTTTGGACTGTGTGTCCGTCTGTCTGTCCGTCTGTCTGTCCGTCCGTCTATGTGTTCGGCACATTAAGAAGTTTGCCGGAGTTTCTCAATTATGTCATTACTTCTATATCTCGTGAAGGATTACTTAAATATGTCAACACAGCATACTTGAGGACAAATGACATACATCCATACTGCCCTTATTATGACCTTGACCTTTTGACCTTCACAACTTTGAATGTTTTCACACATTAAGAAGTTTGCCAGAGTTTCTCATTTCTGTCATAACTTTTATATCCCTTGAAGAATCACTTAAATATTTCAACACACCATACTTGTGGACAAATGTCACATCCATGCTGCTCTTAATATGACCTTGACCTTTTGATCTTCACAACTTTGAACTTTTTCACACATAAAAAGTTTACGGTATGTGATTTTACAGACAATATCGAGGCGACCCTGCTACCGAACGAAACATACATAGTGGGACCAGGCGACATACTGAACATCGGTGTAGACGCGACCACCGACCCTCTCTACCAGAACCAGATGAAGTACGGCTGGATCGTGTACGACAAGGAAGACGACTCGATCGCGTACAACATCGGACACAGCATGTTCAAAGACCAGTTCGGTATCTCTATCACTGGAAAGAATTTGACGATAAATTTCCCCGACATTGTGGGAGATGATGACCCGAAGGTGTTCTGGTATAAAGTCTATGGTGGGATGACCGGCGCTAAATACGCGCTAAATATCAGCCACAGATACGACGAATTCATCTTCAATTTTACGGTTGAAGGCAAAGTCATTGTAAAACCAAGTAAGTCATGAATATTTGTATATTGATTTCCAATAACCTCTGAAGGGAAGCACTTTAAAGTCACTCTTTTTATTAAATTTTCGACCACATGGTCTTTTATCAAAATAGTATGAAACTACAGTTTCACACTATTTTGATAAAGACCATGTGGTCGAAAATTTGCACTTTTGATAAAGACCATGTGGTCGAAAATTTAATAAAAAGAGTGACTTTAAACCAAAATCATATTTGTATATTTGGCCATTTATGGCATTTGTAACAATTATAGATCGTATGTCACTTGCAAGTCTGATATACAGGACCGTTGCTTTATGCCACCCTCTGAAACATGGTGTGGGATTTGTGTGGTTTCCGAAATTGCGAACGGCGTGACATCATGTTATTTTTTTATATGTTTACTGTAGATTTGATAATGGAATGACAGATTTTTATTAAACATAGCACAGCAGATACGAAACTGGTTGACCTTTAATGTATAATTTGCTTTAATTTCATAATTCTGTCATTTTGACGAAGAATCGGTTACCGTTAATGTAAATAGAAATCTAGAGCATGCATGTGATTGTAAGGTATAAATGATACTCGATTCTTCATGAAAGATATAAGTTCTTATAAAGAACATTCAACACATGAAATGCCTTTGTCATCGTCTTTGTTTCGCTTTTTTCATAAAAATCCGTCCATTTGTTAGGAAGATTTTAAAGAAAATCTACATCACGTCAAAAAATCCGGTTCGGAAACATTTAGAATCCGCGTGATCCCATACCATGTGACAGAAATATACTAGTATGATACAAACATTGTAAGGTTAGTTTTTATAGTCCCATTCAATTTTTTTTATTATGTATTCACGCTGTAATACCGGCGTGAGCGGGCACAGCTTATTCTCACGCTAACACAAGTTTTACATGACAGATCTTAACTAAATGTAGTGTACATAGTCGTCATGGCAAGAGGAAGAACCATATTGATTTTCAAAATAGTCCTGGGGGCCGTTTCACTAAACTTTGTACGACTAAAATGTTCATAGGTGCAAAATTATGATAGTCTGTAAATTTCACATTAACAATGCAGCCTATGCTCAATAAATGTAAATCCACTAATTGTTTACTATAGTAACAATGTATTATTGTAAACAATTATTGGATTTACATTTATTGAGCATAGGCTGCATAAGCAGCCTATGCTCAATAAATGTAAATCCATCAATTGAAATTTCCAGACGATTCTAAATTTGCACTTGCGAACATTTTAGTCGTAGGAAGTTTAGTGAAACGGGCCCCAGATGAGTTGCCTCCTTGTGCCGGCCATTCTTATAATTTTCACATTCTGTATCCTTGTTGTCACGACAACTCCAGTTCTACATGACTTATCTTAACCAAATTCTCTATTCATATTCATAATGGCAAGGAATTCATTCACACATTGTTCTACCAAGTCTTCTTCCCTTGTTTACAGATCATGCCTTGAGTAAAATCTCTCTAAACCAGTAAAATGCCAGCCTTTAAAATTTGATAGTATTTCTCAGGGTGTACATAGAGAATACTAGCTAGAATAATTCGCCTCCGATATGTTAACCTACGGCTACAATTTGACCCGTTTAAAAAATGTGAACAACCGAAGTGCATACCTAAATCTGTTGGATGTTATGTCAAAATTTAGTAAACTTTATTTATACCTTTAAACAAACAATCTTTGATGTAGAAAAGCCTTCAAATTTACAAGATATACATGTAAATGTCAGATAAACACCTTGACACGGTAAAATAAAAATTTCTGCATGTGTATGTTCTTTATTAATAGTTTATTGATACAGGTTTGACAGTTTGCCGGATAACCGATTGCAAAAATCACTCTTCCATGCGTTACATTAAAGAGATGGGGTTAAATTGCTACCCAATTTCACCAACATGGCAAAGTATACTTGTCTAGCAAAGTATACTTTGAGGGAGAAATTTTCAATTTAAGGATAAATTTATTAATTTTTATTATACTGAATTTATTACATTATCACAGCCATTCATTTTGGCTGTGATAATGTAATAAATTCAGTATAATAATTCTGCATACTTTTAATCATCAAATATATGCAGTCGTTAAGTTCTATATGACATAATGCATTTTGGGAATTTTAAATGATTACTCCCTCAAAGTATACTTTGCTAGATAAGTATACTTTGCAATTTTGATGAAATCGGCTACAGATACTCACCAGACCATAACCTGACTGACTAACTGACTAACTCGGCAGCATGTTGGCTATATTACAGCGCCGACACTAGTTATCCAGCCGTCGACCAACCTGTGGTTTATTGCTGTGATTCTGGCCATCATCGTGCTGTTTGTCATCATAGCCCTCATCATCTGCTACATGCACCGGAACCGGGGAGGAACGTATCTTGGTAAGTACGCACTACTTGTCCATCCCTCTATTTAACCCTTAGACCGCTACTCACAACAACTGTCATCTGCTGTTGCTTTTATATCTTGCCTCATTTCTCAATAAAAACATGGTTTGACAGCACTTCAGAATCATTTCCAATGGAAATGATTCTGAAGTGTTGTCAAAGCATGTTGTAAATTGTTCTAAAGTGCTGTAAAAGCATGTTTTTGATGATAAAAATGGAAAATAGAAAATAAACAGCAGACGACAAAAAATTAAGATAGCAGTCTAAGGGTTAAGGCAAATATGTTAATCCTTCTTTCACTTCTACATGTACAACATTGACTTGATTCATGATAATCTTTGGACTACCGTATTTTGCCGTGTATAAGTCGCATATTTTACCCAGATTTGTATGGCTTACATGAAAAGGTTGTACTCCAGTAAACAAAGCATTTTTGGTCGGCAAAAATAGTAAAGAAATGAAACATATGTAGCTATTAACATGTTTTGAGCCTCCTAAATAACATAGGCTGGTCTCCCAAACTGTCCGAGGTGAGCGTTCGTCGTAAAATCGTAAAATCCAAGATGGCGGCCAATCTGAATATATTTTGGCAATATCTCGGGGAACTAAGCCAGTTATGAACATAATTTCAATTGCTACACATGTTTCCGATGTCTACCTATAAGATGGTAATAACCATTAATGGATAAAAAATTCACCATCATGGATTTCAAAATATGTGCTCTCAACACTGATATCTTACACCACGACGCCCACTATTATCGGTCTCATTTACAGTAACACCATAATTCCCATTGTAACAACTTTGCGCTTGTGGTTATAGTACCAAATTGTTCCAGATACGAACATGCAATTAAAATGCAATAAGCCAGGTTTGGTTAGAAAACGCCTCGAGTAGTTCTTCTATATATAAATCGCACTCTTGTATCGATCTTTTGACGTTAGCGTCGCGAATGTAGCACGTTTTCGTACCTTTCGTACCAAATCGATAATTATATATTGCATATACAGATATAATACTCTTCATATAGTGATTGTTGTGTGTAGACATACGACTGTCATATCAGTATTATGGATACGCAGGACATGTGTCTCCTATGCCAGCAGGCATTGTCGGAAGGAGACACAGTAGTAGTATCAAGGGGCCTAGATACCATACGAAACTGCAGTATGAGGCGTTACGGTGAGATCGCTGAAAAGTTAGTAGACGTTTCGTCTATCTGTATTCACACATAATGTCGAAGAAATTATACACGCGAATCGAACATCGTTTCTGCACAATTGTTTGTTTTGTGGCGATGAATGCGATCAGATATCTGATCAGAAAAAGCATGTAGTAAAATGCGTAAAATACCAAACAAAGAATCAATTCAACAATTCAACAGGCGGCAGCAGCACGTAATGAGTTGGGACGTAGTCAGTGCCCGTGTTGAAGCAATGATAAGCGACTTGGTGGCTGCGGAAGCCAGATATCACACCCCATGCTATTGCAAATTCTTCAAAATGCCATCTAATCGCAAGAAAGGGCGGCCCACAGATGATGATTTAACAGCAGCATTTGACCGTCTGTATTCCTTTTTAAGGGACAATGATGAATGTCGGTACTCGTTGGAAGAGTTGTTTGATAAACTTGCTGAATATCTCCCAGATTCTGTCAGTGTATGCTCCGAACGGTCAATGAAGAGAAAGCTTCTCGATCACTTTGGTGATGACATCAGTATCACCTGCTTGCCCGGCAAGATGTTTCCGAAATACCGGTTACAAGATTGTGAGTAGCGCTTGGTACACACAGAAATCACAGGATCAAAAGCAAGAGTGTTTACGAATTGTCAAAACAGCTGCGGCAATCGTCAGGGAAGACATTAGGTCGATGGCATACTAAACAGACAGTGCGTACGGCGATACAAATTCTGTGGTCCCAGAAACACGGACTACATTCATGGACAATGTGACACAATTATCAACCATGCAATAATCACTGCCACTCGACCGCGGTCGTTTATTTCTATGATTCAGGTCGGACTATCAGTCTATGTGCACAAGCACATGGAATCCAGGCATCTTACAGACATACTGTACGGTATGTGTGTGCGTTCCTCCTACAACATAGCACGGCGCTATTCGACATTGCGGATTTCAATGTGAGAACTCTGGATGGTTATGGTACCTTCCACAGCATGGGAGGTATCATGTGTGTCACACCTGAGAGCGTAAAGGTACAGCCGACGGCTGCTACCCTAGCGCAGGTGAACAAAGTGAATTTGCAAACATACACAGCTAGAAACACATAAGGCATCGATGTATATCAGTGAAGGATCTTGGAGACATCAGACGTGTGTCCTCAGAAAAGTCCTTATACTCTTTGCTAGACACGCTGTGGATTTGTGGTACTTGGCTAGAGGCGCCAAAGAACCCAAGCTTGGGAGTGTAGACGACACGGTCAGAAAACGTGTCTTGTCACATTCGATCAGCCTCTTTACGCCAAAGCTGTGGACATGGTGACTGCTGCAAGCAGTGACAGTGACTTGTCATCGATCGTGGTACGACTAGGTGGGTTCCATTTACTGATGTCGTTTATGGGTGCCGTTGGTTACATAATGGGTGGCAGTGGTCTAAAGGATGTATGGTCTACCATTTATGCGACAGATTCCATTGCATTGCGTGCTCACTTTCTTACTCAGCTCGCTCTAGCAGTCATTATCTTACAGGAACTAGGACTCAACAAGAACAAGGCGGCCATGAATGCAACAGAAACTCCGGAAAGAAAGACATTACAAAGTGCACACTCCTTGCTAAAGTATTGAGCAAAATGGAAGCTAGCAAGATACATGCCATAGACATCAGTCGCACAGCTAAGCTGTGGATGCAATACTATGATCAGGTAACTAATGCACCGCTTTGCTTTGTATCTGCCGAGCGCTGTGGGGATTGAACATTACACCTCGAAACTGTACGTGAAATGATGCCACATTTCCATGCAGCCGGACACTTTGCATATGCAAAATATGCACATCTGTATCTGCAGGAGATGTCCGAACTGGAAAACAAGATGACAGCAGACGAGTTTAGACAGTTCACATCGGGTTACTTCACGGTCAGACGCAGTGAAATAGTTTGGACTGGAGTGTGGATTGATATGACAATCGAGCAGGTGTTGATGAAAGCCATGAACACATCTGGGGATCTCGTTCGCGGTCATGGCATGACGGAGTGTTTTGAGTCGATGGGTTCTCGGTATGCCAGGTTGTTACGAACTTGGTCACCGCTTCGAAGAGTTTTGTGGCACCGATATCACGTCGTCAGAACAGCATGTTGACCACAGAAAATCTTGACAGTTACGTGATGGACAGGACGTTGACAAACTAGTAGAATGGTTCACATTACACCCACCACTGCCACATACCAATGAGTTAATGTCCATTGGTACTGGTGTAGTAGGCGACGAGACTATTAACTGCGATTCAGCCATAAAAGCAGGGACAGATGCCAAGACGAAAATGACGGGAATGACGTTTGGAAAAGTCAAGTTGCACAGGAAAGACAGAGTTCTTTCTCTGACCGCAGTTAGCAGCTCAGTTAAGTTGCACGAGGAGATCATGCCTATCAATACCATCCAACTGTTCAACAGAAGTATTTGTCTGGTGAAGTCAGATGAAGATTTTGCCTCGTGTCTTCAGTATGAGTTGGCTCCTCGTCCTGTACAAGGTAGTAGACAGCATCCGGGGTGGAATGTGAGGAAACCTGTCCGACCGACAGCACATATGTGTTAGATGGTGGATATCTGCTGCGGCGAGTCGTTTGGCCACAAAACGGGACATACAGTGATTTGTACAGAACATATGTAGCATATGAACAGAAGCACTTTCCCAGAAACTGTCATGTCGTGTTCGATGGCTACAGTGATGCTCCCAGCTTGAAAAGTGCAGAACAAAATCGAAGGGCCACCAAATTCCAGTCCACCGAAATACAATTCACTGACAAAATGCCAATCACCATACTACAAGACAGGTTTTTGTCAAATGGTAAGAACAAGGCCAGGTTCATTCATGCTCTGACAGGGCCCTTGGAACAAGCGGGAATAGTGGTGAAACAGGCGAAAGCTGATGCTGATACTTTAATAGTCAGTACAGCAATGTCTCTGTCAGGTGACAACACCGTGGTAGTTGTTGGAACTGATGTTGACCTTCTCATCCTCATGATTCAGATTGCCGGGCCAAATGATAATCTCTACATGTTCAAAGCTGGCAGTGGAAGGTACCCGAATAAGGTGCACTCAACTCGAGTGGTGGGAAATGTATGTGCCTGTGTGTGTTTCGGTTGTACTGTTATCGTATAATTTAAATTGCAGATGACACTGAAACAATCTGGAATAAAACTCGCCATCAAATCGGAACATCCAAGTCGCGGGCATAGCCAGAAAACATAAATTTATAACTGATTCCGTGATTGAGATATTGTCAGAAATGTGAAGTTGGTGACTGTCAGCTTGAGATTCGTGGAGTGCACATATGTGCCATATTGAAGGCTCTGCGACTAACGATGTACGCGGGCCGTTGTTTGCGCGGTGTTGCGTGTTTGTCTTGTTTTCATGCGACTCTCTTGGTGTTTTGCCTCTATTTTATAAATATATTTACCCATTTATTGAGAGAAAAAAAGGTCATTGGTGGCGCCATTTTGAAAACCATGATGGCAGTCATAAAATCATGTTCTGTGTATCACCATCCGATAGCCAGACACCGATAATGTGGGTGTAAGCTCTGAAATTGTGTTCATAACTAGCTTAGTTCTTGTGATATTGGCAAAAATGCATCCCGGATGGCGGCCATCTTGGATTTTCCACTTTTCTGGCGAACGCTCACCCCGGACAGTTTGGGAGACCAGCCTATGTTATTTAGAAGGCTCAAAACATGTTATCTACATAGGTTTTATTTCTTTACTATTTTTGCCGACCTTTTCCAAATTATCAGCCCAGTTTACTGGAGTATTGTTAGGGTTGGCTGAAGTGGATGATATGAGGCCAATATAGGAATGAATGGCCTTTTTGTGGAATTTATCGGGGTATAAACTTGGAAAAGTCGCGGGAATACTGTACGAAGGCCGGAAGGCCTCGTCCAGTATTCCCGCGACTTTTCCAAGTTTATATCCCCGATAAATTCCACAAAAAGGCCATTCATTCCTTATAATTCCAGCATTTGAAATAAATTCATCAAGAAAATGTGTTTATTTTCCGTTTTATTAAGAATTATTTTAACTGCGCCTCACGATTACGGAAAGTAGTTCGGCGTGGGAGTTTACTGGAATATAAACTTTGGACAGAGACTTGCTACGGGCCAATGAAATGTTAGGGAATGGTGTAAATATTTTTTTGCTGGAATTATCATTAATTTAGAGTTCACTTGTTAAGGCTTTGATCTTGAAGCAATGAATACCACACATTTAAGTTAATGACATTGCTCATTTTTTGTCGGGGAAAAATGGCATTTTGTCAGGCAAATGTCAGGGAATTTTATATCGGCTTCTGTGTGGGAACCCTGAATGATATTCACTGGTGATTTCTGTATGACCTTGCCAATGACCTTTACCATGACCTTTTGTGATTCATATAACCTTGAAAATTACATTGCCAATGGCTTTTACGATGACCTTGAAAATTACATTACCGATGACATTGAAGATGACCGACCTTCACTGCTGATTTTCTTTATGACCTTGAAAATGACCTTGACACTGACCTTTTATTACAGTACACAAGAAGGAGCACCAGGCAGGTCATGACATCGAGCAGGAACTCAAGGACAGTGGCTTCCAGGAAGTCGGCCGAGTGTGAGTACCGACACCTGACTATAGACACCTGGGGTCCATTTCACTAAACTTTGTACCACTAAGAAGTTCATATTAAAGTGCAAAATTGAAATCCACAATGACAATTGTTCTGATAGCCAATTTTGGAAAATCTTTCATTGATGTGCTACATTTAACCCTTACTACGCTGAATTAAATGTTGCTGTCTGCTGGAAATGTTTTATTTTCAATATTTCTCAAAAAAAACCCTGGTTTTGACAGCACATGAGAATCGTCTCCAGTGGAGACGATTCTCATGTGCTGTCAAAACCATTTTTAGCCAGGTTTTTTTTTGGAGAAAAAAATGCAGGCTATTGGATTGGCGAAAGCCGGGCGGGCGGGCTGGCGGTGTAGCGGCATCCACAATCAATGTTAAGTTTTCGTGATTGAGTCCATTTCTTTGTTACTGTAACACCTAGGACCACCAAACTTTCACAGCTTCATAATCAAGGGGTGCCCACCACATATCACTATCCAACATGTTACCTTTTTTTGAACTTGACCCATTTTTTCCGCGCAGTCGACTTAGCCATTTTCAATGTTAACTTTTCGCGTTTACAATAGAGGTGCAACGATACGGTCAAACCCGTATTGCGATATATTGCGATACAACAAACCCATATTGCAATACGTATTGCGATATTATACCATGTATGAACAAATAATAATAAAAACTAACAGGAGATAAAGAACAGTCTTTATTGTTTATTATTGTCATTAGAACACATCAAAACACTGTGTGGGTCAGGACTTTGCCCAGAAACGGTTCACATTAATGATTATTTCTGGACGAGAGGAAATTAGGGAGAAGTGACAAAATCATATTTTCCCTGATTTGTTCTCTTACTTATACATGTAGTTATCGCTTAACTGTATACATTAACTCTATGTTTTCAAAAGCATGCATATCTATTAGACGGGTAGAGGCATCATCATGCTGAGCCACCTCGTCGAGTCGGTTTAAGCGAGCGTTAACAACGTATACTTTCATTGAGAAATAAAAAGACACATTGGGGGGTGGGGAGGGGGAAGGGCTGGGAAGCAAATGTAGTAGATTGTAGAATTTGAAAACAGATTGTAGAATTTGAAAAAAAATAAAAAATATTTCATCTCAAAAGTATATGTTGTTACCACCCATTTGAACCTCTTAAACTGTACATAAATATCGTTTATGAACTTGGATGTGCATAAATTCTGTATATTTACTTAATACCAAACTGAATTATCATAAAAATCGTGTTCCGTTAACATCGATTGGAAAAAGTTGCAAAAGGA
This sequence comes from Conchocele bisecta, assembly GCA_029237695.1. NCBI lineage: Eukaryota > Metazoa > Mollusca > Bivalvia > Lucinida > Thyasiridae > Conchocele > Conchocele bisecta. The sequence continues at coordinate 69,400,364 of CM055266.1, forward strand.
CGAAACTACGTAGGTACGAAATCGCCGAAATTGTCCGTGATATTTACAGACTTTTTCATGTTTTCTGACTATACAGTTAGTCATATTTGGTTGAAATAAACAGTTAGTAATGTAATAAACAATACTTGTTTTCAGCATAAAAGGATTGCATTAGAATATATCGATTTCGTATTTAATTCTTTCACACTTTTCGGCGAAAAAGAAAGTTGCAATCATGGGCGGAAGTATCCGCTATGTAGGCCACGACTCGGTTCGTCAGGTGGCGCTTTCAGTGGGTATACCCACAATCGTAGCTAATGATTGGATGCTATTTTTATTTCGGAAATGGTATCCCACAAAGCGTCATAAGCTGACAAAAATGTGTGTAGACAACTATGAAATTTGTTCTCCACCGGGCGACCCAGCTTATAATTTTTATTTTTACTAGCCCGACCCAGAAACGACTCGCATCCGGTGCCCGTTAAAACACGTGTTTGCATGTGTTTGTTTGTCTGGTTGAGAGTATTCGGAGGGAGTTAACTCTACCTCGTTCATGATCAATCGCTGATAGATCTATTGCCGACGTCTTTCGCAACAGTAACCTGTCAATCATGCCACTAAGGGCTGCCTTTACTTACCAGCGATTGGCTGTACTGTATAAATAACTTCGCCACGAGAATAACGCGTGTTTTGAACTGACAATTATAGCAACCAGAAGCAATGTTTGGCTAGGGGATTATTGAAACTATCGACCCGTGACTTTTATTGTCACAGCGGGTAGGCATGATTTTAGTGATTTTCATAATGATGTGATGAACATTTGGTCAAACAATCGGGTGTCGTAAAACAAATGGTATTGTAACAGTTCGACAAACCTGCAATTAGCGAGATTTAGGTCACTGGGTGGGAAATGAACCCAGGCAACAGTACGGTTTACAAACTTTACACACAGAATTTGCTGTAAAACTTCCAGATGTGTTGGACGTCCGAGATTACTTGCTACATGTATTAGTCATCTAATTGTGGCGTGTTTATTACAAATATTGACTTCTGTCATATTAAAAATTATGTTTTGAATGATTTTGAATAATTTTACACAATTATTTTAACACAAGATGGCGACCGGGAATATGGTGTAAATATCGCGATACGCGAAACCCGTACCGCGTTACGTATCGTCAGGATGACATATCGCAATATACCGGTATACTGGTATATCGTTGCACCACTAGTTTACAATATTAAATTTTCGTGTTTGAGTCCATTTCTTTGGTACTGTACCACCTAGGACCACCAAACTTTCACAGCTTCATAACCAAGGGGTGCCCACCACATACAATTATCCAACATGTGACAATTTTTTTTATCTTCACCTATTATTTCTACGTAATTGACTTAGCCATTTTTAACGTTAACTTTTTAACGTACGTCTGGTTAAAGTTTTTTGGTTAAAAGTTTTTTGTTATACTATATCTCTGCAACTGCTTCACCCATTACCTTGATACTTCACATGGGTGTTTATCATCATTGTCGCGCCCGCTTGCGGAAAGCGTGATATCGTCGGCATTTTGGCATACGTCCGTCCGTCCGTCCGTACGTCCATGTGTCCGGTTAAAGTTTTTTTTGTTAAAGTTTTTCCATCTACTATATCTATTTTTTTAGTGTCCATGCCTCGCCCCAAGGCGCGACATGCAGGCCACGGCCATCTAATCTACAAAAAGTGGGTATAATTATGTTATCCAAGTGTCTATGCTTGGAAAAAACCTGGCCTTCATGGCTTTGCCTCGTTTCTTGTTTTGTTAAGAATTAAAGCAAAAATGAAAAACAGCAGACGGCAATTTCCGTCAACAGCGTAGGAAGGGTTAATGGCGTGAACCCATAGGTACAAAATGGTAGCATAAGAGAAACGCGTTAATGTGGGAAATACATTCATAGAAAGCTTCGTACAAATATTTTTGTTGTAAAAAGTTTAGTGAAGCGCCTGGCTATAGACGCTCGTCATATAATAGTTACTGGACTTGGAAAATGACTGCCCATAAGAGCTACTCCCGTGGCATCATCAACATTAGAATTTTGCAGAATTTGTCAGATTTATGTCCCCTTGCTTAACCCATTACATGCGGAATACACCTTTATGGGTATGAATTTTTTACCTCGACTATTCAAAGAATAGTTAGAGCTTATGTTGTCACGTCGACGTCACCGTCACCGTCACCGTCACGTCACGCCTTGGTTTTTAGGTTTTTAGTGAAGCTTGTATATGGAATACTACTGGCCCTATACCCACCATACTTGGAAAACTTCATCTCCTAGTGATGTACATCAACAACCCCTGATATATATTTGACCTTGACCTACATTTCCTCTTGAATTACTTAGTTAATTCCCCTTGGTTAAGGTTTTTAGTCAAGCTTGTATATGGAATACTACTGGCCCTACACCCACCATACTTGGACAACTTCATCTCCTAGTGATGTACATCAATAATCCCTGATCTATATTTGACCTTGACCTACATATAACATTCAATTACTTAGTTATTTACCCTTGGTTAAGGTTTTTAGTCAACCTTGGTTAAGGCTTTTACTCAAGCTTGTACATGGAATACTATTGTGCATACAGACACCATACTTGGACAACCTTTTCTCATAGTGATGTACATCAATAACCCCTGATCTATATTTGACCATGACCTACATTTCCTCTTGAATTACTTAGTTAATTCTCTTTGGTTAAGGTTTTTAGTCAAGCTTGTAGATGGAAGACTCCTGGCCCTACACCAACCATACTTGGGCTCCTTCATCTCCTAGTGATGTACATCAACAACCCCTGACCTATATTTGACCTTGACCTACATTTAACCTTGAATTACTTAGTTAATTCCCCTTGGTTAAGGTTTTTAGTCAACCTTGGTTAAGGTTTTTAGTCAAGCTTGTAGTTGGAATACTATTGTGCATACAGACACCATACTTGGATAACTTTTTCTCATAGGGATGTACATCAATAACCCCTGACCTATATTTTACCTTCACCTACATTCAACCTTGAACTACTTGGTTAATGTTTAAAGTCAAGCTTGTATATGGAATACTCCTGGGCCTACATCAACCATACTTGGACAACTTCATCTCCTAGTGATGTACATCAATAATCCCTGACCTATATTTGACCTTGACCTACTTTTATCATTGGATTACTTATTGTTATTTCCCCTTGGTTAAGGTTTTTAGTCAAGCCTGTATATGGAATACTCCGGCTGGGCCTACAGCAACCATACTTGGAAAACTTCATCTCCTAGTGATGTACATCAATAACCCCTGACCTATATCTGACATTGACCTAGATTTAACCTTGAATTACTTACTTAATTTCCCTTGGTTAAGGTTTTTATGCAGGCCGCAGCCACCTTGTTTGTCAAGCTATGTGTACATCGACAACCCTCGTAGTCGAGCTATGCTGTTCTCCTACAGCTCTTGTTATTTCTCAATGAACTTATATGTTGCGGCCACTCATTTGAACCGTCTCGATAAGACGGTTCAAATGGTGGTCACGACATGTACTTTTAAGCACATTTAAAGAAAATATTTATGATTTTCCCCAATCAAAATGACATATCCTCAGCATGAAATGGGTTACTAAGCAACGTGACATCAAACTGTCAAATTCTGCAAATTCTAATGTCTAGAATTCCTCAGAAATAATATAGTGGAAGTGTATTAGATAAAAAAATGACGAAGATCGAAAAAAAATAGGTCAAAGCTGAATTTTTCTGTATAGTTTGTAAATATCCTCACCTGAAACATATCAAAACTCCCCATGAATCCGACTGGAGCTTAACTCATAATTCAAGATGGCGTCCAAGATGGCTGCCGTTATCGTCCAGTGTTATAAATGTCACAAGAAATAGTGCATTTTTTGTGCATGATATGTCAGCATATCATCACAAATAGAATATTATGCACATATTATGGTATTACAATAAAAACAATTTGGAACTTGACATAAAAAATATTAAAAAAGAAAAGAAAAATGCATTTTTTAACAAAATATTAGTTTGAATAATAATCTGATGCTGACCGTAGAAATAATAATATAATTGTGTATTTGTGGCATGTCTAGCTCCGGGTCTTAAAGCGTAGTTAGGCACGATGGATCATTCACCAAGTAACAAGCGAGCAGTGCAGACCCTGATCAGACAGCGCGGATGCGCAGGCCGATCTGGTTCTACACTGATCACAAAACGCATAAGCCCCATGTATCCAGCCAAAATGGCGCAACGCACATTTCACAATGATACCGCTGTTGCATGCTGCTAGCCACATTGCCGACGCAAAATCTGCCAGACTCTACCTACAACAAATGGCACAACTAGAATCTATCATGGCTGAAAAAGACTACCAGCAGTTCACTGAAGGTTCGTATTTTACCATTCGACGAACTGATCGCTTTTGGGGCTGTAATTTTACCGATCAAACAATCAAGCAAGAGCTGATGCACTTGTTGAAATCGTCCGGTGGGATGACCCATGGCTGTGGCATCACAGCTAGCTCTTTAACAAAGTGGGTTCATGCATTATCCCGCTGTGTACCCATATGTGAGAGTCTTGAAACATTTACACGCGTCCATGCCAGTACATCGGACCAGCACAGGGATTTACATGCAAGCTCGCAATCGCGTGATCATAAGGACTACGATACATTTTTTCGATGGTTACGAGCACATTCGCCATTTTCCCACAGTCATTCTAAGTCAGTTGTTGCAATAGCAACTGGTTTAGTTGCCGACAAATTGGTGAACTGTGACATGGCACAAATTCCATGACAGATAAAACATGTACAGATGTAAAACTGAAAAGGAATGACAGAGTGAAAACAATCAACGCACAGCACAGTCCGTGGTCAGCAAGTTGTAGTGAATCCTACTTTGCTCTTCAACAGAATCACTTGCGTCATGCAAAGTCGATCTGAAATGGAACAGTTCTTAGCGTATGAGCTGGCACCTCAGCCTATGTCTCTCTTCCGTGATGGTGGAATGAGGAGAACTGCCAAAAATGCACCTGGCACATTGTTGAAATCAAAAGTTGATCCGCAATCCACGTTTCCTGATGAGGCAACATTTGTCATTGATGGAGGTTACCTCCTTCACACAGTCGTGTGGCCGACAAATGCAACTTACAAGGAGGTTTGTAAGTCCTGCGTATCATACATTGCATATCATTTTGGTGGCAGTGAGGTCGTCGTGGTGTTTGATGGTTACGGCAGCCAGGCATCTACGAAATTAGCGGAGCATCAAAAACCACATCCCGTGATATATTATTTGATGCAGACATGAAAATAGTGACTACCCAAGAAGCATTCCTGACTAATGGAACAAACAAATCAAGATTCATAGAGCTGCTTGCTGAAGAGTTGAAACTTCACGATGTAGTCATAAAGCAGGCTGAGGCAGACGCGGATAGTCTAATTGTTGCCACAGCAATATCGATTGCACGATCCCGACCAAAGGACGTAGTGGTTGTTGGAACAGACACGGACTTGCTGGTAATGCTTGTGTCACAAGGCACTGACAAATGCCACCTGCACATGTTGTCGAAGGGCAATACCTTGTTCGTGTACGACATTGCGGAAATACAGCAATCTATAGGAGAAGTTAGGCAACACCTAATGTTCATACACACGATCACGGGATGTGATACAGTGTCAGCACTGTTCAGTCAAGGAAAAAAGAAAGCATTCAAGCTTGTAGAGAAACATAAGGGTATTGCTGGGTTGGATATGTTTACACGTGCAACAAGCACGAATGAAGATGTAGCTACAGTTGGCGAACAGTTTCTTCTTCAGCTTTATGGAGCTCACAAGGCAGACACTCTTGACCGCTACATATATCTAGCTTATAATAGAGCAATAAGTCGCTCATTCCTCTCAAGTACGTTCAAGTTAGAATCTCTTCCGCCCACAAGTGCAGCAGCCAAACAACATTTGTACCGAACGTATCACACTGTACAACAATGGATGGGGAATACTCTTTCTCCACTCGAATGGGGCTGGCAGCTAAAGGAAAACTGCTTAGTACCAACAGAAACAGAAAATCTGATTGCCCCCACAAAGTTATTGAAAATGGTGCCATGTGGTTGCAAGAGCGGATGCGGGAAGCAATGTGGCTGCAGAAAGCTTGGACTTCACTGTTCTTCGCTCTGCTGTCAATGCGTCGGACAAACATGCACAAATATTATGCAAATTCCTCCTGACGCACTCGACGATGATGCACAATAAATATGACGTGCGTCTCATGGTGTAGTTATATATTTTATTGAATTCTGATATCATTGCTTTGGAAAACACTTTGCATATTACAGGAAATTCATTAATTTAGTCGGCCATCTTGGCGACCATCTTGATTATATCAGTTAGACGCCATTGGTTACTGAACTGATCATATACGTCATAAGAATATGTTATGACTTTAATACATAGCAGATCTCTGCTTATGTGTAGGTAATTCATTATTGTACTGTTTTGGCGGCTATCTTGAATTCTACATAAACTACTGTGGGATTCATGGAGAGCTTTGATATGTTGGGTTTGATGGTATTCTGAATATGTTGCATGACTATTTCATCTTTTGCATTTTCTTTTACGATTTCAACCCTAGTGCTATTCGATTAACGCTTGTTTCTCACGTTCTGAGAGCTATGTATGATGCAATTGGCGGCCATCTTTGACGTAATGTTAATACTAAGTCATTGGGATCAGCGGGGGTTGGACGGTCGTGGATTTGGCACAGCATGGTAGTAGAGCCTTACAGGAATGCATTTGTGAAATATTAAGCATTTTAGATGAAGGAAATAGAAGTTATAACATATTTCTCTGATGTTAAGTTTTGAAAGAGACTTAAGTATTTGACCTTGACCACAGCATGGTAGTAGAGCCTTATAGGAATGCATGTGTGCAATATTAAGCATTTTAGATAAAGGAAATAGAAGTTATAACACTATTTCTCTGATGTTAAGTTTTGTAAAGAGACTAAGTATTTGACCTTGACCTTGGGATCAGCGGGGGTTGGACGGTCGTGGATTTGGCACAGCATGGTAGTAGAGCCTTACAGAAATGCATGTGTGAAATATTAAGCATTTTGGATGAAAGAAATAGAAGTTATAACAATATTTCTCTGATGTTAAGTTTTGTAAAGAGACTAAGTATTTGACCTTGGCCATGGGATCAGCAGAGGTTGGACAGTCGTGGATTTGGCACAGCATGGTAGTAGAGCCTTACAGGAATGCATGTGTGAAATATTAAGCATTTTAGATGAAGGAAATAGAAGTTATAACAATATTTCTCTGGTGTTAAGTTTACGGACGCACGGACGGACGCACGGACGTGCGTACTTACAAGACGTACATTGTGGGGTTCCTAACCCTAACCTATCCTAAATCAAACCCCATAAAGATCAATCAAACAGAAAAAACAACCCCATAAGACAAAATAACCCCACAAGAGCAAATTATAACGGGGTTTAAACAGAATAAGCATCTCTTAACAAGTCCATCACTGTGTGGTTAACCTCACAATGTAGCTCTCGTTTATACGGACGGATGGACGGACGAACTTACATTTCGGACCTTAGGGGGTACTTGCTATAGGCTTACGGGGTACGGATTAAGTTCCATTGTGTTCTAACCCTAACCCATTGTCTTAGACCACGCCCCCTACCCCATAAGTACCCTAATGTGTGCCCGGACGGACGGACAGTCTGGACGGACGGACGGACGGACGGACAACCTGACTCCAGTATACCCCCCACAACTCGTTGCGGGGGGTATAATGAGCGTGTGAGCGACTGCAGGTTGGAATGAGTACGACAGCGAGATACCTTATATTTCATATGGTGGTCACGACATACACTTCTGAGTGCCTAGAAGGAAAATATTTAGAACTTTCCACAAACAAAATGGTGTATCCTTGGCATGAAATGGGTTAACCCCTATACAGTTGCATTGTTGTCTGTATATGATTATGACCTTGATGTTTAACCCCAATCAGTAGTGGTTCATTATCTGACATAAAATGAACATCATTATATTTGGTACAACATGGGTGTCGTATCGTTTACAGCTGTCGTGTCATTGACAGGTATGACTATGACAATTTTAAGTATTAGGTAAGTATGGCAACTGCTCTCGTGGGCCACCCTTTGTTTCAGACAAACCATGTTATTTTGTACCAAAGGATGTGCGATATCTTGTGAAAAATCTTTGCAAAATTTACATTATTTAAGGAAAATATTGTTAACATGAAATGTTCACAGCAAATGCGGAATGGAATCCTACATTTGCTTTTAAAATTTTGTCAACTTTCAATGTCATTTACAGAAAAGATTGCAGTTTCTGTAAATATTGATCATGAAAAATTGCACATGTTCTGAGGTACAAAATCACATGGCGTGTCTCATTTATTGGTGGGTTTGACGGATATATTTACTGAATTACGCATGTACATCAGATAATTCTACCATCAATTAAAACTTCTCTTCTATATTGCACATACTGTTTGTCTTGCATCAGTTTCATCATTGGAAATTTGTCTCACTATGTGACATGATTTTAAACTTGTAATGAGGTCAAGGTTACATACTTGGAGCATTCACAACCTTAACGCTCTGGGCCCAGTTGCTCAAAGCTTCTGTTAGCTTAATAGACTATTAAATCCTTAGCATTGCTAAGGATTTAAAAGTCTGTTAAGCTAACAGAGGTTTTGAGCAACCGCGCCCAGGTAAATTTTGTATAATTTCTGTTTCCCTTTCAAAAACTACTTCAAATTTCTCACAAGCATTCCTCTGATGGTCCTCTATCATTCTGTGACAAGTCCATGATCCTCCAGCCTTTTTTGTTTTCTCATTTTCTTTGGCTGCCAGCGGGGATATTTGTTTTTATGACAGGCCAAATTTCTAATGTTTTTGTAGTAAAATATAAATATCTCCTGAAAAGCACATTCTTCCAAATTGTTTTTGTGTTATATTATTCCTCTGCATGAAATATGTGGTACATGCTGACACAATGGACCGTATGACCAACAAACGCTCAGATCAGTTCTGGTTACGCCACCTTGCCGTCAGATCGTGGCCTATGGTGTTTGCCAGTTTCTTACTGAAGTGTGTTTACTACAAATGACACAAAAAAATGTGAGCTTGAATCTCCAAACTCGTGTCTCATCTTTGAAAAGCCATATAAAATGTGTTTTCGGAGCTTTAACAGAAAATAGGACTAGTCTGAAAACCTTTTTGTGATGGTTCAAGTTGTATTGGTTGCAAAATTAACATATGAAAATCCATTCCAGATACTTAGGGGTGAAAGGGTTAAAAAGCTGTCAATAATCCTGAAAATGCTCTTGAATTTCAATTGGAAAATTAACCAACATCAGTACACAATATTGGATTTTGACGTTGCTATGGAAGTGTGCAGTAAGACCATTTATTGAAAAATGTCTTGAGATCCCTTTTGTCAGCCGCTACTAATTTTTATGCCCCCTGGTTTCTGAAGTGTCGGGAGGTATATAGTGTTTGGACTGTGTGTCCGTCTGTGTGTCCGTCCCATCTGTGTCGTCCATCTGTGTCAGTGAGTTCAGTTAACTCTTTGCATGCTAGCGATGAAAATATCCGCCAAACAAATTAAGACTATTATGTTTTATTTCTCTCTGTAAATATGTCTTGAAATTTCATTAGATTCGAGTCCTCAGGACTCAACTCTAGTGAAATTCCAAGACATATTCATGATATTTACAAGGAGAAATGAAAATATGATGAATTTTTGTCTGCTAGTTTTGAACTATTTATTGCCCACAAATTTCCCAGCATGCAAAGAGTTAAGAAGAATACTGGAGTTAATCCAATCTATGATCAGATGCATTTGTCAGCCAACAGCCAGATTTTCGCATTGTTTCTGTATGTTGTACCGTGGCCATGTTCTGATGGAAGGTATCTCGCTGTCGTACTCATTCCAACCTGCAGTCGCTCACACGCTCATTATACCCCCCGCAACGAGTTGTGGGGGGTATACTGGAGTCAGGTTGTCCGTTCGTCCGTCCGTCCATCCGTCCGTCTGGGCACACATTAGGGTACTTATGTGGCTAGCCCCACAGGGTTATGGACTTGTTAAAGGATAGGGTTGGTTACAATTAGCCACCTAAAAATCGTTTTATGTGGCTAAAATTTGTTTTATGTGGCTAATATTTAACATGTGATAAGCCACATAAGTACCCTAATGTAAGAACGTCCGTCCGTCCGTCCGTCCGTCCGTCCGTTCGTATAAACGAGAGCTACATTGTGAGGTTAACCACACAGTGATGGACTTGTTAAGAGATGCTTATTCTGTTTAAACCCCGTTATAAATTGCTCTTGTGGGGTTATTTTGTCTTATGGTGTTGTTTTTTCTGTTTGATTGATCTTTATGGGGTTTGATTTAGGATAGGTTAGGGTTAGGAACCCCACAATGTACGTCTTGTAAGTACGCACGTCCGTGCGTCCGTGCGTCCGTGCGTCCGTAAACTTAACACCAGAGAAATATTGTTATAACTTCTATTTCCTTCATCTAAAATGCTTAATATTTCACACATGCATTCCTGCAAGGCTCTACTACCATGCTGTGCCAAATCCACGACCGTCCAACCCCCGCTGATCCCATGGCCAAGGTCAAATACTTAGTCTCTTTACAAAACTTAACATCAGAGAAATATTGTTATAACTTCTATTTCCTTCATCCAAAATGCTTAATATTTCACACATGCATTCCTGTAAGGCTCTACTACCATGCTGTGCCAAATCCATGACCGTCCAACCACCGCTGATCCCAAGGTCAAGGTCAAATACTTAGTCTCTTTACAAAACTTAACATCAGAGAAATAGTGTTATCACTTCTATTTCCTTTATCTAAAATGCTTAATATTTCACACATGCATTCCTGTAAGGCTCTACTACCATGCTGTGGTCAAGGTCAAATACTTAGTCTCTTTCAAAACTTAACATCAGAGAAATATGTTATAACTTCTATTTAATATTTCACAAATGCATTCCTGTAAGGCTCTCGACCGTCCAACCCCCGCTGATCCCAATGACAAGGTCAAATACTTAGTTTCTTTACAAAACTTAACATCAGAGAAATAAGTTATAACTTCTATTTCCTTCATTGAAAATTCTTATTATTTCACTTGTGCATTCCTCTAAGGTTGTACTATCATGCTGTGACAAATCTACAACCGTCCAACACCCGCTGATCCCAAGGTCAAGGTTACATATATATATATACTTAGTCTCTTTACAAAACTTAACATCAGAGAAATATGTTATAATTTCATTTCTTTCTTTGAAAATTCTTAATATTTCATGCATGCATTCCTCTAAGGCTCTACTATGCTGTGACAAATTCTCGCTGATCTCGAGGTCACATACTTAGTCTCTTTACAAAACTTAACATCAGAGAAATCGGTTATAACTTCTATTTCCTTGCTCGGATCTGCTTCACATTTCACACACGCAGTGCTCCAATGAACCTCTACCACCCTGTGACAAATTCACGTTCATGCCGCTCCCGCTAAGCCAAGGTCACAAGCCCAGACACTTGGAAATTTTTACATAATTTAGGGGTACCTGGGCCCACGCGGGGGTATTCCGTAAGCCTCGCTTACTGACCAATCTAGTTTTGTCAACATTTACAATAAGCATTTAACTATTGACAGTGTTTTTGATTCGCTAACATGGCCAATTTACATTTGCTACAAAATCAAGAACCCTGCAAAAACAATACCTACACACTTATATATTGCATATGGGTGAATTGACTGTTTGGAATTAAAGCTCTGGAGTGTTCATACATTTCACTGAATTTGATCACAGGTGATTCTAGCGTGTCTTGGATGGTCAATTATTTTCTTTATATACATGAAACACCTTTCTAAACAATGTACAAAACAATTCAAATGCGCCCGGGTCTGAAGATTATGTAATTTAGAAAGGTACAAAAATATAGCAATTCGCCAATGTTGTATGAAAATCCCACACAAAGTCGTAAATTCTTACTCGCCTATACAATGTGTTACAGCATGTCGAAACAACCGTTTGGGCAGTGTTTTTGGCATAGATTTGGAATACATTAACATAAATCTCAAAGATTTAAGTGTAAACTGTACGAAAAACGTGTCACACACACTGCTAGTTACTGGAGACTGACATCATTTTCCATTAGCCAACCAAATGACTGCGTGTCACGTGATTCAATATTTTCAAAGACGGCGGCTAACATTTATTGATAATGAGGAGTGAATGTGTTTGATTTTAAAAAGTGAATTTAGGTTAGTGTAATGCATTTTTAGCTCGACTATTCGAAGAATAAGTAGAGCTTATGTTGTCACCCCGGCGTCGTCACGCCTTGGTTAAGGTTTTTAGTCAACCTTGTATATGGAATACTACTGGCCCTACACCCACCATACTTGCACAACTTCATCTCCTAGTGATGTACATCAATAACCCCTGATCTATATTTGACATTGACCTACATTTCCTCTTGAATTACTTAGTTAATTCCCCTTGGTTAAGGTTTTTAGTCAACCTTGGTTAAGATTTTTGTCGCGCCCGCTTTAGCAGAAGCGCGACTATAGTCGTCGTATTTTTTTGTAAGGCAAATGCGTTAAAGTTATTGTTTTTTCACAATATCTCTTTAACCCCTTGCCAGACATTGATAATATTTCACGTCAATGTTTGTCTAGGGATGATGCTTCATTACGTACACCCCCACATCCAAATTATCAAGGTCAAGGTCATTTATTTACTTGTAATGTTCACCGGTTTTGTAACACAAATACGTTAGTTATTGTTTTTTCACAATATCTCTTTAACCCCTTGCCAGACTTTGATAATATTTCACATCAATGTTTGTCTACGGATGATGCTTCATTACGCACACCCCCACATCCAAATTTTGAAGGTCAAGGTCATTTATTTCCTTGTAATGTTCACCGGTTTTGTAACAGAAATGCGTTAAAGTTATTGTTTTTTCACAATATCTCTTTAACCCCTTGCCAGACTTTGATAATATTTCACATCAATGTTTGTCTACGGATGATGCTTCATTACGCACACCCCCACATCCAAATTCTCAAGGTCAAGGTCATTTATTTACTTGTAATGTTCACCGGTTTTGTAACAGAAATGCGTTAAAGTTATTGTTTTTCCACAATATCTCTTTAACCCCTTGCCAGACATTGACAATATTTCACATCAATGTTTGTCTAGGGATGATGCTTCATTACGCACACCCCCACATCCAAATTATCAAGGTCAAGGTCATTTATTTACTTGTAATGTTCACCGGTTTTGTAACAGAAATACGTTAAAGTTATTGTTTTTTCACAATATCTCTTTAACCCCTTGCCAGACTTTGATAATATTTCACATCAGTGTTTGTCTAGGGATGATGCTTCATTACGCACACCCCCACATCCAAATTCTCAAGGTCAAGGTCATTTATTTACTTATAATGTTCACCGGTTTTGTAACAGAAATGCGTTAAAGTTATTGTTTTTTCACAATATCGCTTTAACCCCTTGCCAGACATTGATAATATTTCATATCAATGTTTGTCTAGGGATGATGCTTCATTACGCACACCCCCACATCCAAAGTCTGAAGGTCAAGGTCATTTATTTACTTGTAATGTTCACCGGTTTTTGTAACAGAAAATGCGTTAAAAGTTATTGTTTTTTTCACAACTATCTCTTTAACCCCTTGCCAGACTTTGATAATATTTCACATCAATGTTTGTCTAGGAATGATGCTTCATTACGCACACCCCCACATCCAAATTTTGAAGGTCAAGGTCATTTATTTACTTGTAATGTTCACCGGATTTGCAACAGAAATGCGTTAAAGTTATTGTTTTTTCACAATATCTCTTTAACCCCTTGCCAGACTTTGATAATATTTCACATCAATGTTTGTCTAGGGATGATGCTTCATTACGCACACCCCCACATCCAAATTCTCAAGGTGAAGGTCATTTATTTTCTTGTAATGTTCACCGGTTTTGTAACAGAAATGCGTTAAAGTTATTGTTTTTCCACAATATCTCTTTAACCCCTTGCCAGACATTGACAATATTTCACATCAATGTTTGTCTAGGGATGATGCTTCATTACGCACACCCCCACATCCAAATTATCAAGGTCAAGGTCATTTATTTACTTGTAATGTTCACCGGTTTTGTAACAGAAATACGTTAAAGTTATTGTTTTTTCACAATATCTCTTTAACCCCTTGCCAGACTTTGATAATATTTCACATCAATGTTTGTCTAGGGATGATGCTTCATTACGCACACCCCCACATCCAAATTCTCAAGGTCAAGGTCATTTATTTACTTATAATGTTCACCGGTTTTGTAACAGAAATGCGTTAAAGTTATTGTTTTTTCACAATATCTCTTTAACCCCTTGCCAGACATTGATAATATTTCATATCAATGTTTGTCTACGGATGATGCTTCATTATGCACACCCCCACATCCAAAGTCTGAAGGTCAAGGTCATTTATTTACTTGTTATGTTCACCGGTTTTGTAACAGAAATGCGTTAAAGTTATTGTTTTTTCACAATATCTCTTTAACCCCTTGCCAGACTTTGATAATATTTCACATCAATGTTTGTCTAGGAATGATGCTTCATTACGCACACCCCCACATCCAAAATTTGAAGGTCAATGTAATTTATTTACTTGTAATGTTCACAGTCAAATGCCTCGGGCGGAATTCTTGTTAGTCAAGCTTGTACATGGAATACTATTGTGCATACAGACACCATACTTGGACAACCTTTTCTCATAGCGATGTACATCAATAACCCCTGATCTATATTTGACCTTGACCTACATTTCCTCTTGAATTACTTACTTAATTCCCCTTGGTTAAGGTTTTTAGTCAACCTTGGTTAAGGTTTTTAGTCAAGCTTGTACATGGAATACTATTGTGCATACAGACACCATACTTGGACAACCTTTTCTCATAGGGATGTACATCAATAACCCCTGATCTATATTTGACATTGACCTACATTTCCTCTTGAATTACTAACTTAATTCCCCTTGGTTAAGGTCTTTAGTCAAGCTTGTATATGGAATACTCCTGGCCCTACACCCACCATACTTGGACAACTTCATCTCCTAGTGATGTACATCAACAACCACTGACCCATATTTGACCTTCACCTACATTTAACCTTGAATTACATAGTTAATTCCCCTTGGTTAAGGTTTTTAGTCAACCTTGGTGAGCCCCGTGCAGGCACCGGGGCGGGATCAACTGATCCTGAGAATAGTGCTGCAGTAGCCATTGCTTGTCGTAAAAGGCGACTAAACTGGCTTAACGATTGGGTTCATACTTTCCGGAACCCACTATACCGGATTTGGCCCTCATGTGCATTTTTGGCTTTCTTGTATGTGAGAGTTGAGTCGGGCTATGCCCCATATATAAAAGTAAGATTAGCGCTAATCCTATTACTTTTAGGGGATGGGATAAATGATGCTGGTGTGGCGAGGGCCTGGCACCAGATCAGGTTGTTCTAATTTCAGGACTGAATATATATTTTGATTGTAAATATTGAGTTCTGAAGTTGGGATTTACCCCCCTTGGACAGGTGGATACGGGACTCGACCCCGTTGACCCGTCTGCGTGTAGACTCCCTGAGGCTTGTACCTCTATGTCAGAAAAGCGGACGTTAAACCCTATTCACTCACTCACTCACTCAACCTTGGTGAAGCTTTTTAGTCAAGCTTGTACATGGAATACTAGTGCGCATACTGACACCATACTTGGACAACCTTTTCTCATAGGGATGTACATCAATAACCCCTGATCTATATTTGACATTGACCTACATTTCCTCTTCAATTACTTTGTTAATTCTCTTTGTTTAAGGTTTTTAGTCTAGCTTGTATATGGAATATTCCTGGCCCTACACCCACCATACTTGGACAACTTCATCTCCTAGTGATGTACATCAACAACCACTGACCTATATTTGACCTTGACCTACATTTAACTTTGAATTACTTAGTTAATTCCCCTGGGTTAAGGTTTTTAGTCAAGCTTGTACATGTAATACTATTGTGCATACAAACACCATACTTGGACAACCTTTTCTCGTAGTGATGTACATCAATAACCCCTGATCTATATTTGACCTTGACCTACATTTCCTCTTGAATTACTTACTTAATTCTCCTTGGTTAAGGTTTTTAGTCAAGCTTGTAGATGCAATACTCCTGGCCCTACACCAACCATACTTGGACAACTTCATCTCCTAGTGATGTACATCAATAATCCCTGACCTGTATTTGACATTGACCTACTTTTATCCTTGGATTACTTTCTTATTTCCCCTTGGTTAAGGTTTTTAGTCAAGCTTGTATATGGAATATTTCTGGGCCTACAGCAACCATACTTGGAAAACTTCATCTCCTAGTGATGTACATCAATAACCCCTGACCTATATCTGACATTGACCTACATTTAACCTTGAATTACTTACTTAATTTCCCTTCGTTAAGGTTTTTAGTCAACCTTGGTTAAGGTTTTTATGCAGGCCGCGGCCACATTGACCTACATTTAACCTTGAATTACTTACTTAATTTCCCTTGGTTAAGGTTTTTAGTCAATCTTAGTCAAAGTTTTTATGCAGGCCGCGGCCACCTTGTTTGTCAAGCTATGTGTACATCGACAACCCTCGTAGTCGAGCTATGCTGTTCTCTACAGCTCCTGTTTGTACAGTTTACACTCAAAATATTTGAGATTTATGTTAATGTATTACCATCTGTAAAATCTATGCCGAAAACCCACATCAAACAGCAGTTTCGACACGCTGTAACACGTTGTATAGGCAAGTATGAATTTACAACTTTGTGTGGGATTTTCATACAACGCTGGTGAATGCTATATTTTTGTACCTTTCTAACTTACATAATCTTCAGACCCGGGCGCATTTTAATTTTTTGTACATTGTTTAGAAAGATGTTTCATGTATATGCAAATAATAAGTGATCATCCAAGACACGCTAGAATCACCTGTGAATTTGATTTCAACATAAACATGCGACTTGTTTTGTAAATATTAAATATATACCACAATGTTTACACCACAGAGGGTAAACTAATGCATTTTCACACAAACACAATTTAAGGGGTCAGTGGAAGAAGGGGGCTAACTCCATGAGAGAGTTAGCCCCGTTCTTCCTCTGAGCCCTTCAAGTATGATGCTTATAATTGGCATAGCTGGAGCTCTGCTTTGATCGTGCAATCACAAACAGATAGCCTATGTGTGCCAGTTTGCCTTGCAGGCCTGATTACATAATTACATGATGTACGTAATTAATGCTACATGTACTATATGTATAGGATAGGTATTGCTGAGCTTGCAGATTTCAAACCCCTTATTTGTAGAGCAGTAGATTTGTGCCAAAATAACACAATTGCATTGTATTTTTTAACTACGCAAGTCAGGAACAGCAACTTGCTGTTGATGTGCATTGATTTCATATTTTATATGTGGCTGTGACTGGAGAAATGGGGCTTATGGGTTTTGTGACCAGTGTAGATTCAGATCAGTCTGTGCATCCGGGGCTTATGGGTTTTGAGAATAGTGTAGATCCTGATGCCGGTCTGATCATAATCTGCACTGTTCGCCATCCTATCAATGAAACGTCCGTCCAGCACTATATATCGTTATCATTCTACAGTCACAGTCACATTTGTGTAAAATTATGCACTATTCTGCATCTGACAGCAAAATGTGATATTGTCCCAGTCTCTTGGATTAAATAATGTCCATTTATTACAGGGACGATTATGATGACGATGAGAAAACGAGGCTGGATGAAGTGTCGCTAACGGAAAGTGTGAAGCCGTATGAATCGGACGAAGATATCACGGAAGAATATGGTGGCGACTTTGAGTTCAGCAAGTTTAATGAAGACGGCTCGTTTATTGGACTGTATGGTGATAAGAAGAACAAATCATCGAATATCAAAGAGGCAGCGGTATAGCCTTGAAGTTTTATAGGTTTTATGTTGTAATAACATGCTCCAGATAAGCTATTAGTAATTGAGTATTGTCACTCCATCATTTCTGAAGCAATTGGGTATTTCAAAATTTTAATTGGGTAAAATAAAATCACACTACTGTTTACACATCAACAGACAGCAATTGTTGAATAGTTTGCTTCGAAATGAAAACATATCTTGGCATTTCATTAGACTTGTCTCCTTGGAGACAATTCTAATGAAATGCCAAGATGTGTTTTCATGGAAAATAAGAAAAATCTGCTATATTTGTGGTCTGTTTATTGTTTTCTGCAGCATGATAAAGGTACCACAAAATTATTATTTCTTTTTGATACTCGCTACTTCCGATTTCAATTGTTGTTTTTTTGCAATTTTAATTGGGTATTTTAGCAAATACGCAGCTTATCTGGAGCTCTGAATAATTTCATGATGTAAGATTGAACAATTTCATGATGTAAGATTGAACAATTTCATGATGTAAGATTGAACAATTTCATGATGTAAGATTGAACATGGGGAAACACAGAATTTTAATTGGCAGCTGTTGCTAGTAGGGTCACTACTATTAAACTCATTTTGAGCACATAGTTGGACACTTCGTTCTGTACAGTATGGCATGTTGTAGTTAATGCTTGCGTGCCATGCTAAATTAATAAAACTGCTTACATTTGAATCCAAATTCTACATATGTGTTCCAAAGTTTAAGCATTTTGCCTTACAATGTTATTGTAATATATGAATGGCAAATTGTAATTCAGATGAAACTGCTGTTCTTTACCTTGCTATTAAATAGTAGTAAGGCCATTAAGATTAGTATATTTGGCAAACAGCGTAGCGTGTTCCCTGATCCGCGTCTACATCAGAGTACTAATTACAAATACATGTATCCTGTTTTGTGTCTTCCTATGTACGATCTTATACTCAGTGCTCCAGATAAGTTTTGTATCTAAAGAGTATTATACCACCAGATTTCAAATTCAATCCGTATTTTTTCT
This sequence comes from Conchocele bisecta, assembly GCA_029237695.1. NCBI lineage: Eukaryota > Metazoa > Mollusca > Bivalvia > Lucinida > Thyasiridae > Conchocele > Conchocele bisecta. Next base: position 69,419,431 of record CM055266.1, read on the forward strand.
TTCACAGATGTATTATTGATTTTCTTCCTTATTAAATAGGGAACAAATGATAAAAAAAATAAAGCAAATTTAAAAATTCACTTATTTGAGCTGTAAAAAGCAAGCACTGTTTGTTGCAGCTGAACTAAGTATTTTGTACTCTCACTTTTGATAATCTGTATTCTGCTAAAATAAGTGCAGAATACGCTAATACGCACCTTATCTGGAGCCCTGTATACTTATGTGCTATTAATAGTGGTTCATCACTATCAGACATGAGGCCGACCGCAAAACACTAAAACAGGACCTGGACATACTTCAAGTATGGGAAAAAACTGGAACATGCACTTTAACCTTTCCAAGGTAACAAACACCAGTCAAGTCATCCTCCTACTGCATGGCCAGGTACTAAAGGCAGTATCGTCAGCCAAATACCTCGGAGTCACCATCAGCAATGATCTCTCTTGAAACCAGCAATCACAAAGCAAACAGTACTTTGGGGTTTGTCAAAAGAAATATCAAAACTATAGACCCCAGAGTACGCAAACAGACATACAAAACTCTAGTCCGCCCCAGATCGAATATGCCTCAGTGATCTGGGCCCCCCATACACAGTAAAACATAAACACAATTGAAATGGTCCAGCGACAGTGCAGTGGAACTCCCTGCCTGATCACAGAGTGACCCAACCCAACCCGACCTTGATCTTTTTAGGTCATTGTTGGGCACTGCCCGCAACTCCTTTAAGACACTATGGGTTGTTTTTAACCTACTTTTATAGTTTCGATGTATTTTTAACCTTTCATCTGTTGTCATACCTTCTATCACACTGTTGCTGCCTTTTATCTACTAATTTGCTCCCGACGCACAGCATGCTAAAAATCCCCGTGAGGGGGTGTAGCAGTATGTAAAGAAAGTCACTTGGCCCCTTCCCCTAAAAGTAATAGGATTAGGACTAATTGTTTTATTCATACAATGGGTATAACCAGATTAAACCCTCACATACAAGAATGCCAAAGAGGTAACTGAGGACCACACCAGGTCTTCGTTCGGGATTCCGGTTAGGATGAATCCTGATCGTTATACATATACAGCATACCGACGCCAGTTCGGAACAGAAATAACAAGATAAAATAATGATGTGACATATATTCGAAGCTATCTTTATTCTTTCAGTATACTGCCTAAAAGCCGAACATACAGGACAATACTAGAATCAATCTGCTAAGCTATTTAGGACAAACTGAGAAATGTTACTAGTGTTTTTCTAGCTACTCTTAAAACACACATGTGAATGTGACTGGGGAAATGGGGCCCATGGTATTAGTCACCAGTCTATTTCTGGGGCGGTTTCACTAAACTTCTTGCCACTAAAATGGTCATAAGTGCAAATTTAGGATCGTCTGAAAAAATCAATTGATGGATTTAAATTTATTGAGCATATGCTGCATATGCTCAATAAATGTAAATCCAATAATCGTTTACAAGAAAACATTGGTAATGTGAAATTTACAGACTATCATAAGTTTGCATTTACGGACATTTTAGTCGTACGAAGATTAGTGAAACTACTTCTACAGCTTCACAAGGACATGCATCTATACTGTGTCAGAATCATCAATGGTGTTTGATTGACTGAATCGCGAACAGTGGATACCATGTCGTCAAAGATGATCTGGGTCTACGTAGGTCACAAAGGCGATACGCCCCATTTCTCTAATCATGGCCACAAGTAAGTTGGCCTACTCGCTGACAAAACGGACAGTGCATCCACAGAATATTATTCTAGGTCTGTGGTGTAACGTTTCAAACACTATCAATATAGGATAGTATTATGATAGTGTTATGACTGAAAGGCAAACTTTGTATCCCTTGATAAGACGATACTGATTTGCAGGATGAGCTGCGGCAACATGGGCACCTTTTTGTCAGCCAGTGGACCAGGGGTCCATTTCACTAAACTTCGTACGACTAAAATGTTCAGGAGTGCAAATTTAGGATTGTCTGTAAATTTCACATTAACAATGTTTTCTTGCAAACAATTATAGGATTTACATTTATTGAGCATAGCCAATGCTCAATAAATGTGAATCCATGAATTGAAATTTCCAGACGATCCTAAATTTGCACTTGCAAACATTTTAGTCATATGAAGTTTCGTGAAACGGCCCCCAGATGTACTTAACATTAACAAACTGTGAGACACAGACAATGTTACCAACAGTGCAGTCAGGATAAAAGACGCCATTTTGTACCTAAGAAAATGTTTGATTTTTAATGAAATATATTTACAGAAACTGTGATATTTTCTGTAAATGACATCGAAAGTTGACGAAATTGTGATGAATTGCTATGAAAATTGTGTCGACTTTCAATGTCATTTACAGAAAATGTTGTCAATTGTGTAAATATTTTGTTCATGTGACGCCGCACGTAGTCTTACGTACAAAATCACATGGCGTTTCTCATATGCCTATGAGTAAACAATAATGGTTGCAGTGAAGATGTACGGTTGGTCATATATTAGTAACATATTAAAATGTGTGTTTAAATCGTGTAGCAAAACATACCGGTATATGTTAATCGAAGATTGATACACCGCCTTCGGCGTCAATCTTGCCAAAATGTCGATGTTTCTCACCATCTATTGGCAATATCAACTCGCAATCAAGTAGTTTGATTGGCTATGCCTGAGCTGTGCTACAGCTCAGGCACAGCCAATCAAGCTGTTTGCTTTCAAGCACGATATTCAAGTATTTTCTGATAGATACAGTGACAAATATTGGTCACATTAGCACAGGCGGTGACATACCACTTGCAGCCATAGGCCGAGTACAAACGGGGTTTGCTCTGTGATAAATATACATAATATGTTTTACTTATTTGAAATACAAGCTACACATATCAAACTAAACCAGTAGTTAATAAAAGCCATATATTATAATCATATTATATGTTCAATGAACAGGAATATTTAATGAATATCCTTAGTTATGTGAAAGGCCGTAATATGGTAAGCTGTACTATACACACGTGTGTATACCTTACTTGACAATAAAGTATGGATAAGATATCCAGGTGTCTTTAATATGCTGGAAAATGCAACTACAATAAAAATAAAAATAAATTATTTTTATATAACAAAGTTGCATTGTTTATAAATTATAAACATGAATATGCAATGATACAGAATAGACTATACACAAGGAAAAGGCAGTCGAAGTGTACCAAATGAAGAAAAAATAATTTGTAATGCCGATAATATCTGAAAGCAATTTACATGCACTAAGTACTGTAGTAGGCAGAAAAAAATACATTAAATCTACAATGCAATTATTTTAAGTTTCTGTCTATATGTTTGTTTGTTTGTTTGTTGGGGTTTAACGGCCTATCAACAGCTAAGGTCATTTAAGGCCGGGTAAATGGGTTTAGTACTAAATCCCATATATTACCTGTACAAATACATGTAAATGTTCAAGTACATGTACAAATGGGGGGAAAATCCCAAAATCAGAACTGAATATTTACAATAAAAAAAACTATATATTCAGCCCTGAAATCAGAATAATCCTGATCCGATGCCAGGTCCTCACCACACCAGAATTACTTGGGCCCCTCCCAAAAGCAGTAGGATCAGTAATAATCTTACTACTTTTATAATGGGCAATAACCCAACTCAACTCCCAGGTAACAAAAGAGCCAAAGATACAAACGTATCTGAGGGCCAAACCAGGCAAATCACGATTCCTATAAGGAAGAATCCCTACCATTCATTTACGCCATCACGTTCGCCCGACCAACGACCCACAATATACACATGTAGTATGTTATTGTATCCCCCGGACTCCGTCGGGGGATACTATGGATTTGACAGCGCGCCGCGTCCGCATCCGCGTCCGCTGCAGACACTTCTTGTCCGGAGCATAACTCGAACACCCTTTGGAATATTTTCATGAAACTTCACACATGCATAGACCACGACCCGAAGGTGTGTCGCGCACAAGAATGACAACTCTTGCATAGCTAATTTTTTAGTTATCTCCCTTTTTTGTTTCTCGCACTGATTTCGTGTCCGGAGCATAACTCCACCACCCTTTCGAATATTTTCATGAAACTTCACACATGCATAGACCACGACCCGAAGGTGTGTCGCGCATAAGAATGACAACTCTTGCATAGCTAATTTTTGAGTTATCTCCCTTTTTTGTTTTGCGCACTGATTGACCATAACTCGACCACCCTTTGGAATATTTTTATGAAACTTAACACATTCAATTAGACCACGAACCGAAGTGGGTGTCAACTCTTGCGTAGCTAATTTTTCAGTTATCTCCCTTTTTTGTTTTGCACACAAACTGGACAATAATGCATGAAGACCTGTTTTCTCGTCTGCTCTGTACACCTTTTCTCATGTGCTCTGTACACCTTACCTGTAGAGAGAACAATAGAAACTGGGAGAACCATGTGCTAGCATGGGCTAGCATGTGCAGATGTCCAGTGCTTGACCACTGTTGACCAGGTAATTTATACAGGTAAATTACTACATTGGGTACTGTGTTGAAAATATTGTGGCATTATGTGGACCTGTGCAGATATATACTCAACAAAACTAGAAACGTCCCTGTTTTATAGCCGGTGTAGCTCTGTCTATGTATGTACCACATGTTCAAAGTACATGTATTTTAAACCGTGGCGATGTTCAGAATACGATCGTGTAGAGTTTAGCCGATACACACGGTTTACATAGCGGCCAGTGACCGGAACGTTGATTTCCGTTCAGTTCATGTCGTACCATTCATGCGATAGGGGCTATTCGGAAAATTAAAAAACTTTTTTAATTTTTCACTGTTTTCGATATGCCACGGCTTTCCGAAAACGAGCGAAATCAGGCAATTGGGATGCTTGCGGGTGGGATGGCCGCCAGGGCGGTCGCGCCTCGGTTTGGTTGCTGTCGGAAGACGATTGATCGTCTTGCAGCCCGGTACCAGCAGACTGGGGCTGTTCGCGACCGGCAGCGACCTGGTAGGCCTCGTGTAACGACGGCTAGAGCCGATCGCTACATTACGTTGACGCACTTACGTCAACGTCGATTGGCAGCCACAGTCACTGCTAGGCGATACGGTGTCTCAGGGCAGACCATTCGTAACCGGTTACGTCGTAACGCCCAACCAATCCGGGCACGCCGCCCGTACACTGGTCAGATAATGACCCAACGTCACCGTGCTGCCAGACTGTTATGGGCGCGACGTCATCTGAACTGGAGAAGGGCTGACTGGAACCGAGTTTTGTTCACCGATGAATCTCGGTTCACAGTTAGTCATGCTGACGGAAGATTACGGGTATATAGGCGTAAAAATGAAAGATTCACCGATTGTTGCATTGTTGAGAAGAACAGGTTTGGGGGAGGGAGCGTAATGGTCTGCGGTGGGATCATGGGAAACCGGAAGACAGATTTGGTTGTTGTACAGGGCAACATCAATGCACAACGTTATGTTGCAGATGTGCTAAATGCACATGCCTTACCATTTATCCGTCAGCATGGTCCTGGTGTGACATTGATGCACGACAATGCCCGCCCTCACGTAGCCAGGGTCACCACTCAATACTTACAGCAAAACAACGTCGACGTCATGCCATGGCCCGCGGTCTCCCCGGATCTCAATCCCATTGAGCACATATGGGATGAGCTGTGCCGCAAAGCACGAGCTAACCATCAGATTGACAATGTTCGCGATCTTACACGGGCGTTACAACGGGAATGGAGGAATTTGCCCAACGCACTGGTATTGCGTTACGTCACGTCGATGCGGCGTAGGATCATTGCATGCATTCATGCAAATGGTGGCCACACTCGGTACTAACGAGATTTACTGAATTTGCCACATTACTTATTGAAATTCCATCTCTAAACATTAAGTAACACATTTCTGAGTTTTTGTGATTTTTTATTTTGACCCCTACCGCCCTTGGCCGGTTATCTCTCGAATATTTAACAAGATATCCAAATGCAATTTATTGGCTTTGATACAGAAATGAATGAACTTGTTTTTCCATTTTGATTTTTAAAAGTAACCCTTTTGGTTTTTGATGAATCTTTCCTTAAACATGGAGGGACGTTTCTAGTTTTGCTCAGTATATGTAGATAAATATAGGACTATTAAAAAAAATCTGGTCTCCAATAGCAAGCATTATTATTTTTTTCATATTTTTTTTGTTCATTTTTTATTTTTTCATTTTTATTTTTCATTTTTTTTTTCAAATTATTTTTCAATTTGACTGAGAAAAAAAATCTGGGCTCCAGTAGCAAGCATTATTATTTTTAAACTTTTTTTTTCCATTTTTTTTTTTCATTTTTTTTTTCAAATTATTTTTCAATTTTTGTCCAGTAGCATAAGGTCGTAAGTGCTATATACAGACTATTCACCTGTGCATGTGCTAGCATGTGCAACTGACCACTGACCACTGACAGGTAATTTATACAGGTAAATGATTATATTACATTTCCGTAAACTGTGTTGAAAATATTGTGGCATTATGTGGACCTTTGCAGATATATGTAGATAAATATAGGACTATTAAAAAAAATTCTGGGCTCCAGTAGCAAGCATTATTATTTTTAATTTTTAAACTTTTTTTCCATTTTTTTTTCTTCATTTTTTTGTTCAAATTCTTTTTCAATTTTTGTCTAGTAGCATAAGGTCGTAAGTGCTATATACAGACTATTATCATATAATAAAACAATTATTGACTAGTGAGCCATAGAATATAATCTGATATTCTATGGTTCACTAGTCAATAATTGTATAATATGTTCGGGCCAGTGAAAATTGTTTTCGGGCCCAGGCTCGAGGTCAAGGCGGGACAAGGCGAGGCATCTGATTCCGCGGAATTCTTGTTTACTTATCTCCCTTTGTTGTTTCGTGCTCTGATTTTGTATCCAGAGCATAACTCGAACACGCATATACGCATTGCTCTAATGGTCCTCTACCGCCCTGTGCCAAATCCACGTTCGTTCTGCCCCCGTCAAGCCCAGGGTCAAGGTCACATACTTAGTGCTTCAAAAACATTAACGCTTGGGTAAATATCTTATACTTTCTGTTTTCTTTCATGGATCATGGATCATCTTCATATTTCATATACGCATTGCTCTAATGGTCCTGTACCGCCCTGTGCCAAATCCACGTTCGTCCTGCCCCACCAATCCCAGGGTCAAGGTCACATACTTGGTGCTTCAAAAACTTTAACGCTCAGGTAAATATCTTATAATTTTTATTTCCATTCACAAATCAACTTCATATTTCATATACGCGTTGCTCTAATGGTCGTCTACCGCCCTGTGCCAAATCCACGTTCGTCCTGCCCCCGCCAAGCCCAGGGTCAAGGTCACATACTTAGTGCTTCAAAAACTTTAACGCTCGGGTAAATATCTTATAATTTCTGTTTTCTTTCATGGATCATCTTCATATTTCATATACGCATTGCTCTAATGGTCCTCTACCGCCCTGTGCCAAATCCACGTTCGTCCTGCCCCCGCCAATCCCAGGGTCAAGGTCACATACTTGGTGCTTCAAAAACTTTAATGCTCAGGTAAATATCTTATAATTTTTCTTTCTATTCACGGATCAACTTCATATTTCATATATGCATTGCTCTAATGGTCCTCTACCGCCCTGTGCCAATCCACGTTCGTCCCGCCCCCGCCAAGCCCAGGGTTAACATCATATACTTAGTGCTTCAAAAACTTTAACGCTCAGGTAAATATCTTATAATTTCTGTTTTCTTTCACGGATCAGCTTAATATTTCATATATGCATTGCTCTAATGGTCCTCTACCGCCCTGTGCCAAATCCACGTTTGTCCTGCCCCCGCCAAGCCCAGGGTCAAGGTCACATACTTGGTGCTTCAAAAACTTTAACGCTCAGGTAAAAGAAAATTTTGACTTGCAATTGGAAGTGGAGCGCCGTGGTGTAATGGTTAGTGTGTCGGACTACTGATCCAAGGGTCGTGGGTTCGAGCCTGCCTAGCGGCGTGCGTTGTGTCCTTGAGCAAGACACTTTATCCACACTGTTCCAGTTCACCCAGTTGTAAATGGGTACCGATAATTCGTAGTTGCTCTGTAAATACGAATTACCGGCTTCTCTCAAAATATCTCTACCTCCGTTCTTTCTCCCATTCTTGGGAGACGGCATGCAAGGTCCTAGAGCCAGTGCCGCCGTTAAATATAAGCTAAACAAAAAAAAGACTTGCAATTTGGCCTCATTTATTATCAAAGCGATATGTGGGACATCCGTGTTCTATGAACACATTTTCTAGTTTATTAAACTTCACACATGCATAGAAGACGACCCAAAGGTGTGTCGCACGTAGGAATGACAACTCTTGCGTCGTTACTTTCTTTGTTATCTCCCTTTGTTGTTTCGTGCACTGATTTCGTGTCTGGAGCATAACTCGAACACCCTTTGGAATATTTTCATGAAACTTCACACATGCATAGACCACGACCCTGAAGGTGTGTCCCGCAAGAATGACAACTCTTGCATCACTAATTCTTAAGTTATCTCCCTTTGTTTTTCCGTCACTGATTTTGTCTCCGGAGCATAACTCGAACACCCTTTTTTCAAACTACTTGTGTATCTGGGGAGGGGGATACACATGCGCTTGTCGACAAGCGTCCATTTCTAGTTCACAACACATATTTTGTAGTTCAATGGGTCGTAATCCGACAAAAGCAAGCTATTACAAATCTGTTTAGCACTTTTACTCCAAAGTAGTGTTGAAACGGATATAAACATATAGTATGATTAAGTACTTATTTTCACAACCTGCAATGACCAATGGGATATAAACTTGGAAAAGTCGCGGGAATACTGGACGAGGCCTTCCGGCCTTCGTCCAGTATTCCCGCGATTTTTCCAAGTTTATACCCTGATAAATTCCACAAAAAGGCCATTCATTCCTATAATAAATATAGTATGATTAAGCACTTATTTTCACAACCTGCAGTGACCAATGAACAGTTATCATAACAACCCTAAAGATTCATCCAAATACATATTGTTTGTGATAAACAAGTAAAAACCATTGATTGATTCATTACTGGTGTGTAACGGCAGATCAACATTTAACGTCATTTAAGGCCGGGCCAACGGATTGTACAATCCAGTATTTAACCTGTCCTTAATGAGGGAAATTCCCAAAATAAGAACTCCATATTTACAGAAAGATATATGTTCAGCCCTGAAATTAGAATATCCTGACGGGGTGCCAATTAAAATTCCACGAAAAATTGTTCTGTTATTGTAATGTTTATCAATGTTTTAGCAGGAAATTGAGATAAGTGATAAAAACGATTCTATCAATATCAGGGACCATGATTATGATATGTAACAGATATACCGGTAGAACTGAAAAGTATGATGTAAAACATAAAATGGAAACACATGTACAAGTTAAAGCGCGTAGTATAGTAGTAATTAACACAACAGGAGCAAAACAAACTGAATCGAAAATTAAGGGACGTAATTCAATATGAATTTCTGTTACTTTAAATTACTATTCTTGTCTGTGGTGTTACATCACATTTGTCTCCCTTTAGTATACCCAGTAATGATTCTATCAGAATGTAATTTAACCCTTACTACGTTGAATTAAATGTTGTCGTCTGCTGGAAATGTTTTATTTTCAATATTTCTCCACAAAAACCTGGTTTTGACAGCACATGAGAATCGTCTCCAGTGGAGACGATTCTCATGTGCTGTCAAAACCAGTTTTTTGTTAAGAATTAAAGCAAAAATGAAAAACAGCAGACGGCAATTTACGTCAACAGCGTAGGAAGGGTTAAATATAGTTAACATTTACATTGCATCCTTATAGATTCTTAGAAGACAAAATTATAGTCACAGAAACATAATATGAAAGTTAAGCATACATTAACTTTATTAGCACAATAATTTTCACACACGAGTCCAACTCTGGTACTATCTCGCGTTTGACCCCCATTTTTGCGTACCTTGATTCTGAAAATCAGTTGACACAAAAATCAGAACTCATGCGGAATTAAATTCCGCATGAGCTCTGAATTTTGTGTCACATTCCAATGCTATGTCCAAAATATATTGCACTTTTACGAAACTAAAATCAGATTAAAACCGGCAATGTGAAAAGGGTGGAAATGCTACCAGAGCGAATACAAGTGTCATCCATAGTTTTCCGGTTTGCCACGACAGTAATACATACCTGTCTTAACTACTAGTATATTTAGCGACGTTCCTCAGCAACTCCTAATAGACGCTTCAGTTTTTGTATAAAAAACACTGGTCAAAACGCAACCAGGTTAAATCACCTTTCGCAAGTGTATAAATTTTAAAAATAAATAATAAAATTTCTATATACACTGAGGGCATAACATTAACCTGGAAACTAACAAGTAAAATAGGTAAAACTTTGACACTTGCGTAAATATAGCATGATATAATACATATGGAGTTGGTGTGTTACACATGGTATACTAACTAACATCTACCAGCCGTAAATATAGCATGATATAATACATATGGAGTTGGTGTGTTACACATGGTATACTAACTAACATCTACCAGCGTAAATATAGCATGATTATAATACATATGGAGTTGGTTTGTGTTACACATGGTATACTAACTAACATCTACCAGCCGTAAATATAGCATGATATAATACATATGGAGTTGGTGTGTTACACATGGTATATAACTAACATCTACCAGCCGTAAATATAGCATGATCTAATAACCATATGGAGGTTGGTGTGTTACACATGGTTATATTACTAAGACTTAACATCTGCCAGCCGTAATATTAGTTGAATTTAATACATATGGGAGGTTGGTGTGTTACACATGGTATTCTAATAACTAAACATCTGCCAGCCGAATTTATATAATACATATGGAGGTTGGTGTGTTCACAAATGGTATACTAATCTAAATCTGCCAGCCGAATGATAAATTCAAATACATATGGAGTTGGTGTGTTAAACCACATGGTATACTAATAACTAAAATCTGCCGAGCCCGTAAATTATAGCATGAATTATAATACATATGGAGTTAGGTTGTGTTGTTACACCATGGGTTACTAACTAAAAAAACCCCCCCCCCCCCCAACATCTGCCAGCCGAAAGATATAATACATATTGGAGTTGGTGTGTTACAACATGGTTTTTAGGCTAAACTAAACAATCTGCCAAGCCGAATGATTTAATAAATGCATATGGAGTTGGTGTGTTACACATGGTATACTAACTAACATCTGCCAGCCGAAGATATAATGCACATTTCATTCTACGTTATGATCTACTCAGGGAATACATAAGTGTGTGGTCAGTTCTGCCAATTTACAATGATATATATTTCTATATATATTTCTATATATTCAGCTTGGTGGAAATTGCTGTCAGAACGACACAAAGTAGACATTTAAGCATTTTTATGGTGAAAGAAAATACCAATTTAATGTCTGTTACTTAAGTGCACATATAAAAATGCTATGTGATTACTCACTCGGATATGCAAAATACACGATACATACAAGCTTGTAACTGCCATTGAATTCTACACATTTCCATGCACACCAACTCTGTTATAAGTGTTAATCAGAATAGTATATATTATAAGCGTCCCAACCTTTAATACAAGTTATAAAATGTGGCATATGAATTAATGAATTAACTAATGACAGTGAGCAAACACATGTACCCAACACCAGTTATAGTTACTTGTCCGATACAGTAGAGCCTCTCTCAACCGGACATTGGGAAAATATCCGTATGTAACCCTGTCGACCCTAAATGAATTTAGTTATATGTTAATTTTCCGACCAATCAAATAGTCACAAAGTGATTTTCAGACTAGTTCATTTATGAAAAGGAGGTGGGTAGTTTGCAAACAATAGAAGGATGTAGTGTGGAAAGGGCTAAGTTTGATGGATTTTGCACATTCATATATGCTAGGTGATGCTTTAGGCATCACATAGCATATATGCATGTGCAAAACCCATAAACCCACAAATAGGCATAATTCCTAATAGTGGGTCTATGGTTCATCAACACTCCCAACATTGTTTTTCCATGTTAATTTTTGCACTGTTCCATAATGAGAAAATGTGAATTCTATTTCGAACTGAACACTACTGACAAATGCTGCAGATCCTGATGGTGATCTCCTGAGGAGCCGGCTCATCTGGATCCGCAGTATTTGCACATGTTGTCTTTATGGCCTGTAGGGTGGAAATGGTTAGGTATCACACAACATAAATAAATAGTCGTTATCTCTAATGATCATGTATGTTCATAGCAAAGGGCTCAAATGCCTGAATTAAAATAGACTATCTCTAAATCGGACACGATGGGGACCTCCCAGGATGTCCAGCTTAGAGAGGCTCCGCTGCACATGTATGACATGTTATTTCATGGTGTTTGGCATGAAACAGGTTAAACATCGCAACCTGTTTCACAACCTAGCAAAGCTAACTGCTAGGCCAAAGGCGATTGAACTCACCACCCACATACCCCAAATAGATACATCCATCTGCCATGATGTGGTCCGTCTATACTACATATGGTACAGACAAGTACATTGATAATAGATAGTATTTGGTGGTGGATGGTGGAGTTCAAGTGCCTGTGGCTGGACTAATGACGGTAAAGACACATGTGCATTTAACATAATCATTTACAGAGTCACTGCCGACAGGAATAGCAATAGCAGCATCAACAAAGAATTTATGGAGAAAACCTGACAAAACTAACTATTTTACATGGAAAACATATTCCGCAATACATGTATATTATATTACATTGCATTTAAGCACTTAATGAGAAAAAGCAAAATTCCCACATTGTCACAAAAGTAGTTTGCAATGAGAAACAATTGAAAGAATGGAATGGAATCAAGTTGAACAGCATTTGTTAACTAAATTTAGATTGATTGATTTATTTATTGATTGGTGTTTAACGACATATCAACAGCTAAGGTAATTTAAAGCCGGGCCAATGGGTTCGATCCCATATTTAACATGCTGCATTGGAGAGAAAATCCCAAAATCAGAATGGAATATTTACATCAAAATAAATACATATTCAGCCCTTAAATTAGAATAACCTGACCTGGTGCCAGGTCCATACCACACCAGTTACTTGGCCCCTTCACCTGAAAGTAATAGGATTAGGAATAATTGGATTACTCATACAAGGGGTATAACCAAAAATGTATCTGAGGGCCAGACCAGGTCTCCGTTCAGGATACCGGTAAGGATGAATCCCGATCGTTAAATTAAGCATCGTATACTGCCACCTGCCACCCACTTGTTAACTACAGCAAGTGACACAAATATTGAAATTTTAAGTTTTTGTGTTAAGGACGGACGAACGGACGGATGGATGAAAAGCTGAAAAAATCTTTGCAAGCTGGGAGTATAACAAAGAGTGGTATTCTGGGTAAAGAGATTTTAAAAAATATTTTTTATTTCTTTTCTAATGTGCAGGAAAGGAAACATATGTGAACCATAAATGGACAGTAGTGTGTGTAGACATAGGGGGCCCAATTCACTAAACTTCGTACGACTGAAATGTTCGTAAGTGCAAATTTAGGATCGTCTGGAAATTTCAATTCATGGATATGCAGCATATGCTCAATAAATGTAATACAATACTTGTTTACAAGAAACCTTGTTAATTTGAAATTTACAGACTATCATAATTTTGCACTTACGAACATTTTAGTCGTACAAAGTTTAGTGAAACAGGCCCCAGGTGTGTAGACATGGGGTATTAGACGCATTCATTTCTTCGGCATTACTACAAGTGCAAGCTGCATTTGATTTTGATGAAAATTAACTACATTTGGTTACTCGGCTAGAAACTGGAACCGTATGCAACAATACCCTGGGGGCCGTTTCACTAAACTTTCTAAGACTAAAATGTTCGTAAGTGCAAACTTATGATAGTCTGTACATTTCACATTAACAAGATTTTCTTGTATGTAAATTTCACATTAACAAGGTTTTCTTATACACAATTATTGCATTGACATTTATTGAGCATAGGCTGAATATGCAGCCTATGCTCAATAAATGTAAATCCATCAATTGATATTCCCAGATGATCCTAAATTTGCACTTAAGAACATTTTAGTCTTACGATGTTTAGTGAAACGGCCGCCAGATCTGTAGTCAATCTAAATCCTACCAATTTTAGAAGATGTCCTGCAGAAAATGGAGTTTGGCAGTAATACACAATTAAACAGAAAATACATTCGAAACGAGTCGTCTCATCAGGATCTGCACTTTTTAGTAATTTTCATATTTTTTTATAGAAAAAACAGGCACCCTATTTTCATAAATGAACTAGTCTAAAAATCATTTTGCGACAATTGGATTGATCAGAAACTTAGCATATCCCAGTCCATTCCAGTTATTTAGGGTTGAAAGGGCTAATCTGTATCACGGCATGCTCGGCGGTTCCAGTTTCTGCACTGTATCTCATTTGGAATGTTTTATAAAGAAAATTACACAAATACAAAAATATATTTCCTCATATATTTACACGTACATGTACACATATAAATCATTTACACGATCTATCAACCGACAATGTACAAGTCATTACCTGCAAAAAGATATGTGAGGAGTTCGGCAACATAGCAGATCCACATTAGTCTATTGCAACAAGATTACATTCCAATTATTTGTCCAGTCTGGATCTACACTGTTTTCTATAACATTTTTACACTATCATCATTCTCCACGGGTCAATCAAGAACATGCTGACATATGAGTTTGTTTTTTGTTTGCTGGGTTTAGTACTAAATCCCATATATTACCTGTACAAGTGTCGGTACATGTACATTTCAAGTACATGTACAAATGGGGGGAAAATCCCAAAATCAGAACTGAATATTTACAACAAGAATTCCGCAGAATCAAATGTCTCGCCTTGTCCCGCCGCCTTGTCCTCGAGCCTGGGCCAGAAAGCAATTTTCACTGGCCGAACATATACAATTATTGACTAGTGAGCCATAGAATATCAGATTATATTTTATGGCTCACTAGTCAATAATTGTTTTATTATATGAGAATAGTCCATATATAGCACTTACGACCTTATGCTACTAGACAAAAATTGAATTTTAAAAATAAATGGAAAAAAAAAGTAAAAAAAAAGTTTAAAAATTAACAAAAATAATGCTCGCTACTGGAGCCCAGAATTTGTTTTAATAGTCCTATATTTATCTACATATCATATCTGCACAGGTCCACATATTGCCACAATATTGTCAACACAGTTTACGGAAATGTAATTTACATGTATAAATTACCTGTAATAAGTTTATAGTGGTCAGTTAGTGGTCAGTCTGGACATTTGCACATGCTAGCACATGCACAGGTGAATGGTTCTCCCAGTCACTATTGTTCAACTGGAGAAGGCTATTGTTCTCTCTACAGGTAAGGTGTACAGAGCACACTAGCAAACGGATCTTCATGCATTAATGTTCAGTTTGTAGCATAGAAAGAAATAGAGTTTGACCTTGACCCTGGAGCCCGGAATTTTTGTTAATAGTCTTATATTCATCTACATATCATAGTAAAGGTATGTATAAAGTTTAATGACCGTAACACGAAAACTTAACATTGAATGATTCCGACGCCGACGCCGACGCCGCCGACGCCGGAAAAGCAAAACATATGTCTCGCTTTCCACTTCGCGGGCGAGACAATAACAAAACTTATATTCAGCCCTTAAATCAGAATGATCCTGATCTGATGCCAGGTCCTCGCCACACCAGAATCACTTGGCCCCTCCCAAAAGCAGTAGGATCAGTAATAATCTTACTACTTTTATAATGGGCAATAACCCAATTCAACTCCCAGGTAACAAACGAGCCAAAGATAAAAACGTACCCAGGGCCAAACCAGGCAAATCGTGATTCCTATAAGGAGGAACCCCTACCGTTAATTTACGCCGTCGCGTTCGCCATATGAGACCAGTCATGTGATTTCGTACTTCAGAAGATACGCGATATCAGGACAAATATTTTCTGTAAATGACTGAACATTGACAAAATTTTAAAATATTCATTTTCTGAACTGTTCATCAACTTTCAATGCCATTTACGGAAAATATAAATTTTGTATATATGTTTTATGAAACAAATCGCACATATCATTTAGTACAAAATCCCATGACTTTTCTCACATCAGGTATCTCCGATGTGCAAGCGTCGATTGCCGATACAGTGAAACCCTTTTGCACACATGACAGACTAACATACACACAGATTCACAATTATGTACACCAATATATACAGGCTGTAAATGCATATTAAAGGTACATGCCCACGCAGTAGGCACAACATGTTCTTTATGCGTTTATAGGAATTAAATAAGTGTATAATTATATCGCTATTCCACCAGTTCTAAAAATTACGAGTGCCCGTTATACAAATATAATCATTTATTAATTATCAATTTACTGTTAGCGACGCGCGGCGGTAACAGTCTATATACATGTATTTTGATAATGTGCGGGGACGACGACTTTCACATCACGGCTTGCGGTGCGCATGCGCAGTATACTACGCGCGCCAGTAGGCTTCCCAATATGTAAACAAGAATATCAACATGTCGAAACGTCCAGGACGGAAATTGTATGAAACAGCGTCGGCCAAAAGGAAGGCGAAATGTCTGAGGGACAGGCAGTACAGAGAGAGAGAGTGGTTAATATTGGCGACCAGATCACCAAATGGAAAGTTACGTGGAGATTTAGATTTGGACTCGAATAGAGATTTTTCTTTTCAACTTCCGATACTTCACTGCGCATGTTAAAGATGTGATATGATTGACCGTGTCACGTGACACGTATTGGTAAAAATAGCACGAGGTCGGAAAATACCCTTTCTGGTCGCGGCATATAAAATGCGATTTAACACCAATTAACACGCGCCGTAATTAAAAATAACTCGTTATTGGGTAGACATATGTCTCATATAAGGCATGACAGAAAATGAAAAGTTGTAGTACAGTGTAACCTGCTGCGTGCCGGCATGGGCATGTACCTTTAATACAATTAGACAGTTGATTACAATGTACGGAGTGGGTGAATTTATGTTGTATACATACATTGTCTATTAGTGGGCGGTCACCGGTTATGTGTAGATGTTAGTCGAGACGCTTCAAATGAGTGGTGACGACATATAAACACTTTCGTTAAAAAAAAATCTGTGAAGTATTGGTCCAACATTATGAGTGACGGCTTGATGCACAGAATATTGTCATAATTACAATTAAAATGTTATCTTCAAGATAGGTTTGACAGTTCAGGAAAACCACCTCATATGAGAATGATTATCACATACTGCATGTTTTGATAAAGAAATAAGGTGAATACAACAAAAAAAACACAATCATGCTTTTGGGCACTGGCCGATGTCATTTTTAACTTTTTCAATACTGTAGCCGCGTGACAGAAAATGTAATAGAATTGTTCACGGCATATGGTTTACAAAAACCGTTGTCGTACGCGCCGGTTTTTGTAACCCCCCAGTTTTTGTAACCCCAAATATTATTATTGCGATACATGATATATGCTTCAAGTAAGGTACGCTTGGGCGCTGTAGAACCCCCTATTGTTCACCCTCCCCTGTTGTTACCCCTCAGTATGTTCACCAATTAAATTCTCGTCGGCGTTTGACAATGAAAGTTGCCGACCAAAACAGATGCCGGGATATTATATCGGAGGTTTGGAGCTCCATATCGCGCACATTCACATGCCGACCTCACCGTTCACATGCCGATTTCACAATTGTAGTCGCCAATGCAACATGATGTTTGAGGCGGGTAACAATAGGGGAGAGTAACAATCGGGAGGACGGTAGAATCCACTTGTAGAACCCACTAGTGTAACCCAACCACTAGTGTAACCCCAGATATTAATATCCCGATATTTAATATATGATTGGTGTATGAGTGTGCAGGCATGAAATAAAGTACAACCACCCTCGGTCCGGCGTTCCGAGTTTGATACTCGAGATTATCTCCCCTTGTTGTAATTATCAGAAAAAAAAAATACTTTAAAGTTGGTACAGAATGTCGTCTATTTCAAAATACATACATACCTTTATTTATTGTGGTAGGTATTTCGTGGAGCTTGCGTTGCTGATGAACTTTTGGTTTATTTCATTTGATTTTCATTTTATTGTGAGGATTGTCGAGTGGTCGCGGCCAGCAGATGGGACCATACTTTTTTCTACTAATTTGTTGTAGTGGTCATTTACAGCCGACTAGCGGAGTTCCTGGCTAAGAGTAATGTTGACGGCATCAGCGCCGCCTACTTCGAAGAGGGCTCCTCCCACCGGGGCCAGGTGGTTTCGTCTACATCTTCGGTGTCTACAGCCTGACGTGAAATCGTACTCGTCCATCCTCCATTGAAGACTCGTACCTGTCGGTTCAATACAGCATGGCTTCAAGTCGATACGGGTGCAGATTCAATCCGTACCGCTGGCTGCGGGAGCCCATCGGGGCATAAGGTGTGAGACAGAGCGTGGTCATTTCGAACAACCCCTCGACGATTGACCAGACCCAGCAGCTCCTGGTCCGCTTGCCCAATCTAGGGACCAACGACGTTATTGTGTCAGAGACCGCTTGTCTCGCCTTCAAGATATCTATGACGTCGACAGACGCCGATCGAACCATCGTCCAAACTTGGTATGCGCGATCGTCAAGAAGACGATGTTATGTCCATCGACGACTCAGACGTGTATTACTGCTCGGGACGTGACGAAGCTCCGGATAGGAGCTGGCGATACGAGAGATAACGCGGCGGCTGACCCGGCCATAGCGGAGGCCTATGGCAACCACTTCTACATTCCTCTTGACTTCGAACTGCTGGAATCGCGTATGCCCTTCTACCAAAACGCATTGGGCGACCGCCTAGAATACGAACATCAACGACTATGGCCGGGTTATCATAGCCACTGATATGGCATCAACATATGCCATCGACAACATAGCTTCAGAGTTCGACATGGTAACCCTACCCGACCTCGCCCACGCGACTTGCAATCAGCACGCCGGGCGTCTAGCCATCCTGTATGAACGGGTCCTTCGACTGCGGTACGGTACATGAAGCTCGATAAGATGGCCACTCTATGGAACATGAATATCAACGTCCCCGTGCGCGCGACCGCAGCAACAACAGGTTCACGCTTTGGGCAGCCGGAATTCTGCTTCTTGGTCTCATCCCATAGTTGGTAGAGTCACATTCCCTGGCTGTACAACTGGTTTGGAACGCTCTCAATTGTCACCACGGCTTTGGTAATCTTTGGATTATAAAACTTCTCTGTGTCTCGCCCTCTTAATGCGATGCGGGCCTCCTCCGCCAAAGACCTGGGACTCGCTGATGTCTCTCTGGGAGAGTACCTTGAATCCAAAATACACGCTCTTGCTCGACCTGCGAACAAGAGACGACGACCAGCTCCACGGTAGTGGTCGCAGGGTGGAGAACGCCAGCGAGGGAGTGACGATCCAGATCTCCAAAGAGGCGGACGGCAATGGTGCTTTGAACGTCTACCTGTATATACTCGAAGACGTCCAGCTGAACATCGAATATGACAGGTTCGTCTCAACACTCTACTGATCCTGACAGACAGACATTAACTGCCCCCCCCCCCCGCTCATTCGGCCATCATCTGCGACCAGACTGGCTTCGGAAAAACGGGTTTTATGGTCAACCTGCTGGAGGGCACCTACAGCGGCTTCTTCCGGCACATTATGGTCTGCCCTACGGTGCGACACAACCAAACGTACCGACGGTGCCCCTGGATATGGACCGACCCCGAGGTGTACATTGTAGACCCCGGTGAGCGCCTCCACGATTATATGCGGGCCTTCTACCAACTATTACTGGGCGAGCCCACGCTATACATCATCGACGACTGCTCGGCTAAGTCATCTCGGGTCATCCGCATGGCTTTGGGGCTGGCCAGCACAGCCTTAATTAATTTTGCCGTATTCTTCCTGGAGTGCTTGAAGGAAGTGCTCTGAAGGAAGTTATGTCCTCTGTATTCCACTGGCGACTCTGTGTGGCCACCGCAGCGCATGACCACATATCAGTAGCTGCAGGCCTGTGATATCCAGCCAAAGCGTCTGCACTCTGTCTACCACCCACCATGGGCCTCTTTGCGTCCATTTTTCGAGCGTCTCCATCAAACTAGGGAAGGCCTTGTCCAGTACCTCTTTGATCTCATGAGCCTTCAGAACAGGTTCTTGTTTATGGCGGTGCACGGGGTCTGTGAGCTCCTAAGTATATTCGGGTTTGTCTTTGCGTAGCTGAATCTTACGAGTAAGCTGGAACTTGACCCCGTTGAGAGCCAGGATATCTTCTGAGAGTTTCTGGCGAATCTGGGGCCGAACACCCTCCAGAAAGGCATTTGGATATGGATGCCCTTCAGGCATATCCACCTGCCAACATCGCAGGGAATTCCCTATTACCCAGGGGGTTCGCCTGAAGCCTGGCTCATCCTCCTCCTTGCAACATCAAACAACTGTAGAATCTCTTTCTGGTAGTCCTGGATTGCTCGAAGCATTTTTGAGGGAGGAAGTGGGTCAAACTCCTCGGTAATGACCTTGCGGTTCCTCTGAATGATTGTGCGAGGTTTCGGGGTAGGTCGATAGCTGCTTGCAGCGGCTGGAAGCAAGGGCTTCATCAATCGCCTATTCGCGGCTTCCGGGATGGCCTCATCAATGATGTTCTGGACAACCGCATGGAGAGGCTCTGGTGCCTGCATTTCTGCGAGCAGTTGATCTATGTATTCGTCCATACTCGCCATGTTGCCGATCGGTATGCCTAGCTGTGTGGGACGGGGTCTGACATTTATGCAAGAATCTCGTATTTCAAGTCGTCCATACTGGCCATGTTGATTGGGTATACCAATTGTAACTCAAGTATTTAAATATAAATGTCAATGGCTGCCAGTGTGGCAAATTCTTTTGCGAATGGTCTCTGCTCTCACGGTGCAATAGCTTCATCTTTTCGCTCCTATACCCGCAACTGACACAGAGTGATATTTGATTTGTCACCCCTTTCCACAAACGTGACAAGGCATTGTACGTGATCCTTTCCGTAGACGGGCCATATGTACTTTACAATACCCCGTCCCAAACAACGCTGGTCACAGTGCTCCGTAGAGCTCAACTTAAGCCACTGTCATGTGTTTTTACCCAGCCTCATTATGCACCTGATTTGGTATATCTATTTTAGTGGGTATCTAAATCGATAGCCTGGCCCGTTGAAGGTTGTCTGCCGTCCCCGGGCTCTCTTTTGATGCACGAACAGAAATGTAGATTAGAAGTCTCCGCATCCACCAACCGATCCTTGTGCAGTGTTTGATGTCATGTTTGTGGTACAGGTTTTGGGTATCATTCCTGCAGCATATATTGTCAAGTATATTGATAGCAAACCGAGTGGATTTCGTATGCGACACGTATACAGACGAACCGACCATCAATAATGTAGAATGTACGGACCGTCGTGTGCCTGACTCTAGTATTGAATATGTTATTACGGGTTCAGAGGAAACATACTTAAATAATTAATATAATTACTCGAACTACAAGAAAACACTGCTGGGTTGTCTTGGAGAAGATTGATGTGCGTTGTGATAACACAGACATACCGGTAACACTGTTGGTGCACGCAAAACATATGCCAGTCCATATTTGGATGGATGTCAGAAATAGTTATACACGTCGCTACATTGATGTGATATCATTAGCTAATTATCTAGGTTCCGACATGACTCGAGATGAGTTTGTCACAAGCTATGGAAGGCTCGGGGAATTGGAAACATTACCTTCTACAGTCATCTCGCAACTTTTTCCCATCACCGCGAGTCCGGCCTGTGGCGCTCAGATATTTTATCATGTGTTGGGGAACTTCCTCCTCGCGAACAACCCTGTTTATAAATAGGGGCGACATCTCCTCGAATTTATTCTTCAGGTTCTCTGGCACTTCGATGTCCACCTCGGCGAACCCGAACCACTTACCGTCCATCACTCTCTTACATAATTGTCTGATAATAATTGGATTGTTTGGACCTTTGACCGTCGTGATCGTCTCTTTTCCACACGGCATCTCTTTACTCAGTGTGGACAAATACAGAGCGTTTGCATCGTATCCCAGCACCGCGTTGCACTGTTTGCCGTGCCCTTCCGGAGTGGATCGGATCTTAGACACTCCGGCTTCCGCATACCTAGAGAATACAATGGAAGGACCTCCAACAAGAGCCCTCTACAGCATCTCGTAGGTTTCCTCCTGTGGCGCGTAAAGTTGAAGCTTGTCATTGAACGGGTTATCAGACACCGTTCCCCGCAGTAAATACTGTATCGCCACACCTGGCAAAGTTACGGCATCCTTGAAAATATCAACACCTTTGTCTTTATAAAATCGACACATTTTCCCCAATGCTTCCAGGAAAGGTGAGACATCCAAATCGTTATAATACTTCAGCCACTCCCGGAACGTGGTCATCTTTTTCGCTTTGAAAATCGCGCGGCACTCCGCGAGCTGGGTGGCATCGATCAAGTGTTTACCAGCAAGTCTCGAATACCAGTGTTCTAGATCCGGCAGTCCGGGATAATCTAGTTTGTCTGGGGAATTAAACCATTCGTAGGGGAAGAAGGACTTTTGCGCTTCACAGCTGTACCCTTTAATCCACCGGTCATAAGTGACTCCCGGCCCTAGTTACAGTGCAACATCCAGAAACCTGAACTCGGATAGAAATATCGAAGCGTTTTCCCTTTTGCCAACCATTACCTTTTTGGTTGTATCAGACAGCTCGCCAACTAAGTACTTCTTGATAAGATTTATGTCGTACCTGCTGCAATTGAACCCGATTACCGGTACCTGACATATCCATTGCTCGATCTCCCCAGCCTGCCGCTCCCGCAGGGTGTCCATATCTGGGGGTCGGAATGTTCTACCTACCTCTTCCCTGATGGCATTCCCGCGCTTTTGCAAATCCTTCATAAACCTAGCCACCAACCGTGCGGGGTCTGTGTCGCATATGTGAGTTATTTCTGAAGACATACTATCACCAATACTCACGCTAATCGGGACATGCTCGGTTTCAAACTCGAGGGAGTCCGTTTTCCTCTCGTGGCCGTCTTCGCTCAAATACGCTTCAAAGTCGTACACAATCTGGTGCGGGTAGAGTGTGGTAGGACATCCCGTTTTTATAGCTTTACCAGATTTCTTTAAGTTGTGCTCCCATATCACCTCTAACTCATACCCAGCCTTTGTAAGCATTTCCTCCCGCCTGGTGGTGTTGTCAAACTCGTCACGCTTGTTTATGGAGTGTGCCGGGCATCCGTGACAATAGCAGCCGTGATACTGGTACACTGTGCTATTTTCCCGACAGTAACCGTCTACTGGAGCTCCGGCATTCCAGCGCTCGCCACCGTGCCCGCACTGTTCGGTATGGATGTGGATGCCTTCTTCCTTCTCAACGCGCCCCATCCATTCCAATGCGCCGTAGCTCTTCGCGCTTTTCGGGAAGAATGCCCTTTCATACGCGGATCTAGGACGCTCCAAAATCTTACCTTCGCAGATTACTTGGGTCTCCCCTCGCATACAAGTGCGTGCGTGCCTTGTCAGGTGGCAGGCTTGTGTGAATCGTTGGGAGCACTCTTTGTAACAGTACGTGTGGGTGATTCCTTTAAGCTTGGTTATAAGGAATGCGTGGTCTGGGAATAATCCGATGGTCATATGTTTGGTGCCGACTGCGGCATAATGTGCTGGGTTTTTTCTCAAATACCAGACTCCGTCTTCTGTGGGTTCATACACTTCAATACCAACCTTAAGCATCTCTTCGACCTTCTTCAAGTTAACAAATGGAACTGGGTTTGGTTTACTCTCACCAAAATACTCCTGGCTGAGCTCCCGCGCTTTAGCACAGCACCTATCAACTCGAGACCCCCCGTGAATCGCTAAACATCGAAATAAACAAAATCCGTCATCGTACCGGTCTAGAGAATACACACCTTTCTTATTTCGCAGCCACTCTGGTAGCAGCCCTCCCCCCGCGAATTTTGACTTAAGACCCAAATCCTTCCCGCGCTTTCCCTGCACGATCTTGACACACACTTCTACCCATCTTACGAATGTCCACTTCGTGTTTGGGCGAGAGATTTTATCGATGTCCATCCGCCTGGTCTCTTGAACAGTCACCCAGCGATTTAAGTCGGAGAGGGATGACATCCAATGACCTCCTCCGATATTCTTGTAGAATGTAATAGTTTTAGGCTGGCCTTTGGAATCAACCTCATCGATGTGCTTCAGGTTGTAGGAATACGCGTATCTAAGATGAAAATTTGTAGTGACATAGGGCATCAGTTTGTCTACTATCCTATCGGAAATAATACCACCAACCGCTCTATGAAAGGTGAGCTCGACAGTTCTCCTTCCAGCCTTGACCGTTTCACTCTGCTCATCAACCTCCGCTATTATTTCTGGCCCTTTCGCTATAATCGCGCGGACCAGCGCGGTTTTGATTACACGCTTAGTCTAAGACCTCTCCGTAAACGCGCTGTTCTTTGTTGTGTTTATCAGTTTGGTCAACCCCGGCACTCTCAGACGATTACTATATGTGATCCCGAGTGATTTAGCTTCATCCCTCAATTTCCCAATATCTCGGGAGGTCTGATCTGAGGTTTTTGCTTTTATCAGTTTGGTCAACCCCACAACTCTCAGACGATTACTATATGTGATCCCGAGTGATTTAGCTTCATCCCTCAATTTCCCAATATCTCGGGAGGTCTGATCTGAGAATGTAGGGTTTATCAGTTTGGTCAACCCCACAACTCTCAGACGATTACTATATGTGTTCCCGAGTGATTTCGCCTTTTCTCGCAATTGCAATAACTCGGAAGTTGGTGTTGGGGGTTGTGGTGTCATATTTGTCATAATACTTTTTCTTATACATGTAGGTTTTACTTGTTCAACAAGCAAATTTCTGTCTGAGGATTTCTGATGATTTGTCATATTTGTCATAATACCTATAGGTTTTGTTTGTTTAACATGACAATTTCTGTCATGGGTTTTCTCATAATTTGTCATAAGTTTTGTTTGTTCAGCATACAAGTTGTTAACACTTTCCTGTGGTAGGTGGGACTACAATCGATAAGACCCTCCAACCTAGGTGGTATCATTTCCATCCCCACTATACTACTCAGGCATATGTTTCACATTTAGCATGTACATGGACCAGATTGTGAAGATGAAACTTGACTTACCGTATATGTTATATACCTAGGCTAAGGTTTGGAGAGATTATTACTGACTGAGCCTAGTAATGTTATATGGTTATAAGCGATATATGTGAGGCGACGTGGTAAATTGAGATGTAATAATCTGTGATTTGGTGTCTTCAATGAGATTCTTTTTGTATACACTAATCCGGTGTGGAAGCTGTCATTATGAATAGTGCTACCTATGATCGAGCCGTACGGTTGTGCGTGTATATCTGGGCGCGTATTATTTATAGGTCCCACGTCAAATTGACATACTGTTCCCACGGAACCGCACATATATACGCGCAACTTTTCACACCGCCGCGCCGCATCCATTTTCGATGAACCTCTGGCACCTTGGGTTTCATCCCAAAGTAACATGTGTCATCATGTGTTGCTAAGTTATATACTGACATACAGTTTTATTTTACAAACTATCTGACTATCAGTTGAACAATGTGTATATAGATTGTGTCCTTGAGCAAGACACTTTATCCACACTGCTCCAGTTCACCCAGCTGTAAATGGGTACCGATAATTCGTAGTTGCTCTGTAGATACGAATTACCGGCTTCTCTCAAAAAGTCTCTACCTCCGTTCATTCTCCCATTCTTGGGAGACGGCATGCAAGGTCCTAGAGCCAGTGCCGCCGTTAAATATAAACATAACAAAAAAAAAAAAGTATATATATAGTGACTAGCATAAAGATCGAACGTTGCTGTCAGACTGATTATTTATAAGTATTGAACGTGTCACAACAATCCTCTTTAGGTTTGTGAAATATGTAACTGTAATCAATGAAAAAAATACACCAATATGTAATGGTAATCAATGAAAACAATACATCAATATGTAACTGTAATCAATGAAAACAATACATCAATATGTATATGTAATCAATGAAAACAATACATCAATATGTAACTGTAATCAATGAAAACAATACATCAATATGTAACTGTAATCAATGAAAAAAATACACCAATATGTAACTATAATCAATGAAAACAATACACCAATATGTAATTGTAATAAATGAAAGCAATACACCAATATGTAATTGTAATCAATGAAAGCAATACACCAATATGTAATGGTAATCAATGAAAACAATACATCAATATGTAACTGTAATCAATGAAAACAATACGTAATGATAACATGAAAACAATACATCAATATGTTAAAACTGTAATCAAATGAAACAATACATCAATATGTAACTGTAATCAAGAAAAACAATACATCAATATGTAAAACCTGTAATCAATGAAACAATTACAACCAATTTATGTAATGGTAATCACTGAAAACAATCCAATCAATATGTAAAACTGTAAATCAATGAAACAAAACACCAATAGAACTGTAATCAATGGAAAAAATACACCAATAAGTAACTGTTAAATCAATGAAAACAATACAATCAATAGGTAAACTGTAAATCCAATGAAAACAATACACCAATATGTAATGGTAAATCATTGAAAACAATACATCACTATGTAAAAACTGTAATCAATGAAACAATACACCAATATGTAAACTGTAATCAATGGAAAAAATACAACCAATAGTAACTGTAATCCAATGAAAACATACATCAAATATGTAAACTGACATCAATGAAAACAATACACCCAAAAGTAAGGGTAATCACGAAAACAATACATCAATATGTAACTGAAAATTCATTTAAAACAATACACCAATAGTAACTGTAATCAAAAGTAAAAAATACACCAATATGTAACTGTAATCAATGAAAACATTAACATCAATATGTAACTGTAATCAATGAAAAACAATACACCAATATGTAACTGTAATCAATGAAGAACAATACACCAATATGTAACTGTAAACAAGAAACCAATACACCAATAGTAACTGTGAACAATGAAAAAAATACACCAATATGTAACTAAAATCAGTGAAAACAATACACAATATGTAATGGTAATCAATGAAAACAAACAACCAATATGTACTGTAAACACTGAAAACAAACACTCAATATGTAACTAAAAATTCAGTGAAAACAATACACCAATATTAATGGTACTCAATGAAAACAATACATCAATATTAAACAGTAATCATGAAAACAATACACCAAATATGTAACTGTAATCAATGGAAAAAATACACCAATATTGTCACTATAAATCAATGAAAACAATACACCATATGTAAATGTAATCATGAAAACATACATCAATATGTAACTGTAATCAATGAAAAAAATACACCAATATGTAACTATAATCATGAAACAATACAACCAATATGTCATGGTAATACAATGAAAATAATAAATCAATATGTAACAGTAATCAAAGAAAAAAATACAAAAATCCAATATGTAACTGTAAGATCAATGAAAAAATAATACATCCAATATGGTAACTATAATCAGGGGTAAAACAATACAACCAATATGAAAATGGTAATCAATGAAAACATGACCATCCATATGTAACTGGTTAATCAACTGAAAAAACAAATACATCCAATATGTAACTGGTAATCTAATGAAAACAATACAACCAATTTATGTAATCTGGTAATCATTGGAAAATAAATACCACCAATATTAAAGGTAATCAATGAAAACTAATACTCAATATGGAAAACTGAAATCAATAACAATACAACCAATATGTAACTGTAATCAATGAAAAAAATAACACCAATATTAACTAATAATCAGTGAAAAACAATACACCAATATGTAATGGTAACAATTAAAACAATAAATCAATATGTACACTGTAAATCAATGAAAAACAAAACTCCAATATGTAATGGTAATCATTGAAAACCAATACACAATATGTAACTGTTAATCAAATTGAAAAAACATATACCCAATCCAATATGTAAAGAACAATCAATGAAACAACAATACATCAATATGTAACTGTAATCAATGAAAAAAATACGAACCATGATGTAAATGGTAATCAATGAAAACCAATACATCAATATGTAACGTAATCATTGGAAAAACAAAACACCAATAATGTAATGTAACAATGAAAACAAATACAATCACTATGGAACTGTAATCAATGAAAACAATAACACCAATAGTTAATGGTAATCAATGAAAACCAATACATCCAATATGTAACTGTAATCAATGAAAAAAAACAATACACCCAATATGGTTAACTGTAATCAATGAAAAAAATCACCAATATGTAAAACTAATAAATTTCAATGAAAACCAACTACCCAATGAATAATTGAATCAATTGAAAAAATACAATCAATATGTAAAACTGTAAGCAATGAAAACAATACAACCAATATGTTAACGTGTAATCAATGAAAAAAATACACCAATTATGTAACTATGATCCAATGAAATCAATACACCAATAGGTAAGGGTAATCAAAGAAAACAAATAACATCCCAAAAATGTAAACTGTAATCACATGAAACCAATACACCAAAATGTAACCTGTAATCAATAAACAATACACCAATATGTAAAAAAACCTGTACATGGCCAATTGAAAAAAGACAACCAATAATGTTAACTAAATAAGCCAGTGAAAACAATACACCAATATGGTAATCGGTAATCAATGAAAACAATAAATCAATTTTTAACTAATCAATGGAAAAAAATAACACCCCAAATATGTAACTAATAATCAGGGAAAAAAACAATAAAACACCAATATGTAATGGTAAACAAAAAACAATACAACAAAATGTAACTGTAATCAAAGAAACAATACACCAAATATGTAAAAAAATGGTAATCAATGAAAACCAATCAATTCAATATGTAACTGAAATCAATGGAAAACCAATACACCAATATTAAAGGTACTCAATTACACACAATCACATACAAAAATGTAAACTGTAAATCAATGAAAAACAATCCAAAACCAATATGTAAGTAATCATGAAAACAATTAACATCAATATGTAAAAAAACTTAAATCAATAACAATACACTCATATGTAACGTAATCAATGAAAAACAAATAACACCAAAAAGTAACTAAGATCAGGTGAAAACAATACACCAATAAGTAATTTAATCAGATTGGAAATAACAATACATCAATATGGATTAAACAAGTAATCAAATGAAAACAATACACCAATATGCAAGACTGTAATCAATAACAATACACCAATAATACTGTAAATCAATGAAAAAAATAACACCAAAATGTAACTATAATCAGTGAAAACAATACACCAAAATGTTAAAATGGTAATCAATGCAAAACATAAATCCAATATGTAAATGGTAATCAATGAAAACAATACACCTATATTGTAACTGTAATTCAATTAAAAAAATACACCAATATATCTATGAATCAAGTGAAAACAATTACACCAAGTAAAATGTAATAGAAATCCAATGAAAACATTTATACCATCAATATGTAACGTAATCATAGGAATCCAAAATACAACCAAAATTAACGTAAAATCAATAACAATACAACCAATCTGTAACTGTAATCAATGAAAAAAATCAACATTCCAAATTAAGGTAACAATAATCATGACCAACAATAACACAATAGTAATGTAATCAATGAAAACAAATAAATCAATTATGTAAAAAAACTGTTAATCAATGAAAAAAATACCAACCAAATGACCTATAAATCAGTGAAAACAATACACCAATATGTAAATCGGTACAATGAAAACAATACATCAATATGTAACTGTAATCAAGTCAATGAAAACAATACCCACCATATTAAAGGGTAAATCAAATGAAAACAATTACCATCAAAATATAACTGTTAATCAATGAAAACAATAACCACCGATATGTAATGGTAATCCAATGAAAAACAAAACATCAAAATAAGTAATCTGGTAATTCAATGAAAACAATACACCCAATATGTAATGGTAATCAATGAAAACAATACACAAATGTAGACTGTAATCAATAACAATACACCAATTTGTAAACAGTAATCATGAAAAAAATACACCAATATGTGACATGATCAGTGTAAACAATTACACCAATATGTAATGGATAACAATGAAACAATACATCAATATGTAACTGTAACAATGAAAACAATACACCAATTAGTAACTGTAATCAATAACAATACAGCCAAATATGTAACTAATCAATGAAAAAAATACACCAAAATGGTAACTATAGGATCAGTGAAAACAATACACCAATATGTAATGGTAATCAATGAAAACTAAATCAATATGTAACTGTAATCACTGAAAACAATACACCAATCTGTAACTGTAATCAATGAAAAAAATACACCAAATATGTAACTATGACAAGTGAAAACAATACACCAATATGTAATGTAATCAAGAAAAACAATTACATCAATATGTAACTGTAATCAATGAAAACAAACACCAATATAGTAACGGTAATCACTAACAATACACCAATAATGTAACGTAATCAATGAAAAAAACCACCACTATGTAACTATAATCAGTGAAAACAATACCACAATATGTAATGTAATCAAAGACAACAATAAATCAATATGTAACTGTAATCAATGAAAAAAATACACCAATATGTAACTATATCAGTGAAACAAAATACACCAATATTAATGGTAATCATTAAAACAATACCATCAATATGTAACTGTAAATTAAATGAGAACAAATACACCAATATTAATGGTAATTCAATGAAAACAATACACCAATAGTAACTGAATCAATGCGAAAAAAATACACCATTATGTAATCAAAATCAGTGCAAACATACACCAATTAATGTAATGTCATCAATGAAAACAAACATCAATATTAACTGTAATCACTGAAAACAATACAACCAATAAAGTCATGGTAATCAAATGAAACCATTACTTCAATATGTAACTGTGATCATTACCAAAACACCAATATAACTGTAATCAATGAAAAAATACAACACAATAATAACCTATAAATCAGTGAAACACAATACACCAATATGTAATGGAAATCTATGAAAACAATACATCAAATGTTATTCTTATATGTTATTTTAGTGTTTAACTGTAATCAATGAAAACAATACACACTATGTAATGGTAATCATGAAAACAATACACCTATATTAACGTAATCAATGAAAAAAAACACCAAATGTAACTATAATCAGTGAAAACAATACACCAATATGTAATGGTAATCAATGAAAACAATAAATCAATATGTAACTGTAATCAATAAAAACAATACACCAATAGTAACTTAATCAATAAAAAAAATACACCAATATGTAATGGGTAAGTCAGAAAACAATACACCAATATTAACTGTAATCAATGAAAAAAATACACCAATATGTACTATAATCAGTGAAACAAACACCAATATGTAATGTAATCAATGGAAAACAATAAATCAATAAGAAACTGTAATCAATGAAAACAATACATCACCAATATGTAACTGTAATCAATGAAAATAATACACCAATATGTAACATAATCAAGGATGAAAACAATACACCAATATGTTACTGTAATCAAAACAATACACCATATGTAACTGTAATCATGAAAAAAACAATACATCCAATATGTAACTATGTAATCAAATGAAAACAATACACCCAATATGTAACTGTAATCAATGAAAATACACCAATAGTAAACAATATGGAATCAAGAACTGAAAACAATAAAAAAACACCAATAACTTAATGTAAAAATCAATGAAAACAATCCCATCAATAAATGTAACTGTAATCAATGAAAAAAACAAAACAATACACAATATGTAACTAATGAATCAATAAAACAATACACCAATATGAATGGTAATCATTGAAAAAAATACACCAATTAAATGAACTATATCCGTGAAAACAATACACCAATATGTAACTTGGTAATCAATGAAAAAAAATACATTAAATCAATATGTAACTGTAAATCAATGAAAACAATACACAAATATGTAACTGTAAAATCAACCAATGAAAAAAATAAATCAAACAATATAACTATGTAATCACTGAAAACAATACACCAATAGTTTAATGTAATCAATGAAAACAATACATCATAGGTAACATAAATCAATGAAAACAATACACCAATATGTACATGGTAATCAATGAAAACAATACAATCAATATGTAACCTGTAATCAATGAAAATATACACCAATAAAACTGTTAACTAAATATCAGTGAAAACAATACACCAATAATTTGAATCGGTATCAATGAAAACAATAAAAATCAATATGTAATGTAAATCAACAATGAAAAAAATAACAAACCAATATGTAACTTTGTAAATCAATGAATTCCAATTAAAACAACCAATAATGAAACTGTAATCAATGAAAAAAAATACACCAATATTGTAACTAATAATCAATGAAAAAAAATAACAAACCAATATGTAACATAATCATGAAAAACAATACACACAATGATTTAATGTAATCAATGAAAACAATAAATCAATATGTAATCTGTAATCAATGAAAACAATACAACCAATATTAACTGGTAATCAATGAAAAAAAATACAACCAATATGTAACTATAATCATGAAACAATACAACCAAATATTAACTGTAATCAATAACAATACACCAATATGTAACTGTAATCAATGAAAAAAATACACAATAAGTAACTATATTCAGTAAAACCTTACATACCAATATGTACAACTGTAATCAAATGAAAAAAATACCACCATATGTCAACTATAATCATGAAACAATACACCAATATGTAAATGGTAAGCAATGAAAACAATAAATCAATATGTTAACTGTAATCAATGAAAACAATACAACCAATATGTAACTGTAATCAAGAAATAAATACACCAATAATGTAATGGTAATCAATAAAAACAATACAAACCCAATAGTAACTGTAATCAATGAAAAAATAAACCAATTGTAACTATAATCTTAAAACATACACCAATATGTAGAATGGTAATCATGAAAACAATAAAACATATGTAACAAGTAATCAATGAAAAAATAACACCTGTAATGTAACTAATAGTGAAAACAATACAACAATATTAATGTAATCAATGATACATCCAATATGTAACTGTAATCAATGAAAACAATACACCAATATGTAACTGTAATCAATGCACAATACACCAATATGTAACTGGTAATCAATGAAAATACACCAATAGTAACTAATAATCAGTAAAACAATACACCAATATGTAACGTAATCAATGAAAAAAACAAGTCAATAATGTAACTTAATCAAGAACAATACACCATATGTAATGGTAATCAATGAAAACAACAATAAACATCAATATGTAATGTAATCAATGAAAACAATACACCAATATGTAACTGTAATCAATGAAAAAAATACACCAATATGTAACTATAATCAATGAAAACAATACACCAATATGTAATGGTAATCAATGAAAACAATACATCAATATGTAACTGTAATCAATGAAAAAAATACACCAATATGTAACTATAATCAATGAAACATACACAATATGTAAGTAATCAATGACAATAAAACCAATATGTAACTGGTAATCAATGAAAACAATACCCACAATATGTAATCTGTAATCAATGAAAACAATACACCAATATGTAACTGTAATCAATGTAAAAAAATATACACCACTATAATGTAACAATGAAAACATCAGAAATGAAAACAAGTACAGAATCATATGTAACTGGTAAGAAAAAAAAATCAATGAACAATACATCAATATGTAACTGTAATCAATGAAAAAAACTGTACATAAAAAAATACACCTATGTAACTATAATCAATGAAAACAATACACCAAATATGTAATGGTAATCAATGAAAACAATACACCAATATGTAACTGTATCAATAATGAAAACAATACACCAATATGTAAACTGGTAATCAATGAAAACAATACATCAATATATGTAACTAACAAGTAATCTATGAAAACAATACACCAATATGTAATGGTAAATCAATGAAAACAATACATCAATATGTAACTGTAATCAATGAAAACAATACACCAATATGTAACTGTAATCAATGAAAAAATACACCAATATGTAACTATAATCAATGAAAACAATACACCAATATGAATGTAATCAATAGAAAATCAATCAATATGTAACTATAATCAGTGAAAACAATACACCAATATGTAATGGTAATCAATGAAAACAATAAATCAATATGTAACTGTAATCAATGAAAACAATACACCAATATGTAACTGTAGTCAATGAAAAAAAAAATACACCAATATGTAACTATAAATCAATGAAAACAATACACCAATAAAGTAAATGCTAATCAATGAAAAAAATATCATGAAAACTGTAATCAATGAAAAAAATACAATATGTAAGGAACTGTAATCTATGTAATCAATGACACCAATAAATTAGTAACTAATCAATGAAAACAATACACCAATATGTAACTGTAATCAATGAAAAAAATACACCAATATGTAACTGTAATCAATGAAAACAATACACCAATTATGTAATCAATGTAATCAATGAAAACAATAACATCAATAATGTAACTGTAAATCAATGAATACAATGAAAACAATACATCAAATATGTAACTGTATAATGAAAACAATCACCAATATGTAATGGTAATCAATGAAAAACAATACAATCAATATGTAACTGTAATCAATGACACAATAAACACCAATGTAAACAATATGTAACTGTAATCAATGAAAAAAATAAAACACCAATAAGTAAACTGTAATCAATGAAAAAAATAACACCAATATGTGTAAACAATACACAATAATGTAACTAATAATCAATGAACAATACACCAATATGTAATGGTAAATCAATAGTAAAACAATACATCAATATGTAACTGTAATCAATGAAAACAAATACATCCAATAGTAATGGTAATCAATGAAAAACAATACTCATCTGAATCATGTAACTAGTAATCAATGAAAACAATACACCAATATGTAATGGTAATCAATGAAAACATAAACAATATATGTAACTATCTGATACAGTGAAACAATGACAGTACATCAATGTAACTGCGTAATGAAAAACAATGATGAAAATCAATGACAATAATCAACTATGTAACTGTAATCAATGAAAACAATACACCAATATGTAACGTGTAATCAAGTAACAACAATATTAACTACCAATGAAATAATACACCATATGTAATGGTAATCAATGAAAACAATACACCAATATGTAACTGTAATCAATGAAAACAATACACCAATATGTAACTGTAATCAATGAAAACAATACACCAATATGTAATGGTAATCAATGAAAACAATAAATCAATATGTAACTGTAATCAATGAAAACAATACACCAATATGTAACTGTAATCAATGAAAAAAATACACCAATATGTAACTATAATCAGTGAAAACAATACACCAATATGTAATGGTAATCAATGAAAACAATACATCAATATGTAACTGTAATCAATGAAAACAATACACCAATATGTAACTGTAATCAATAACAATACAATACCAATATGTAACTGTAATCAATGAAAAAAATACACCAATATGTAACTATAATCAATGAAAACAATACACCAATATGTAATGGTA
Organism: Conchocele bisecta; assembly: GCA_029237695.1. Lineage (NCBI taxonomy): Eukaryota > Metazoa > Mollusca > Bivalvia > Lucinida > Thyasiridae > Conchocele > Conchocele bisecta. The sequence goes on from CM055266.1 coordinate 69,455,344, forward strand.
ATCAATGAAAACAATAAATCAATATGTAACTGTAATCAATGAAAACAATACACCAATATGTAACTGTAATCAATGAAAAAAATACACCAATATGTAACTATAATCAATGAAAAAAATACACCAATATGTAACTAAGAACTCAATGAAAACTAATCATCATCATATGTAATGGTAATCAATGAAACAATACATCAATATGTAACTGTAATCAATGAAAACAATACAATACCACTAGTAAGTAATCAATGTAAATCAATGAACTGAATCAGAAAAACATCAAAATGTAACTGTAATCAATCATAGATATATAAGAAAACCCAATAATAACTCGTAAATCAATGAAAACAATACACCAATATGTAATGGTAATCAATGAAAACAATACATCAATATGTAACTGTAATCAATGAAAACAATACACCAATATGTAATGGTAATCAATGAAAACAATACATCAATATGTAACTGTAATCAATGAAAACAATACACCAATATGTAACTGTAATCAATGAAAACAATACACCAATATGTAATGGTAATCAATAAAAGAAAACAATACATCCAATATGTAATGGTAATCAATGAAAACAATACATCAATGTAATGTAATCAATGAAAAAAATACACAATTGAATATTCAATACAATAAACAACACAATATGTAATTGCTGGTCATCACATGAAAACAATACACCAATATGTAATATGTAATCAATGAAAACAATACATCAATATGTAACTGTAATCAATGAAAACAAACATATAATCAATCAATGAAATGTTAACTGTAATCAATGAAAGCAATACATCCAATATGTAATGTAATCAATGCAATACAATGAATAACAATAAAACAATCATAACTGTAATGGTAATCAATGAAAACAATACATCAATATGTAACTGTAATCAATGAAAACAATACACCAATATGTAATTGTAATCAATGAAAGCAATACACCAATATGTAATTGTAATCAATGAAAAACAATACATCAATATGTAATTGTAATCAATGCAATATGTAATTGTAATCAATGAAAATCAATGCATCAATATGTAATTAACGATGCAAGGTTTAGTCCATATTATGTACACCTCAATTTGTACAATTCATACATTTTAGCAATTGATAGTTTTTTTTCAATAATGTTCTCTGAGAGAATCCTTAATTATGTAATGACTTTCCATCACAGGGAATGAAGCCATGTGCGCTTTTATGTGAGTGAATATATCATCAGGGGCCCGTTTCACTAAACTTCGTATGACTAAAATGTTCGTAAGTGCAAAATTATGATAGTCTGTAAATTTCACATTAACAATGTGGTTTTGTAAACAATTATTGGATTTACATTTATTGAGCATAGGCTGCATATGCAGCCTATGCTCAATACATGTAAATCAATCAATTGAAATTTACAGACTATTCTAAATCTGTACTTAAGAACATTTTAGTCGTACGAAGTTTAGTGAAACGGCCCCCAGCTGCCTTACTACCGTAACCGTGCCTTTCCCTCATATATGTTCCTGCGAATGAGACATGTGTTACAAACATGTGTAGCGACAAAAATATACATTTATCAAATAAACATGTGTGTATTATTTGCAGATTGCAGTAGTATTAATTTTGTATTTATATTGATGGGAGTATATATGTGCTAAATCAAACTAGAAATTTCAAAATACATTGTACTATAAACTATTGTTCATCGTATCTAGCATTAGCTCCAGTATGCAACTGTTACATTGAACATAAGCTCAAATTGTTCACATATTATACTCTATAGCACCGGTAGCCTATTTCATCAACATTGCAAAGTATACTTATCTAGCAAAGTATACTTTGAGGGAGAAATTTTCAATTTCAGGATACATTTATTAATTTTTATTATACTGAATTTATTACATTATCACAGCCATTTTGGCAGTGATAATGTAATAAATTCAGTATAATAATTCTGCATACTTTTAATCATCAAATGTCGTTAGTTCTATATGTAATAATGCATTTTGGGAAAAATAAATGATTACTCCCTCAAAGTATACTTTGCTAGAAAAGAAGTCTACTTTGCAATGTTGGTGAAATACGCTACAGATCGGTAAACCTTGGCCACTGTGCGGTAATATAGAACGTTCTGAGCATATACTCACAACATGTCAATTCACGATTATACAGTGTGATTGTTTTAGGTTAGACCATACCAAATAGTTTTACTATATAATTTAAGCGAATGCCATCCAATAAGGCCAGTCTCTCCTACTTTCACTATTCGTATGTATGCTGTGGGACCTACTTGTCCATGACCTGCAGCCAGACTGTACTGGTTCTGCATGAATTAAACAATAGGTTCACTTACTTCTAAGAAAGAAAAATCCAACCTCGTCATATCACCCAATATTGTTTACATATTTTGGCCACGGAAACTGTTTTCATCACGTGACCAACAGGTTCAGTGTTTTCTTTTAAATGCTACAAATATGCTGAAAACAGGTATTAAAGGCACCCCAAAATGTTCCTCAAGTGAAACTGGGTAGTATTGGATCAAGATTTGCAAGTCTGTGAACTCAAAACGCCCACACTATTCTTTTTATACCGGACTACTCATGCATACCTCCTGGGCGATTTCGCGCCATTTGGTACAGTGTAACCTTTAGGCTGAGCCAATTCATCTACTTACAGTGGGGTCAGCGTGTAAGTGCACACACGAACGAACACGACAGGTTGGAACCAACCTGTCGTGTTCGTTCGTGTGTGCACTTACACGCTGACCCCACTGTAATGCTGATAATTATATTTGAGTAAATGTTGATCAATTTTTATACTCATTCATCATTGGCAAACTTGTTCTGGATATGTACAAGTATACATGCGCAGTCAACTCTGATAGATCCGAATACTTACAGGCTGTACAATTGCTACAGAAACCTGGAAACTATAGACAAGAAGTTGCATCATTATCATCGCTGTCTTGTGTATTATGTCAGTTTTTATTTGCTGCACCAATGAATAGCAACGAGACGAGTCCAAGACTGATATTCAGGTGAATAGATATTCAGGTGAATATCATTTATGTCCAAAATCATGTAACCTGCTATTGGACATTTCATTGGTTGAAATTGTCGGTCATGTAATAATACCCTTGATATGAATAATTCAGCCGTTGGATGGAATATGGTAGACGACATGGCCATCGTCGCAACTTATGCGAATTGCAGCATGTGGATGTAGTGCATAAATACCTGTTCAAAACAGACATGCAGGCCCGTAGCCAGAGGGAGGGAGGGTGGGGTCGGAGCGGTCGAACGACCCCCCGCCCAGCCTCGAGGCCCACATTTTTAGCCTCGAGGTCCACTTTTAGACCCCCCTAGATACCTCAGGCCCCTTGGGCCTTCGAAACGACCCCCTTCATGTCACGAGGTAGCATTGTCATGCACCTCTTTCTGAAAGTGTGTGCTACTTGCAAGTTGTAACAAACCACTCACAAAGGCAGATAAAGGCTGTCCATACAGCGAAAGGTCACATATTGCGTATTTTAGACATCATCTGAGGTGCAGTGCCATCAAATCCATAGTAGACGGTCACCAATCGTTAAATATAAACACACTGTGTCTCAGATTATAATATGAAAGACGCCATGTGATATGTGTACCTAATAACATGTGCGATATCTCACGAAATATATTCACACAATTTATAACTTCCGCAAATGACGTCGAAAGTTTACGAAATTTTATAACAAATGCGGAATTCTTATTCCGCATTTGCTATGCAAATTTCGTCAACTTTCGACGTCATTTACGAAAAATATTGTATATTTTATAAAAAATATTCTCGCGATATCGCACATGTTTTATGGTACAAATTCACATGGCCTGTCTGTTATGTAATGTGTGTTTGTGCGTCTTATGCACAGTAAACACATGTAATAATCAATGGCAACACTTCAGTTCATCATACTCCTAAAACATTCGTTATATGTAAGTACATACTATACATTCGTTATATGTAAGTACATACTATCATCAACTGTGAACAAAGGGAAGATAATATTTTTTGGGGCATAATTGTGCAGTTTCGCTATTAATATATTAGTAAATAACAGTTGTGAACTATAATTATTGTTGTCGTGTTTCGAGGTACAATTTGGTTCAGAAATGATACCAATCTACAGTGAAGCTATTTTTACTAATGTCATTCATTAATGTTTAGGCATATCTGAGAGCTAGTTCGTTAGATCGGATGCCGCATAAATATGAAGTTTTTATCGAGTGTACCAAAGGATATAAATGATATTCATACTTTTGCAACGAATATGACATATAACGGCACTCGTTAAATATGGACATTTCACACCACGAGATGAACATATATGTCATATTCGTTGCAAAAATATGAACATTCTATTTATTATATACCGCTCCATGGAAATTATCAGTTTTTTAGACTGTATACGGTAATGAATGTGTATTTGCAGCCTATTTGCTCTGTTTTCCCGAACATAGATTTTATGAATATAGATAGCGGAAGTAGTCGTATTTTCACCGGAAGTCGTTTATTTCATCAATGAGAACATATCACGTTTATTTACATCGTATAACTATGTATTTCATGGGTAGGTATATAATAAATCGGGTTATTCAAAGAAACTACGCGATGCCTGATGGAACTAGTACCGAAGCATAGTGTTTCACATATCACAAATTCCTGGAATAGTTCGCAATATCTTCATAATTCACCTGTTTGATATAGCTGTCAAACTTACAGTTGTTCATATCTATATAACAACTTCGTAGATATTGTATCTACGGGAATGTATGGAACGCCATGACTGCCTTAACTGAAGACATGTACTGTTCTTATATGGTTTCGTATTTATCTTATGTAAGTTCGTCTTTACCTTGTGTGGATTCGTGTCTTTATATTAGGTCAGTTCGTCTTTATCTTATGTCAGTTCGTATTTATATTATGTCAGCTCGTCTTTATCTTGTGTGGATGCTTGTTTATATTATGTCAGTTCGTCTTTATCTTATGTCAGTTCGTATTTATCTTGTGTGGATTCGACTTTGTCTTATATCAGTGTATCTTTACGTTATGCCAATTCGTCTTTATCGTATGTCAGTTCATCTTTATCTTATGTCAGTTCGTCTTTATCGTGTGTGGATTCGTGTTTATAGTAGGTCAGTTCGTCTTTATCTTATGTCAGTTCGTATTTATCTTATTTCAGTTCGTCTTTATCTTGTGTGGATGCATGTTTATGTTATGTCAGTTCGGCTTTATCTTATGTCAGTTCATATTTATCTTGTGTGGATTCGACCTCATCTTATATCAGTGTATCAATTCGTCTTTATCTTATGTCAGTTCATCTTTATCTTATGTCAGTTCATCTTTATGGTATATCAGTATATCTTTATCTTGTGTGTATTCCACTTTATCTTATATCAGTGTATCCTTACGTTAGGCCAATTCGTCTTTATCTTATGTCAGTTCATCTTTACCTTATATCAGTTCATCTATATCGTATGTCAGTTCGTCTATATCTTATTCAAGATCGTCTTTATATTAGGTCAGTTTATCTTTAGCTTACTTCAACTAACTCTTTTTTTTTTATCTTATGATCGTATGTTTGTTCGTCTTTATATGGGCCGCCTGGCTGAGAAATGGGACAGTATGGCGTTTACAATAATTTACACTAATTGGATATATAATTCCTTTTGCAAACTCACATAGAAAATGACTCGATTCTAATCGTCTTGCTGGTGTTATTAATGTTACTCCATTTATGGAATAACGAACAGCGTAGGCCCTGATAAGACTGTGCGGAGGCACAGGCTGGTATGAGGCTACTCTGGTCGCATATGTCGTAAGGTCCCTTTTGTCAGCCGGGGGGCATATATTGTGTCGGGTTGACATTATATTTTTGTGGGTATATCTTAATGTTATGTGGGTTCGTATTTATCCCTGGTCCGGGTTAGTTCTTCTTATCTTATGTAGATTTGTATTTATCTTAAGTGCAGTTCTCTTTATGTTCTGTCGTTTCGTCTTTATGTCGAACATTGTTAATATGGGGTTTATTTATTGGAGAGATATTTGTGTTGACACCGGCTATTTCTTCCCCGCAACACTGATAAAAGATAAATACGAACTGATATAATATAAAGACGAACTGGTATACGATAAATACGAACTGACATAAGATAAATATGAACTGACATAATATAAATACGAACTGACATAAGATAATTATACACTGAAATAAGATAAATACGAACTGACATAAGATAAGTACGAAGTGATATAAGATAAAGGCGATTTGACATAAGATAAATACAAACTGACATAATGTAAGGACAAACTGACATAAGATAAAGACGAATTGACATAAGATAAAGATGAGACCACATAAGATAAATACGAATCCACATACTATAAAGATGAATACACATAATATAAAGATGAATCCACATAAGATAAAGACGAATCGACATAAGATAAATATGAATCCACATAATATAAAGACGAATTTACATAATATAAATACGAATCCACATAAGATAAAGACGAATCCACATAAGATAAAGACGAATTAACATAAGATAAAGATGAATCGATATAAGATAAATACGAATCCACATAATATAAAGACGAAATGACATAAGATAAATGCGATTTGACATAATATAAATACAAACTGATATAATGTAAGGGCGAACTGACATAAGATAAAGACGCATCCACATAATATAAATATGAATCGACATAAGATAAAGATGAATTGACATAAGATAAAGATGAATCGACATAGATAAAGATGAATCCACATAAGATAAATACGAATCCACATAAGATAAATACGAATCCACATAATATAAAGATGAATCCACATAAGATAAAGACGAATCAACATAAGATAAATACGAATCCACATGATATAAAGACGAATTGACATAAGATAAAGACGAATCCACATAAGATAAAGACGAATCCACATAATATAAATACGATTTGACATAAGATAAAGATAAATCGACATAAGATAAATACGAATCCACATACTATAAAGACGAATTGACATAAGATAAATACGAATCGACATAAATACAAATCCACATAAGATAAAGATGAATACACATAAGATAAATACGATTCCACATAAGATGAATCCATATAAAATGTAGATGAATCCACATAAGATAACAATATTAGTTCAGTTAAGGCAGTCATGGCGTTCCATAGGAATGTGTCAAACCGAACTCTTACATCCATAATAAAACACGAATCAAAGAGATGTCGGTGAAATGGGCGAACTTGGTAACTTACACCAGTAACAATCAAGTTCACACCAAGGTCAAGCTGAAACGGTCACTTTAGACACGGTACGAATACTATTGTCAATGCACTGTAAAAGTAGTAACCTACATGCAGTAAAGACCCAGATCAGAATGCACGGATGTGCATGCTGATCTGGGTCTGCACTGCATGCAAGCGTAACACGTCTAGTTGCGCATGCGCCAGCTGGAATGCTCAACCATGGTGGTAACCACCTGATGAAACGAATCTTATTGGCTATCGCTCCCGGTGTGAGTTAGCATCATGGTGGTATCGCGCATTATATAGCAAATATCAAATGAGTGCGGAAACTGACATCTTTTATAAATGGAAACTCCGTGCTTTCTATTTAAGACGGAATCCATTGTGGATACGAATTCATGTAAGCTTTCTTAAGCTTGTTTTCTAATCCACACACTCTTTAATGTTTGTATCATACCATGTATTACTCCTTTACATCACTTACAATTTAATTAATATTGTTTAAACTAAGACGGAATCCATTGTCCACCAAAGGCCAAGGACCAAGGCCCTGTATTCGGATACTAGTTTCATGTTGTTTTCCTATAAACAGAAGTGGTCATATCCCGGTCTTGCGCATTACCGGTATGACTAAAATACGAAAAGGTTTTTTTTTAAATGGACATTTGTTTTTCGAAAACGGAATTCTGTAACGGATTTTCAGAAACTCAAAATGACTTATTTGTGACTGTGACAGGAGAAATGGGGCCTGTGACTTTTGTGACCGGTGTAGATCCAGATCAGCTTGAGCACCCACGCAGTCTTATCAGGGTCTTCACTGGTCGCTATTCATTTCAATCAGCAATATATATGTGCTGCTTCTAACAAAAAGCATAAATCATCATCAAGCTTCTGCAGCCAGGAGCTAAACTGGCCATAACTCCCGTAAGCCCCATTTCTTCAGTCACAACAACATCTCTGAAAAGGACTTCCGAAAAGGATTTGTTTTCTGAAAATAACATTTGTCTGAAAAGAACTTGTAAAATGGCAAATTGTATTGAAAAAAAGAATAGTTGACTGGTGTTAGATAGACGTTTTCGCATAAAAACATATTGACATTTGTCAAGACCTGCCAAATGCAAAAGTCTGTATTTTTATGCCACCGGTCTGCCCGTCCGTCTGTTCGTCCGTCCGTCACACTTTTCGGTTAACCACTTAACCACAGTTTCTCAAATATGCTGCTGGTGGCATCCGCGTTCGACAGACGCATTTTTTTTTATAGTTTTAATTGATTATGACTTCATGGTAGAATGTTTTAAAAAAAAATGTAAATAGATGTGGCCCGCCAAGGAAAAGGTGACCAGTTGGCTAAACATTAGAATATTTTAGGTTTTTGCATTTTCTAAATCTTCTGATATACTACTGGTATAGTGATGGTAAGGTAGAGTTCAAATTCACTGCCCATATAGGCCTAGAATATATGAGACACGCCATGTGAGTTTGTACCTAAGAACATGCGCGATTTTTCGTGAAACAGATTTACAGAAACTGTGACTTTTCCGTAAATGACGTCCAAAGATGACGACATTTTCAAAATTTCGTCATAATTACACATCATTTACTGACAATATCGTACATTTTCATAAGATATTGGACATGTTCCTAGGTGACGCGTCTCATATAAGTTTGCACAACCAAAACATACTGCATAACTTCTTAATAATTGGTCCCGTGATTGCAAATAGTAATTTACATCAGTTAGATTTCCACATACAGTTTGTTTTATCTGTGTGTGTTTGATCTTTCACTGATACGTAACATTAACATATCTGGAATCCTAAGTGTGTTGCTTGTGATGTGATAGCCATGTCTTCAGAAAAGTGTACTGATGTTTTGAGGCCGATGTAGCACCAGATTAGCCAGTGAATCTGTGTGGTCCGGTGAGAATTGACATTGTTCGCTATTCCGACAGTAAGCCACTTCTGCAGCTGTGGTCCGTTTCACTAAAGTACGTACCACTAAAATGTTCGTAAGTGCAAATTTAGTATCGTCTGGAAATTTCAATTAATGGATTTACATGTATTGAGCATAGGCTGCATGCAGCCTATGCTCAATACATGTAAATCCAATAATTGTTTACAAGAAAACAGTGTTAATGTGAAATTTTACAGACTATCGTAAGTTTGCAATTACGAACATTTTAGAAGTACGGAGTTTAGTGAAAGAACCGTTTCCATCGTTTCCCCGGGTTAGATTCCATGTGCGGTATCAGAAAGTAGACTGGTCGACCAATCGCTGAGTACATCATCTATTTTAAATTCACAGTACATGATCTGAATTTTAGTAAGGGATATAGTTTGTGCAACATGTTCATTTTGTACAGTGAAACCTCGCTAAACCTGATACAGGGATATGTTAATTGTACTTAATTGTGATATATTTCTGCCGTTTAGCTCCAATGACAATGTTTGTTTATTTGTTTATTGGTGTTTAACAGCCTATCCACAGCTAAGGTCATGTAAGGCCGGCAAACGGGTTCGATCCCATTTTCACTTGCTGCATTGGTGGGGGGTGTTGATTGGCATTATTATACATTTTATATCAGACGTAACTTCCCACACTGATATCAGGGGCGATAACCGTGTTTCCTGAAAATGGTAACGTACATTACTATTTGTACTTATTTGTATTTATTTTTTGATGTGCAATTATCATACTTATATTCCACATTTCCTATGAAGACTATATCAACTGTTGACGTAATTTATAGAAAATACCACTGTTTCTGGAAGTATTTTTCATAAAAAATTAAATGGTTTGTCTGACTTACACTAATTGTGGACGTAGGGCGAAAAAAGATTCGATCTTGGCAGGATTCGAACCTGCAATATCCTCATCCGTAGTCAGCCGCCTTATCCATTGGGCCACTGGACCTCTATAGCTGTCGCTGTATTGTATTTAAAGTGACTGTGTCTGAGATGATGTCTCAAATGTGTAATGTGGCTTTAAATGGCTCATATAAATCAACCGCACCATTTTATTTGATCGCATTCCTAAAGACATGCGGTATATTAAAGTACATTCTATCAGAAACTATGACAAGCAGGGGAGACAATTCGGCTTGGTATAATTTGGTATTTTCGCTATGTATGCACGAGTAAGGATGACATTTCTTTGTTCGGAAACGGTCATATTTAGAAATTTAGAGAGTTTTCTTTATAGACGCCAGTTTAACTCATTTAAATAAACTAAATTAGTAACCATTGATTAAAAAATATGACTATACAATGTCATGTAATACTGAAAATAACAATTTACTAGTTATTTATTTTAGTATTATAAACATTTTTGCAATTGGGTTAAAAAATAAGACACAAATCTGCAATTAAACTATTGTTTTTTTCTAATTTTTTATCAACGCTTTCTATGTATCTCCGCCCCGTGCAGGCACCGGGGCGGGATCAACTGATCCTGAGAATAGTGCTGCAGTAGCCATTGCTTGTCGTAAAAGGCGACTAAACTGGCTTAACGATTGGGTTCATACTTTCCGGAACCCACTATACCGGATTTGGCCCTCATGTACATTTTTGGCTTTCTTGTATGTGAGAGTTGAGTCAGGCTATGCCCCATATATAAAAGTAAGATTAGCGCTAATCCTATTACTTTTAGGGATGGGATAAATGATGCTGGTGTGGCGAGGGCCTGGCACCAGATCAGGTTGTTCTAATTTCAGGACTGAATATATATTTTGATTGTAAATATTGAGTTCTGAAGTTGGGATTTACCCCCCTCGGACAGGTGGATACGGGACACGACCCCGTTGACCCGTCTGCGTGTAGACTCCCTGAGGCTTGTACCTCTATGTCAGAAAAGCGGACGTTAAACCCTATTCACTCACTCACTCACTCTATGTATCTCCGAGGCAATATTCGTCTTTTTTTAGAGATGGCAATTTGAGAGTCGGATTCGTTTCCAGCCGATATATTAGACCGCGCACGCTCGCAGAATGACCAGGAACTATACTGATCTAGACCAGGGCTTCTAAAATTTCAGAATGCCAATCGTTCCAGAGTCCAGACGTAACACTGTCGGCCATTGTCTAGTCTAGATTCTAGACTGACTGCAATTCAGTTATTCTCTAACGGAGGGTATAACTGTGGCTGTGACTGGAGAAATGGGGCTTATGGGATTTATAACCAGTGTAGCTTTGAATAGCACACTCCTGTAGTCTTATACCTATAATTGGTCAGAACCATGTCGGGTGAGCCATTGATGGAATGGCGACCAGTGCAGAGCCTGATCAGCCTGTGCGGATGCACAGGCTGATCTGGATCTACACTGGTCGCAAAACCAATAAGCCCCATTTTTCCAGGCACAGCCACATATACCACTGAAGGAGCATGGAAGAAGGCTGTGAAATGTCAGAAATTTTATAAGCCCCATTTCACCTGTCACGGTCACATATTTCTTGTTGTGACAGGATAAAGAGGGTTTATGGAATATGTAGCACCAGATCAGCCTGTACAGCCACATGTGAGACAAGCCATGTGATTTTGTACCTAAGAAGATGTGCGATTTTTTCCAATCTTTTCTGTGTATAGCATTTGAAAGTTGCAATTTTCATAGCAAATTCTATATTCTAAATTCATTTTGTAAATATTTTTCGTGAAATATCGCACATCTTTGGTATAAAGTCACATGTCTCATATATTTGAGTCATTGCCCGACAAATAGCACATATAAGAGCTTTGTTTTACCGGACGCGAAAATCCAAAAACTGTAAAAGGCCCTCGGATATGAAAATGAAAACATCGTTTTCTAATTAAACACAACGAAAACGATGTCGCAGCGATACGTTGAAAGGAACGGTAGACGTTTACAAAGTTGAAAGCCGGATATATCGTTTATATGCGTATCGTTGTACAAAACGATCGTTTTCACTACGTTTTCCATTTGTTTTCGTTTGTTTCATTTGGGAACCTTCATCAAATCTTCGCTGTGCACTTTAAGTTGCATGAAGTAAAGATTGTCGGTCAGTGACCCCGTTATGTACGTCTTACCTCTTGTCTTCTTCTGTGCTTTGTCATGTCGCCACCACGGAGGCTGGCGCACGACTGAAGACGTCGCGACGTCGCGCCCGCTTTTATAGCTGTCTGTTGCTATACGACGTCATCGCCTCTGACGTACGACGTTACTGTTAGCAGAGCCAATGGCGGCGCGTTACTGATGCTTTGTTTCTTGTTGATTATATTTCGTGGATTCTAGTGAGACTATTATATAAATGTAACTGATTGTTCACTGCTTATTGGACTGTACATTATAACGGTAAGTGCTTAACGGGAATTGGTTTGAAATCGAATGCCTCCGCTGACAGGCAAATCAAATAAGGGAACGCTTGAAAATACAAAAGGCCGGACGATTGTTGACAACATAATAGAGGATGATCGTTCCCACGAATTAACAATTCATTCCCACGAGATAACAATTCCTTCTCACGAATTAACAATTCGTTCCCGTGGGAACGAATTGTTAATTCGTGGGAACTAATTGTTAAATTGAGGGAACGAATTGTTATTTCGTGGGAACGATTCGTGGGAACGATCATCCACGATCTATATTCAAGAAGAAATATTCAAGTATTTTGAAATAAAGACATTTACATTTATGGCCATATTAGCGCGGACTGTATTGTTTTGTACACTAGTTAAATTAATATAAATATTATTAATCAATAACGATCGTTTAGCGCAAACACTAGTATTCGCAACGTTAGTTATTCAAGGTGCATGATCACGTGGTTATAACAACAACAACAGTGGTTGAAAGTGTTGAAATCTTGCCCACTCCAAAGTAAGTATTATTTGATATTTTCGTTAATATGCAACGGATTTTGATGAAATATGGCGCAGAAAACGTGTCTTTATGAGCTGCATTTGGTTCAGGGAGTTCGGCACAGACTTATGTCGTTTTTGCGAAGAATCGATTTCCGTGTCTACTCTACCGACACGGAAATCGATTCTTCGCAAAAACGAAGTTTGGACCAAAGTATAGAGACCACTAAACGCAGCTTAACAAGACGCGTTTGATGCGCCATATTTTATCAAAATCCGTTACGTAATAAGGACAATATAAAAATATACATACTTCGAATCGGATGGATTCTGGACGTTTCAGTACTTGTTGTTGTTGTTAGTACCGCGTGATAATACACCTTGTTATTTGTCCGTATTATAAATATGCATTTTTATATGAAAACCAGTGTTTTTTTTCAGGCGGCCATTGGATACAATTGGGTTCAGAAATAGAATAGAGTTAGATTTACATATTAACAAGGTTTCATTCCTTTCTGCACAAATCTGAGCCCCAGTACGTTTAGAGTACATCGAGGTCCCGTGGCCCAATGGATAAGGCGCCTGACTACGGATCAGGAGATTGCAGGTTCTAATACTGCCGGGATCGTATTTTGTTTGGACGTGGCTATTGAGAGACGTCTGTCAGCAGCCAAAATGCCGGGGTTTTGGATGCTGACAGACGTCTGTCAATAGCCAAAGTGCCGTGTTTTGGCTGCTGACAGACAAATATACAACTTGGGTAGTGGGAAAGGTCAAACTCAATATTCCGAAAATAAATATGGAAGTTGTACTAGATAGAACTACAATAATCGTTTTTTTACATATGCTGCGGGAAATGGTTTCCTATAAGAATTTCCAAAGTATTTACGGAAATGTTTGAACAGCGATTATACTTTGTCAAATTGGCGCTCAATTGTGGTACATACGAAACAAAGCGTACATGGTATGGACAAGCATGACATGCAAACATATTAATGTGACACCAATATATTTTGTTGACTTATTGACTCAATGTAGACCATAACCAAATTGCGAACTTACACATTCCGAAAAGTATCAAAACTGTTTGCTAAATTCATTAAGATTGTTTGTCTGACTCAATGGCAAACAGTGTAGACCCTGATCAGACTGCGCGGATGCGCAGGCTGATCTGGGGCTACAATAGTCACATTGGCCATAAACCCCATTTTGTCATGGCGCGTCACATACATGTATGTTCGTTATAAATGATATTGAAAGTTAGCGTAACTTTCAAAGCTAATTTCATTCCGCATTTGCTCTGAGATTTACACGAAGTTTATTCGAACTTTACACGAATTAATTTGATGAATTTCAAATTCAGCCAGCCTACGAAAGCTAGTTCAAAATTAAACGATATTGGTGGGTTAGTATTCGTCGATGTTCTCACTGGTCGTACTATATACGTGTAACACTATCAGAATGTATTGTCCATTCAGTTTCGACAACACTTATCGCACGTACATGTATATTGCATGTGGAACATTGTACATATGAACCGCATTCTCTGGTTTTAAGATCTACATAGCCCAATAAAGAAGACAACATAATCTGTCTACTTTATAAGTTCATAATGCCCAGCGTGTGTCCATTCTATGCTACGTGTCCATTTACGATGTGGTCAAGCTGCAATCTTGTGATGTTACCGGCAGCATGGTGCCGCATAATCTCAAAGACTTCACATGGAATGTCAAATCCACAGTGTGTCAATCATATATTAGTATTATAGTGGAGAGATAAGACATAAAATGCACATCTCGTAGACAAATAAGACACAATGCACATATTACGGGAATAAATGCACAGTTAACATTATCAGAGAAATTTCCTAGACATATGTGGAACATTGTACATATGAACCGCATTCTCTGGTTTTAAGATCTACATAGCCCAATAAAGAAGACAACAGAATCTGTCTACTTTATAAGTTCATAATGCCCAGCTTGTGTCCATTCTATGCTACGTGTCCATTTACGATGTGGTCAAGCTGCAATCTTGTGATGTTACCGGCAGCATGGTGCCGCATAATCTGAAAGTCTTCACATGAAATGTCAAATCCATAGTGTGTCAATCATATATTAGTACTTTAGTGGAGAGATAAGACATAAAATGCACATCTCGTAGAAAAATAAGACACAATGCACATATTACGGGAATGAATGCACAGTTAACGTTACCAGAGAAAATATTCTCCTGGAGAAATAGAGAAGATAATATACACTAGGGAATGTTACAGATAATCATGACAGACATTGTTGCATCCATATAAAACCTATACTCACCTGGACATTTTGAATCAGGTCCCTGACATTTGGTTTCTGAAGAAGATCTGCGATTTTACAGCCTGGATAACACACGGAGATTGATAACGGATCACACAGATAGTTCTTGAAATATTTCATCTGCGAGTGTCCAACAATTAATGTCGCCATGACTAAAACACAGTAATGAAAGATTGTCACTGATTGTCACACGTTTCAATAATCCGACAGAGAAATATAACAACACTGAGGCAGTCAAATATCCCAAGAAACCAACTATTCAATGATTATAAGAATCTCGGCAGAAAGTGGAGATTACGACAAACCGGGCCCATGTACATGTATACGCCTATGGTGAATTCGTATCACGTCCGTCAGCAGCCAAAACCCCGGCCTTTTGGCTATTGACAGACGTCTGTCAGCAGCCAAAACCCCGGCCTTTTGGCTATTGACAATCGTCTGTCAGCAGCCACTCCGATTTCTTTTAGGCTATCAGCCAGAAATGAAACTGGGGATTTTGTGCATACATGTATGTCCAAAACTAATACATACAAGAACTGGCATTGTAAAACGAAGATAATCCCCTCGCTGGCAGCCTTAATAATAATAAAAAGAAAAATCAAGTCCTCAGTGACATTGACATTGGGCAGTCGGACGTGGGTTGTATGCAAAGCAAAGCAGCATCCATAGACACACATTGTGGCCTAATATTATCAAAATAGGTGGAGCGGTTCATGAGTTATTGAACAAAGACAACACACGTTAACATGTTTGCCTTACAAGCAAGGTTAACATAAGTCCTCAGTGACCTTGACCCTGGGAGGTCGAACGTGGGTCAAAAACAAAGCAGCATCCCTAGACACACATTGTGGCCAAATATTAGCAAAATAGGTGGAGTGGTGCATTAGTTATTGAAAAATGAAAGGTGTTGCTAACGTACGTACGTAATCGGCGAGGGGATAATTAGCGGATGCGCAGGCTGATCCGGGATTACATTGGTCGCAAAACCCATATGCCCCGCTCAGTCACATTTCAGGGCTGAATATATATTTATCTTGATGTAAATATTCCGTTCTTATTTTGAGATTATCCCCCCAATGCAGCAGGTTAAATACAGGATCGAACCCGTTGGCCCGGCTTTAAATGACCTTAGCTGTTGATAGGCCGTTACCATCAATACACAAACAAACAAGAGTTACTGATCGCAACTAGGAGGTTCTATGTGCAAGCGAAATGGACGGCTTGGTATTATCATTTTCATAAAATAATCAAATCACAGTGTGCATCCCTGATAAGTGTGCATACAGGGAAACCTGAGAGGTCCGTATTGTACCAGTACATTATTATATATTATTGTTGAGAAAGATAAATTCAATCTCCTGTGACCACCCTGGTGGTGGCGCAAAAGTCAACGGCTGGAATTGAAACTGCCTCACATGACAAACATGCTCCGACTTACAAAATAGTCCCAAAGCATATGCTTGAAGCTGATGTAAATGATACATTAACATGCATGTGAAGTAGATCAGAGCATCAATTGACTGGTTTCTGCAAGCAAAGAGTGTCTATGGCATAACAATGTTGGCTTATTTTGTTTACTGTATTACTTTACTACACCGCGCATGAATATCTGATGATTTAGTGTGGCTAAACCTACAAGGTAGGGCATTCACCATCTTGTACGGATTAGACAGGTTTCACTGTCAATTTGGTAATTGCACACTGAAAAAAACATGTTCGCATTACTATCTGAGGAAAACTACAGCTGTTTGCATACGTCATAAGGTGCGTTTTCTCAGCTACATATGTGTATGTGACTGGAGAAATGGGGCTTATGGGATTTGCGACCATTGTAGATCCAGATCAGCATGTGCACCCGCACAGTCTGATCAGGATCTGCATTGTTCGCCATTTCATCAATGAAACACCCATACTTCAAACAAGCAATATAGCTCGTTACCAGGCTGAAGTAGTGTGTTATTTGATCAGGAGCTACGCAGATCACACATTCCATAGGCCACATCTTTTTCCAGTCACAGCCACATATATATTGGGGATCCGTGTAACTTCAGCTTCATATGAGAGTGAAATTGTACCCGAGCTGAGAGTCACTCCGGCCGCCCGGGTTCGGTCCTCGATGTCGACAAAGGAGATTAGGAAATATAATTGTATTCCCGCTCTACCAGCTGGTTCTACGTAGGTGCGCCATATGGCGGCTTGATCCGCAGGTAGTCAAAGCCTAAGAGCCAATTGAGACTCTTAATTCGAGCAACACACAAACAAACAACAAACAGCTTCTTAGAGCGTATTTCCCAGGCGGTGCGCCAATTGATCTCTTGACGCCGTGTGATGGTTCCACAATGCCGTGGGAAGTAGTAATGAAGAATACGTGATGTATCTATTAACTTATGTTATATTTTTATATATATCATTCGTGCGTCTACAAACATCAAGCATTTACGCAACCGCCGGCGTTAATCTTGCCAATATGCCATTGTAACTGAACATCTATTGACAATCTCCCCTCGCAATCAAGCAGTTGATTGGCCAAGCCGGAGCTGTAGTGTCAAGCAGCTTGATTGACGGAGCATGAGCTGTACTACAACTCAGGCTCCGTCAATCAAGCTGTTTGATTCCAAGCACAATAGTCAAGTATTTTGAAATAAAAAAATAAATTCGAATGTTGGCAAGATTAGCGCGGGCGATGGTGTATACTTAAGAATGAAAGAACGCCTAACATTTCCGCGCATTCTGATCAGCGCCTATTATATATCCCTTGCTATTTAGTAGCGCTTTACGTCTACATCGACGCGTCATAAATATGCCTTTTACATCCCATGTATTAGTGCGTTTCGTTTCAGTCCATTTGCACTTAAACTACTCAACATAACCAAATACTTTTGCAGATTGTTTATAAATGAATTCTACAAAAAACGGATATTGCATTGGAAATGCATTTATTGTTTGTCCTAGTTTCTCAACCAAGCACAACATTTCGTCCCAATTAATCGCATATTGCGACGCTTTCGCCAACATCTATTAATGTAATCATTAAATGTGTCCATAAGTAGAAATATATTTTTAGAACCAGATGTTCCGCCTTGTTGGCATAATTTCCCGTAACGTGAACCCTGTCGTACTCGATCGAGAACCGCCAATAACGTAGTATCGCGCTATGGCAAACATCATAGTACATATATTATTATTTGACTGAATATGTGGTTGGTGATGACCCGAGAATATTTGGGAGGTAATAGTTCCACAGACACTTTGTGGTATGAACTACAATATCCCCTTCTAACACATCCCAATTTTACTCCTATATTAACCATCTACAAGGTAGGACATTCACCATCTTTTCAAGCAAGCGAAGTGGATTATTTATCTTGGGCCCGGCTTTCGCCAATTCAGTAATTGTAACCCATACAAAGACCGGGAACCCCTATGTTCACGGCCTTCGCGTGGGCTACAATTAATGAATTGGCGAGCCGGGACAAAGGTAAACTAGTACCAATTCGGTTTCGAATGTCCTACCTTGTAGATGTTTAATATCGGAGTCAAATTGGGAATGATTTAGAAGAGGATTTTGTTGTGATAGCGTACTATCGTCATCGTAGTATACTACTATCGTCACTGTAGTATCGTACTACGTCATCGTAGAATCGTATTATCGTCATAGTAGTATCGTACTATCTTCATCGTAGTATCGTACTATCCGCATTGTAATATCGTACTATCTTCATTGTAGTATCGTACTACCTTCATCGTAGTATCATACTATGTCCATTGTAGTATCGTACTATCTTCATTGTAGTATCGTACTATCGTCATTGTAGTATCGTACTATCGTCATCGTCAGTCTTCATTGTGGTATCGTACTATCTGCATTGTAGTATCGTACTATCTTCATTGTAGTATCGTACTATTGTCATCGTAGTATCCTACTATCGTCATCGTAGTATCGTACTATCTTCATTGTAGTATCGTACTATCATCATCGTCAGTCTTCATTGTGGTATCGTACTATCTGTATTGTAGTATCGTACTATCTTCATTTTAGTATCGTACTATTTAATTGTAGTATCGTACTATCTTCATTGTAGTATCATACTATCTTCATTGTGGTATCGTACTATCGTCATCGTCAGTCTTCATTGTGGTATCGTCTATCTGCATTGTAGTCGTATATCGTCTCATGTGTAGTATCGTACTATCGTCATCGTAGTATCAGTCTTCATTCATCGTGGTATCGTACTATCTTCATCGTAGTATCGTACTATCTTCATCGTAGTATCGTACTATCTTCATCGTAGTATCGTACTATCTTCATCGTAGTATCGTACTATCTTCATCGTAGTATCGTACTATCTTCTCGTGGGCCATCTATTTCTTATCGTAGTCGTATATCTATCGTTAGTATCGTATAAATTTCTTCATCGTAGTTTCGTACCTATCAATTCGTAGTTATCGTACCATCTTCATCGTAGTATCGTGATCTTCATCGTACGTTATCGTATTTCTTCATTGTAGTATCGTACTACTCATCGTAGTCGTGGCTATCTTAATCGTAGCATCGACTATCTTTTGTAGTATCGTTACATATCTTCATCGTAGTATCGTGCTATCTTCAATCGTTAGGTATCGTATTATCTTCATCGTAGTATCGTACTATCTTCATCGTAGTATCGTACTATCTTCATCGTAGTATCGTACTATCGTCATCGTGCTATCGTGAATTTAACAATATTTGTCTAGGGATCGTGCTTGTTTTGCATACACCCCTTGTGTTACTTTTGCAGCCAATCCAATAATCACACAAATATAGTCATCACACAAATATATTCAGACTAGCCCATTTATGAAAAGGTGGTATATTTTGCTCTCAAAAATATGAAAATTACTTTCGAAAAGTGCAGATCCTGATGAGACGGCTCGTTACGAGCCGGCTCATCTGTATCTGCACTGTTTACATAAACAGCTATAGCGGGCTTTCGGGTTCAAAGGGTTAATCTTGGCCAGATGTCAACGTTTCTGAGCATCTACTGCACATCTCATTCTCAGCCAAGCAAGCTGTTTGGTTTCAAGCCCAATAGTCAAGTATTTTGAATTAAGCCAATTGACAAAGTCTGGCGATGGTGTACCTCGCTCTGTAATTGGCAATGATTCATCCATGATATGATAGCTTGGGAATTCTTCCCACACACGTGGATGTCTTATTCCAGAGGTATACTTGAACAAACCATGATGCATTGGTTCTCCATCATATATAGTAAATACATGGTTAGTGCCGTCGAAACGAGGCGAAACCGAATATATTTTATATTCGACGGCACTAATCATGTATTTAATTTATACCGCATACTGAACGTAATTTATTGAACGTGCGTGACGTCATATTTTGACGTCACCTTCTTGAAATGCGTCACAAATCTTGCGACGTCATTCAATGCAAAATGACGACGTCCACGCTAGGTAGATTCGGTATTGTATTTGATTAAATATCCGATTTATTTACGATGAGCTTCAACATTGGCGGGCTTTAGACTACACAGTTGTAATAAAACACGTTACAATCCCGATGTACATGTCCGTGTCGCTGATTAAGTCGCATATGGTATACTGTAAAACTGGACAACATTCAGCTGAATCGACATCGATTTAGATTTTAAAAGCCACCGCCATCTTGAATTTGCTGTTGAGACTGACAATCAAGCTGCTTGGTTTGAAGCACTATTCAATTATTTTAAAAATAAGAAATTGTAAAATGTTGTAAATATTAGCGAAGTCTGTAGTGTAAAATATAAATATCAGCGATGCTATTGAGACTGTGATTTCTGAGACTGACGTACACATAGTGCAGTACCATGGCTCATACCCGCATATAATTCTACACCAGCACCATATAATTGTGTGCAGTAGCAGAACAATTGGAGAGATATATGCACCAAGATGTTTGGTTGCACCTTGTAATATAATAAAGAATGGACGCTCCCTCGCGTGGTTCTGATATGTGGCTGTGACTGGAGAAATGGGGCTTATGTGATGTGTGACCAGTGTACCTGCTGATCAAATAGCACAGTATTGTAGTCTGATAATGACCCATAGTGCTTGTTAGAAGCATGACGTGTGTTTCATTGATGGAATGGTGAACAGTGTATATCCTGATCAGACCGTGCGGATGCAACGGCTGATCTGGATGTGCACTGGTCACAAAATCCATACACCCCATTTCTCCAGTCACAGCCATTTAGGAATGAGTTTGCAATATGAATACCGCCACGACAAACATGCTTGTATAGTGTGTTTGGCCAATATATATATATAACTTTATCTGCTAGCACACTTCACCAGCTTGATTACTGTATTGATACGTGTTTCCGTTAGATACGTCAGGTATGTCTTCCAGCTAAATAGCCAACAGTGAAAGCATTGAACAGACTGCATTTACACGCTTGTCTTAAAGTCAATAAGCCCGATTTTGTAATAAGTTTGCAATATGAGACAGGTATATTGCACGAGTCAATGAAACTCGCGATACAGATATTAAAGGCGCGTTAAAGTGTCTGTCTCTAACAGAACAAAAAAAGACTGAACGTCCTAAAATTCTTCGCAGCATTTGTTTGTGGATGACACATAGACTAATAAGTAATCTAGAATGGAAAGGGCTTCACGAAAAATAAGCACGATAATTTCACAGCAGCAGCAACAACAACAACAACAGCAATGGAAAATAAGCGCAGGAATGTCAACTACAATAACAGTAACGAGTTAAAAATAGATTTTTGGAAAACCGCAATATTGTATTCGTGCACCGAACCATGGAGTTACGAATCGCGAATAATCGAGTATGGCGGTTAATCGCCACACCCTTACGGAAACATTTGCAATAACATAAATTAGCACAAAAAATCAAACACAGCATTTATCACACTGAAACTGCGATCAAGTTGTCAGAACTAGTCTTTATGGCTTAAGACCCGTGTTTTTAAAAAGTTCAACCCACAAAATATGTGCTGCGACCGACATTAGCTAATTTGCATAAAAGCTGGAAGACCTCAAAGTTTGATGTGACCGGGTATGGAAGGTGTTCGAGCCAATTCCCACCCTTAAATATGAGCCGAAAAAGTTTGATGTTGGTTGTATGATTCTTCGTTAGCGCTCGAATAAAAACAGTTTGTGTATATGTTGGTGAAATGCACCATGAAAACACATCTTGGTATTTCATTAGAATTGTCTCCTTGCAGACAATTCTAATGAAATACCAAGATGTGTTTTCATTAATAGCCTGTTTACTACAGCCAAAATGTATATATTTGTATTGCTCAGTATTGGAAAGTCCACACAAAATATTAGATTGTGAAAATGTGTATATAAACTGAAAATAAACACACATCGCAGATTAGTAACATGTGCTATGTATTATAAGGTTTGTTCATGTCCAGCCGTCTGCAAAGTATTATAAGGTTTGTTCATGTCCAGCCGTCTGCAAACGTTTGCTGTGGCCCGAGGGAACTGTTTGCACCCAAGGCCTTATATCTTATACCCAAGATCTTATATTTTAATATATATATATATATATATATATATTATATAAATTTGATATATTATAATACATAGCACATGTTACTAATCAAAGGTTAGGTACCATGATCTTCTCAGGTGGTTACCAGGGATATACATTGTTTACAATGGTGCAAGTTATATATTATGTGTACTGAATATGGATTGCAGGCCAACGCATATATTATATAAGTACACACTTTTACAAGACTGAACTTTCATTTATATACACGTATGTGACACACTGTCCAGGTGTCATTTCCTTGCAGTTTTCTGTTGACAAACGACGGTTAAAGTCTCCTGGGAACATGTTTACACTAACAGCCAATATGTGGGCGGTTGGCTGGAAGTATAAGACGGGTTAGCGGTGCGGGTCACCCTTACCAGAATCGTTAAAGGTTATCCCAATTGTACGTGTATTAAGAATATTGTACTCTGATTACGTTTATGATCTGGGACTAAGATACTCTTGTACATTGTGGACCTGACACCATACGGGATTAACCCCGGTTGATCGGTGCCTATAATGGCCATAGCTTCTGATAGCCCGTTAAACACAATCATCAATATATTATCTATTTAGCATTCTAACGGTCCAAAACACGAGTTTAATGTTACATACTGTTTATACTTATTTTCCTTTTCCTTCGGTGTACCGTAAAGTCATATTTATGCATACCAGAATGAGTTGAAACATGCCTCATCTGATACATGTAATACGACATAGTATATTGCAAAAACAAAAGCAGTATGAATCGAATCGATACAATCATCGCTCTAGACAAGGGATACACATATCGGTCATTTTACTTTATTTACAATTATTATATTTCTAAGTACCATAATTTTCGGGTTAAACTACCGATATAGAACAAAGGTACTTATGATCGATTATTTAAATGTGGTGTTTCGTGACGATAATACCACTACTGTCTGTTTCACGAAAGCTGCCCAAATTTTACGGCTATATAAACAATTCAAAAACATGATTTCTGTTGATAATATTAAATTAAAGGAAAAATTAAGAATGAGCCTTTTTTTTATTTCGTGAAATTTGGTCAAATATTGATTTTATTGCGAAAAAACAATTTCCCCATGAGGATTTTTATTTGAATTTTAGAAATACTGGACCGATTTTTAAAATTTAACTTTTGTTTTCTTAGTTAGATCATATCCAAGCTATCTAGTCAGGTTTCGGAGTCAATTTCCAAATTTTTTCGTTTTTTGACTCCTCCCACACTTCCGTACCTCTTTTTTCCCCATGTTAAATTCACATAGACAAATAATTTTTTCGTAATAAGATCAATATTTGACCGAATTTCACGAAATAAAAAGAAGGCTCATTCTTAAATTTTCCTTTAATTTAATATTATCGAAAATAATATTGTTTTTGAATTGTCTATATAGCCGTAAAATTTGGGCAGCTTTCGT
The DNA here is from genome assembly GCA_029237695.1 of Conchocele bisecta. Taxonomy (NCBI): domain Eukaryota; kingdom Metazoa; phylum Mollusca; class Bivalvia; order Lucinida; family Thyasiridae; genus Conchocele; species Conchocele bisecta. The sequence continues at coordinate 69,479,754 of CM055266.1, forward strand.
GAAACAGACTATAGTAATTTGTTTAAAAGTTACTAATAAGTTACTAATAAGTTTGCTGATGTAGCAGAGTATTCTAATTAGTTATACAGTGACAAGCATAAATGTGCTTGATAGTGCCAGTGCTGATTTGCCGTATATAGATGTAAGTTGTTTTGCAATATTTCTCAAAATAGGGTGGCCATCTTGAATATCATTTTGCATAATATAATAAATAAAGTATGCATAGTTCACTGTCTCCATATGACCCAACAACAAATTCAAATATAGTAATTAGGGTAAATGTTATATATATTATATACAAATTTACGTCATTTTGCGACATTTCTCGCAATTTGGTGGCCATCTTGAATATCATTTTACACAACATAATATGTAAAACATGTACATGTATTAAATATATTGCATAGTTGGTATGTCTCCTAATAACCACAGTATTACATTCGAGTATAGTTATTCCAAATGTTCCACATGTTTGCTTATTTTAGAGAGCTAAGAGATGTTGGCTGCCATGTTGGACGCCATTTTGATTGTATTACATTTCACAATCCGGAGTATTATGATGCATTAGGTATATTCAGTCTGTTTCGGCATATTGTTTTCCTGATTGGTCTAGTGGATTTTGCACTAGTTATAATTTTTGTCATTTTGGCGGCCATTTTGGAAGCCATCTTGATTCCTGGATTAAGCTCCAGTGGGATTCATGGGGAGTTTTGATATGTTATTACTAATGATATGTTGGTCATTTTTTGTAAAAATCAGGTTTGGCTTATTTTTTTCCGATCTCAACCCTAATACTTCTTCGCCTAAATTCCAGGTATGTCTATACGCTAAGTTACGGCGGGGAGGTAATATACTAGAAACATACAGTCCGTCCTTCGCCCGTCCGTCCATTCTTCCGCATGTCAGGAAACATAACGTAGCAGCATAACTTCTTTTTCAGTCCTCGTGGAACTGCCGCTAATCCAAAATCACAGACATAGTGCATTCTGAAAACTCAACACTGGGATAAATGTCGTATACGTTTTAGTTCATTGTACAGAAACGGTATGAGACGCATCTATTTTTCTGATGGTCATTTACAATGCCGTGACAATGCCATGACAATCAACATCCAGCTAATCGACAGGTCAAAGTCTTATAAAGGGTTAACATTGGGATAAATTACGTACACTATCGTCTTTCCTTAACACACCCTCATATCGCACACATATAATTCACCCTACTTTCTAAGCCAATCATTGGCCAGTATTGCCCTCCACTTATTTCACATATTGCAAGTTGTAACCCCAATACGTTACAATTACCAGATCTTATAACTACCTGTTCGATAGGAAATGGAAAATCAATAATCGGATGGGAGACTGCATTATAGACTTGGGTAATCACAAGTATGTTATTGTCCACATATTGGATTTTAAGGAACTAAATGATGCGGTCGCTACAATCCCTCGCATTTAATTCCTTCAAAATCCAATATGTGAACAATAACGAATGCATGCTACATGCATTCCTGTGATAAACCTTCATCATTTTGTAATCTGTAATCACTAGCTTAGTGACAAATCTAGATACAATGTCAATTTGTAATAGTTATATTAGTTTTGTTGCGTATAAAGTTGCCACAATTGTGACAAATTGGCTTTCCTTATATGTGGCTGTGACTGGGGAAATGGGGATTATGGGTTTTGCGACCAGTGTAGATCCAGATCAGCCTGTGCATCCGCACAGTCTGATTTGGATCTGCACTGTTCAACATGTCATCGATGAAACACCCGCCATTCTTTTAACAAGCAATATATATCATTATCAGGTTATTATAGTGTGCTATTATATATGTGTATAAATATATAAATATGTAATAGTTATATCAGTTTTGTTGCGTCTAAAGTTGTCAAAATTGTGGTAAATGCGTTGTTCTTATATTATTCTAAATCCTTGTATTATTTGTTTTATTTTTGTGCACATCGATATCGAGCGTATCTGAAGTTAGTGCCCCTTTAATCTCGCCTCATTATACCTGGCCAGGCAAAACGGAATCACGCTTGTTAGTGCGGCTGCGCCTAATTTAGGGCGTCTGCAACAAGTGGAAACAAGTGATGCGATAGATCTTCTGTAATGGCGATGATTGTATTTACAGTAATAGCTTTCCCATTCTATATCGATGGTGCATTGTTCGCACAAAATCTAAATCAGCACAATTATTTATGAGAGTTCGTAAACTACGTCTCTCTTGTGTTAGTGTTAGAAATAGATTCACTTCACCACATGCTGGAATTATAAGGAATGATTGGCCTTTTTGTTGAATTTATCGGGGATATAAACTTGGAAAAGTCGCGGGAATACTGGACGAGGCCTTAAAAAATTACAATTTTCGAAAAAAAAAAAAAAAAAAAAATCTTTCGGGGTATTCACATAATTTGTAATTTATAGACATGTGTGCAGCCGCGATGTGCTTTACGTAACCTGTAATAAGCTGGAGCGTCACATGAGTGTCTTCAACTTGTCAAAATATACAGAACAGTATACAGTGGGGTCAGTGTGTAAGTGCACACACGAACGAACACGACAGGTTGGAACCAACCTGTCGTGTTCGTTCGTGTGTGCACTTACACGCTGACCCCACTTTTTGGTTCCAACCTGTCGTGTTCGTTCGTGTGTGCACTTTCACGCTGACCCCACTTTTTGGTTCCAACCTGTCGTGTTCGTTCGTGTGTGCACTTACACGCTGACCCCACTGTGCGTAACAGTTAAACTTTCCTGAATAATGACCGTTCTATACCTGATTTTCTTTGATTCAAATATAATTGTTTTGCAAAAATGATTGATATATGTTTTACATATATGTGAACACTGCCTCGTTACTGTATCCTAAATGGTACACTATTATAGTGGCCTACTCGGCCATCTGTGAGTGTTCCAGCCATCAGCCAGTTTCACATATACTCACGTTTTGTGGAGTAGAACATATGATATAATGTACAGTTGGGTCAGCGTGTAAGTGCACACACGAACGAACACGACAGGTTGGAACCAACCTGTCGTGTTCGTTCGTGTGTGCACTTACACGCTGACCCCACTGTAGCTAATCATACATAGAAAAGCTAGAACAACGGACTCGAGTTCGCATACATGTACATGTATACGTTATACATATGTACCATCATATTTCGGAAGCATTTATATTTCAATCATATGATTATCATGGATAGAACGGGTCCTTAAGTCCTTCTTTGCAAACCATATTATCCGAATCATGCGACAGCTGAGTGTAATAAATTTTTTACAGTATAGCCACACACGATTGGTTCTGGTATTTCTGGCTGTGAATTGAGAAATGTAGCTTATGGGGTTTGCGAATAGTGTAGCTCCAGAAGTGCCTATGCATCCGCACAACAGTCTGATCCGGATCAGCACAATTCGCCATTTCATCAATGAAACAGTCATACTGCTTCTAACAAGCATGATAAATCGATACCATGCTACTGGAGTGTGCTGTTTGTTCGGGAACTACACTGGACTCAAATCCCATAAGCCCCATTTCTCCAGTCACAGCCACATTTGCGTACGTGGTAGCCACTTTGGACACCTTCCTACAACATAAAGCTCTTAGCTCCCTTCTACCACTGGCCCTTTCAATTTACTTCTTACCAGGCGAAATTGGGAGATTCTAAGTAAAAAGGGGGAGACAATCCATAACCGGGGGTCGAATCAATAATCGAAATTCACGTTCGCATCTACACACCATAAGGAAGGTACACACCAAGTTCCAAGTCCCTACTTACTACGGTTAAGAAGTTACATCTTACAAGAAGCGTGTCGGACGGACGTACGGACAATTTAGCTCCAGACTGCGAGATAATCCATGTCCCAAGGGTCGGATTTAAAATTGAAATTCATTTCCAGTATCTACCTTCCATTATAAATAAAATATATCCGGAGTATTAAGCTCAATCTATTACAGTTTAGAAATTATACAACTTATAAGTCAAATTTGCAAAAGGACACCCGTGACGAAAACAATATTGCCATTTTTCTACAAAAAAGTGGGTATAATTATAAGTACATTCTAGCGTAAGTATTATCTCTGCATAAATGGCGGCCATTTTCATAATGTATTACACTGTTTGCCACAATTGGTTGCTTTATTGACGTCTTCGATTACTGTTACTACTGCTTCTCGATGATTGAATAGTTGTATCGTATTAAAGGTGTATAATACTTATATTTCATTTTACACGTGCGGTTCTATACTCGCAGCAAATATCAACTTGTTGTTTTTCACGTGAATCAATCTAATTTAGAGATGCTACTGACAGACAGACCAATAGGTTCATAAATGTGTAGCTACGACGTGGTACCGAAACAACAGTCGGTGGTTGTCGAACTTCATACGCAATATATAGACACAATTCGTGGAATATTATACAAAATACAATACGTATCTCATCTGTATATCAACACTAGTTAGTGGATTGTTTGTTGATGGGCCAGGTTACCATTCATATAGCGGATTATTGTGTGTTAGATGGTGAACTTTTGGAATATTTTCCCGTGCTTTGTGCGTTTTTTTTCATAATTCATTTAATAAAATATGTGGCTTTGACTGGGGAAATTAGACTTATGGGTTTTCCTACCAGTGTGGATCCAGATTAGACTGTGCATTCGCTTGCGCGGCGGAACGAGTGGCATGTATTGACATACAAATCAAATAACCTGTTTATATATATACATACGTACATCATTCGCAATATACATGCGCTTCAAAAAATATAAGAAATATAAACAAAATAAACAAATTCGTGGGGCTTTACAAGGAACTATTTTGCGATGTGAAGGGTAGTTCCGGCACTGACCAATATGAACTCACGGAAAAATATTGAAGTCTTGCGTTGCATTGTGTTTCAATGGGAAACGAAAGTACGTATATAATAAAGATCGTTATACACTGGTCGCAAATGCCGTAAGATCCATTTCTCCAGTCAGAGTCATAAATGAATACTCATTAAGAATATAAATTACGCTTCTATTCATATTTAGGAGAGAGCCCTTCCATGTGACAGTACATATAGCGGATGATACCTGAGTGATGATTTAAATTGATATTTATTAAACGAGTTTCCTGTTTCATAAGTTTGTCGAGTTTCTTCCGAAATCAGTCAAATCATAACAAATGTCACAATTCTAATTATTGCATAAGCATGGCCTCGTACATTAAATTGGTGCCGATATTATATTATACATTATTATATATCATATCTTCGATAATTATCTAATTTGTATATTTGTTGCGCTAGTGTATTTTGACTATTAATAAGCTGTGTAATTATATTGAAAACCCCAAGTTTATGGAATATTTTATTTAATTAATGGTGTTTAACGGCCTGTCAACAGTTAAGGTAATTTTAGGACGGGTTAAAGGGATCGAATCCCATATTTCACTGCTGTGATAGCGGGTAAATACCAAAATCGGAACCGAATATTTACAGAAACAATATATTCAACCCCGTTTTTTTTCACTAAATTTCGTACGACTAAAATGTTCGTAAGTGCAGATTTAGAATAGTCTGTAAATTTCAATTGATGTATTTACATTTATTGAGCATAGGCTGCATATGCAGCCTATGATCAATACATGTAAATCCAATAATTGTTTACAAGAAAATATTGTTAATGTGAAATTTACAGACTATCATAAGTTTGCACTTACGAACATTTTAGTCGCACGAAGTTTAGTGAAACGGCCCCCAGATCCTCACCACACCAGACTCACTTCGCACCACACTCTCTGGGTTCATGTAAGGATGAAAAACACATTGTTAAATTTACCTTTCACATGCTCCCAACCAACCAACCAACCAACCAACCAACCAACCAACCAACCAACCAACCAACCAACCAACCAACCAACCAACCAACCAACCAACCAACCAACCAACCAACCAACCAACCAACCAACCAACCAACCAACCAACCAACCAACCAACCAACCAACCAACCAACCAACCAACCAACCAACCAACCAACCAACCAACCAACCAACCAACCAACCAACCAACCAACCAACCAACCAACCAACCAACCAACCAACCAACCCCAACCAACCAACCAACCAACCAACCAACCAACCAACCAACCAACCAACCAACCAACCAACCAACCAATCCAATCAATCAATCAACCAACCGCCCGCAGTTTATGCAATAACATGAGTTCAATGTAATCTGGCTCAACCTATAAACTGTATAGCTAAATGACAGTGAGGTTCTACTCGATTAATATCCATGTCGAAACTAATTTTATTACATACAAGAGTTCCGAAGATCACAATAAATGCCCGTCGAGATAAGGCCAGTCAACAAGGGGAGATAGCTCTCTGCAAACCAATAGGGTTCTTCATCTTGCCTTGATAAACATGTATACCGAATTGTGTTACGATCGGTGAAGTAGAACTTGAGTTATTGCGTGGACAAGGATACATAGTGGGAACATTAAAAATGGCCGCCAAGGGGAGATATTCTATTTATCCCGTCAACACATACAAATAGCTTTAAAATGCAAAATAAATAACCCCAACCGCATCCTCAAAATCGGAGAATCGACTAGTATGACAACCGCACATATTCGTGTTGACGGGATAAATGTCTGTATTAACACAATAATGTTGCTTTAATAAATACTATTTTTTACAGTCGTTAACTAATTTCATAAGATGGGAGGCTAATAAATATCATTAAAATCATCACTCATGTAAGATCCTCTGTTTTATATGTTACAAGAAGCTCACAAGAATTTGACGCTATTTGCGAATATGTTTTTCTGACAAAACGCCACGAATTTATGCAAATAGCGTCTGCATGATTGTAACGTAGCATTTATTGGATTTACATTTATTGAGCATAGGCTGCATATGCAGCCTATGCTCAATAAATGTAAATCCAATAATTGATCTACACGTGTCCTATACTACCACGTGGAAAGGTTACAATGATAATATAGGTGGCGAAATAAGCGATATTGGATATATTAACAATTTATTTCATCACCACCGACGAATTTGTGAGTGACGTTATAAGGAAAAAAAACAGTGAATCTGAAGTATGGTGTCGTGATCTAGTGGTTACATCTAGCAACAATGACATATTTAACAAGAAAGAGATACCACGTGTCGCCAGGGAAACTTCGGCAACGTACATGTGCTATTGCCAAGGTAAGATCATTGGCCTTTGACCGTTAACATGTAGTTATACAATTTGATGAGCACAGTTTCTGTTCCCAAACTTGTAACACGGAAGATTGGTTGGCCGAGGCTCAGTCTCGGCCAATTTCGAGTACAACTGCCAATCGACTGCTCAGGGAGCAGAGCAATTGCCAAGCTAAGAATGCATTGGCCATCGACCTAGAATTGGATCACGTCCTTAAACCATTTTATGAGAACGTACTCGCTTCTCACGCCAGAAATAAGTTGTATTCGGCCAAGCCAACTGTCTATTTGGTGTACAAATATGCGCTTATAACATTTGATGAGCACGCATTCTCTTCTAAAGCTCGAAATAAGAAAATTTGATTTACCGAGGCTGAGCTGTGCTCATTCGCCACCATTCAAACTATCTGATTTCGAATGCAATTTTGGACAATTTGCTCAGACACGTTTAAATACGTATTGGCAGACATTTATCCGTTACGTGACCCACTATCATAAAAAGGTGTTTCGTCAGTTTGTGACAAGTGTAGTTCCTGGTTAGATGGTCCTATCACGCAGCATGCTTTGAATGTTCGGATCTTTATACACGTATCCGCTATGTGTCCGCGACTAAATAGAGAATAGTAGGTTAGTGCCGTGAATGGGAAAAAATATCCGGCAAGGCTCAACAATTTCTTTATTTCTGATCAGAAGTATATGTTGTGACAACATATACTTCGGTTCAGAAATAAGGAAAATAGATAGAGAATAGTAGGTTAGTGCCGTGAATGGGAAAACATATATGGCAAGGCTTAGGAATCGGGATGGGCGAGGCTCTGCCGAGCACATCCCGTTTCTGTGCCGCGCCAGATATTTTTTCCCATTCACGGCACTAACCTACTATTCTATTTATCCCGTCAACACCTACAAATTGCTGTAAAATGCAAAAATAGTATTGACTGGATATCAAAAATGTTTCACGGCACCGTGTTTCACGGCACATACGCACTGTGTTGACGGGATAGTGTAGATCCTGATCAGGCTGTGTGGATTACACTGATAGCAACTCAGTAATAAACCCATTGTACAGTGATGTGTACTATTTACAGCATGTCCAATGCAACCTGTTGTTCCATGGTTGCGAGAGGAAATGGCGATATGCTCATCTTAACGATGAATCCATCCTTAAGGATTCATATCTTAGTGGTGAATCTTATAAGGATTCACAACTTGGACCAGGTGATCGCCTGACATAGTACGAGTGCCTGGCACCAGGTCAGGAAACTGTGTCAGAGCTGAACGTTTTTATTGTAATTTAATTTCAGCGATAAACGTATGGTACTCCCATACACAGGCACGTTCCCTTCTGTACGTACCATTCCTGGGTGCCGTTTCACTAAACTTCGTACGACTAATATGTTCGTAAGTGCAACATTATGATAGTCTGTAAATTTCACATTGGCAATGTTTTCTTGTAAACAATTATTGAATTTACATTTATTGAGCATGCAGCCTATGCTCAATAAATGTAAATCCATCAATTGAAACTTCCAGACGACCCTAAATTTGCACTTACGAACATTTTAGTCGTATGAAGTTTAGTGAAACGGACCCCGGTGAAGTGGACGTTCAGTGGGGTCAGCGTGTAAGTGCACACATGAACGAACACGACAGGTTGGAACCAACCTGTCGTGTTCGTTCGTGTGTGCACTTACACGCTGATCCCACTGTACAGCCACAATATACATTAGGCTATGGGCTACCAGGACCCCCCGTGCACCCCCCCACAACATTTGTACGCCATGTATACTAAATACTTTAAAAAATGTTAACATAAAAAATCTTGGGTCCCACATCTATTTTTAGCCAAATATGCAAATTAGGTGCCGCCATTTTTTGGAAAATTAATTTTGCACATATCTTTCTTATTAAAAGTGTTAGAGAACACTTAAGGTGTCTACATATATGTTTTAATGGTCAAGGAGTTCATTAAACACAATACCGATTTGATTGGATAATTTCCTAAGTCATGAATATGCAAATTAGGCGTAAACAGATCAAAAAAATACATTTTCATTTATAAACTTCGTACTAAATATTTCTAAAAGCTTATATTAATCATTTTTTTAGAACTGAAGCAGTCTAACTTGGCCTACTGCTCTATCTAGTCTTTTTCGTTTTTCCTCTCATTTTCCCCTAGCACTCAACTGGTGATAACACTCATGTGTGAGGGTATACCAGTATACCGGCAAAAGCAGTTAGTTCAGGTCATGTTAAAGGTTTGGAACACAGATGTATTTGCTTCCAAAATTAACAACCGCAATGTCACATTAATATGCGATGGAACAGCATATCAACTGAAGTGTGAAGCTGGACATGTTAACTCAACAGAGATAGAAAGTCTGAAATATACACAGGAAGAGACAGATACGAGGATAATACTGTATGCGATGTATGGCAATGAACATGGATATGACTACATAGGGGTAAAGAGTCCAGATAGTGATATTTTTTTCATACTATTGCATTATGCTCTGCATCTAGAGAATGTCACTCTTCTGTTCGACACAGTAACTGGAAACAAAAAAATATTAATCAACATGAGCGAAATAGCTCGTGGGTACACACAGGAATACTGCACCGCGTTATTGACACTGCATGCGTATACAGGATGTGACAGTACTAGTGCATTCAAGGGGCTGGGGAAGGTTAAGGCCATAAAAACAATGCAGAAAATGCCAAAGTACGTCCCAGTTCTGTCTCATGCCGGAGATGATTGGGAGATGGCTGAAGAGACTATTGATGAATTAGAAGCTTTCACCTGTGCCGTGTATGGCAATTCCAGATGTACAAAGGTTGATGAACTCAGAGTGTTCATGTTGAAAGCAAAATGTGGTTCATCTGAAAAGCTAACCATATCAAACAATGTAGATATTGCGTCACTAACCCCATGTAAAGGCAGCTTGGTACAGCATGTACGGAGGGTCAATTATCAAGTTGCAATATGGAAGAGGGCACACATTGCAACTCCTGAGATTCCAAACCCTACTAATGGCCATGGCTGGATACAAACTGATGGACATATCGAGCCATTGTGGACGAACGATCCAATTCTACCCCAACGACTCATTACATCATCGAGAATATACAGGATTGTGACACATCAGATGAAGAAGAATCTGGTGAGATGGGGCCTGTATATTCTGACGAGGATGCAGACGACAGTGATTAGGCAGTGTGACTTAATGAACAAAAACTCATGGCAATAGAGCCAACTATATAGAGTAAACAAATATTTGTTTGTAAATAAACATGATACAGAAATATGTTTTATTTTTTAAGATACAATGTAAATTGTATGCCTAATTTGCATATTCATGACTTTGGAAGGTATCCAATCAAATTGGTATTATGTTTAATGAACTCCTTGACCATGAAAACATATATCTAGGCACCTTAAATGTTCTTCTAGCTTGATTAATAAGAAAGATATGTGGAAACATATTTTTTTTCTCAAAAATGGCGGGAAATGAGAAATTTATGCTATGGCCGTAAACTCATTTGCATAGCAATATGAGGTCACAATACATGATATAATGTTTCTATTATAAAGCAGACATGTAGTGTAATAACTTAGACTGCTTCAGTTCTAAAAAAATGATTAATATAAGCTTTTAGAAATATTTAGTACGAAGTTTATAAATGAAAATGTATTTTTTGATCTTTTTACGCCTAATTTGCATATTCATGACTTAGGAAATTATCCAATCAAATCGGTATTGTGTTTAATGAACTCCTTGACCATTAAAACATATATGTAGACACCTTAAGTGTTCTTCTAGCACTTTTAATAAGAAAGATATGTGCAAAATTAATTTTCCAAAAAATGGCGGCACCTAATTTGCATATTTGGCTAAAAATAGATGTGGGACCCAAGATTTTTGATGTTAACATTTTTTAAAGTATTTAGTATACCCCAAGGAACAAAAAACAACAACATGGCGTACAAATGTTGTGGGGGGGGGGGGGTGTGCACGGGGAGTCCTGGTAGCCCATAGCCAACATGTTAATCAATGTTTAATTGATGAAGCATCGATTTTCTGCTTACCGAATGGCGAATTCAGTACTCAATTTTTAACCAAAAGATATACACCCGAATTGAGAAATTTCTTTAGATCCACATCTGGGGGCCGTTTCACTAAACATCGTACGACTAAAATGTTTGTAAGTGCAAATTTAGGATCGTCTGGAAATTCCAAGTGATGGATTTAAATGTAAGTCCAATAACTGTTTACAAGAAAGCATCGTTAATGTGAAGTTTACAGACTACCATAATTTGGCACTTACGAACATTTTAGTCCTGCGAAGTTTAGTGAAACGGCCCTCAGATTTCAAGGGTCCAAACGGCTGGTCAAGACTAAATTTAAGTGTACAATTACAAATTTACTGTTTTATATAACAAATTTGACCCCTGTGCTGCAAATTCCCGGAGACAAAATCAAATTTTATGGATCACTATTGAAAACCCTGCTACATATAACTAGAATACGGTCACCAGCACTTACAAGGTGTATGATCACGTGGTACTAACAACAACAACAACAAGTACCGATTCAAAGTACGTATTCTTTTATAGTGTCCTTATTACGTAACGGATTTTGATGAAATATGGCGCATCAAACGCGTCTTGTTAAGCTGCATTTGGTGGTCTCTATATTTTCGCCCAAACTTCTGTCGTTTTTGCGAAGAATCGATTCATCGCAAAAACGACATAAATCTGTGCCAAACTCCATAGACCACCAAATGCAGCTCATGAACACGCGTTTGCTGTGCCATATGTCCTCAAAATCCGTTGCATATTAAGGAAACTATCAAATCATACTTACTTTGGAGTGGGCGACGTTGTTGTTATTGTAACCATGCGATCATGCACCTTGACTTAGCAATTTGGAGTAGTCCCAGGTCACCCGGCACATACGCACGGCGAAACACCATTTCATGCAGTAGTTCATATTTATGTTTTTGTATGTTTGACCTGCATCGTTATATAGTATGTAGATTTTTATTATCGTGCTTGTGAACCTCGTTATCGTCTATTTCTTTGTTGCTTTATTTCTTGTTTACTCTATGTTCAAATCATTGCAGTTTTATTATCGCATCTAGCTGTTTCACGTAATTGATCCTCGGAAATTGAATGGATTTATGCACCGTTTTCGTACTCACACTCATCGAAGGACATCAATGTCGTTAATTATATTATGATTAATTGTATTGAAGATATGGATAGTAAGCCCAGAGGGCCGTTTCACTAAATTTCGTACGACTAAAATGTTCGTAGGTGAAAAATTATGGTAGTCGTAAATTTCACATTAACACTGTTTTCTTGTAAACAATTATTGGATTTACATTTATTGAGCATAGGCTGCATATGCAGCCTATGCTCAATAAATCTAAATCCATCAATTGAAATTTCCAGACGTTTCTAAAGTTGCGGTTACGAACATTTTAGTCGTACGAGGTTTAGTGAAACGGGCCCGTGATGTATTATTACCTAAGCCGAAATAATGTGCCAGTCCTATCATTATCGGTTATTGTTTAAGTAAAATCGGCAACCGTTGATGTTTCATAGATTGCACATATAACTATTAGATTGTACAACTGTATCTTCCATTGCTTCCTCATGAGTTAAAACCTGGGTAAAGCGCCCATATGTATCGTCCTAGTATGATTAATTGGGAAGCTATGGGGATATTAATTAATGTTGATGGTGTGCGGCGGCCATCTTGGATTTAAAAAGTGCCACCGGACGAAAGTGTGCACACCCTCTTGAAAATGTTAGTCATATCAACCAAAAGGAAAACGTTATACTACATTTCCATCAAATTATATTCTAATGCACTCTATAAATATCACGCAATCTGATTGGCTGATGGTCATACATTACAGGTATATGATTGTTGATGTTGCTGTCACTGACATTTACGTATAATATTAACGTCTGTTCATGATTGCAAAGCACGCCAAAATGTCTCAGGGCTCTCATATTCAAGACATACAGTGGAACCTGTCTAAACCAGACACCCTGGGAGTCCCCCAGGGTGTCTGGTTTAGAGAGGTTCCATTGCAGTATACTAGCGGATCAATCCGTTATTTGGCACGCCCGGGTGTGACCCGAATTATCTGTCTGTAACGTTCTGGAACCAGGCAGGTAGATCGCGATAAACAAGTGTATTTGTGTCATTGACTGGGAAAATGGGGCGTATGGGTTTTGCGACCAGTGTAGATCCAGATTTATCCCGTCAACACTGTGCGTATGTGCCGTGCAACACGGTGCCGTGAAACATTTTTGATATCCTGTCAATACGACATAATCACTGCGTATGAATATGTGCGGTGGTTGTGCTTATTTTATTGCATTTTAAAGCTATTTGTAGGTGTTGACGGGATAAATAGAATAGTAGGTTAGTGCCGTAAATGGGAGAACAATATCTGGCGCGGCACGGAAACGGGATGTGCTCAGCAGAGCCTCGCCCATCCCGTTTCCTAAGCCTTGCCAGATATTTTTTTCCCATTCACGGCACTAACCTACTATCCTCTATCAGCCTGTACATCCACACACTCTGATGTGACAGCGGCTGGATACATTTGGATTGTTACATGCGGCTCTGACTTGAGAAATTGGGATTATGGGTTTTGCGATCAGTGTAGATCCAGATCAGCCTGTGCATCCGCACAGTCTGATCAGCATCTCCACTGTACGCCATTCCATCAATAAAACACCCGACGTTCGTGCGTCTAACAAGCAATATAGACCATAGAGGCTACAGGAGTGTGTTATTTCTACACTGGTCACAAATCGCTTAAACCACATTTTTCCAGCCACACCAACATTTCTCAAACTCAGGCGTATAGGTCGAAGATCTGAGCCTGGCCTAAGTAGTGTTAGTCCAAGGCATTTACCATGCAACTACAATAATTGCGGAACACAATTTGCATTCGTTATCATTTATACCGGGAACCATAATCTCACGGTATCATCACTTTCCTGTCATGGCAAAATGGGACTAATAAAAGTACGTGGCCAGTTTAGCAGCTTCTCACTTAGCCTTGCTCTGCAGCCTGATGAGCGGCTGCTTTCCATTGGAAATCCATTAATATAGCAGAATACAATTATATAACTACGTCATATCAGATACTAATTCACAAATTTATAAAAAAAATACCAAAATCTTTTTCTCAATAGTCTTTATTTTTCAACAAAAGTATATGATTTTACCACTCATTTGAACCGTCTCGACGAGACGGTTCAAATGAGTGGTGACAACATATACCTTCATCCAGAAATAAAAAAAATAGAAAAAAAAAACACTTTTGGTAAATTTTGATACTTGTAAAGCAGTACCTGGCATGACATGGGTTAATACACATGTAATTCTTCAAATCTGGTATTACATTCAGTATCCGTTGCTCGCAATAGCAATACATCATTGCCATTATGCTGCGTAGAAAATAATGGTGATATATTGTTTGAAAATGACTGTGCTGACAGGATGAAGACGTTTACCAGAAATACGAAGGTCGCTCAATTTGCAGTAGTTGTGGGAATTATATTTGACATATTCGCTGCTGGTAACAGGACATCACACTAACATTCAAGACCAGCAAGAAGGCTATTAGAGGATATGTGACCATAAATATGATAGATATGCTAGTAATATTGGTCGTTGTCAGGATACATGAATCTGCTCTTTGATCAGGAGCTACACTATTCACAAGTCCTATAAGCCCAATTTCTCCAGTCACAAATACATATCAATATTTCTTCCCTGAATGGGTGACAATGGATAGTGTTAACCTGAGGGTATAATATCGACTGAGGCGATAGCAGAGATGGACAGTGTGTTACGAGTCTATAACAGACTACCTGTTATACAATATCAAGGTGCATGATCACGTGGTTATAACAACAACAACAGTGACTGAACGTGTTTAAATCTTGCCCACTCCAAAGTAAATGTTATTTGATATTTTCCTTAATATGAAACGGATTTTTTATGAAATATGGCGCAGCAAACGTTGAGCGTTCATCAGCTGCATTAGGTCGTCCAGGGAGTTCGGCACGGACTTATGTCGTTTTTGTGAAGAATCGATTTCCGTGTCTACCGACACGGAAATCGATTCTTCGCAAAAACGACAGAAGTTTGGGCCACAGTACAGAGACCACCAAATGCAGCTTAACAAGACGCGTTTGATGCGCCATAGTTAATCAAAATCCGTTACGTAATAAGGACAATATAAAATAATACGTACTTTGAATCGGATGGATTCTGGAAGGTTCATTACTTGTTGTTGTTGTTAGTACCACGTGATCATGCACCTTGAATATCAACAGTTCCAATAGGTCAATATTCCACATTTCTCATCTGCCTATACGAGGAGATACTCCAAGAGCGGAATATCGAACATACAGGTAGAAAACCTTGCTCGAATCCATGCAATGCCTAATTCTCCTAATACTTCTGTTACACTGTTAAGTTAAGAAATATCAGCAGTATCGGGATAAAATAGCATTAAGGAATCAATTCTCTTTGCAATCTCTTTACATAGTGATTAGTACGAAACAAGAACGCGGATCGTAGAGACTACCAAAATGTAGTTAGCAGCTAAATTAACGACGTATTTGAGACAACTAGCTGGCAACAGACACATCCTAATTGTGTGCACGCAATGCCTCCACGCGCTGACGTATAACGCTAGCTGAAGGATTATAGGAAGCACTTGTCTGTAGTACGAAACAATAACCTATACCCACGCGACCTGATTCCCGGCTAAAACCTTGTAAACCAAACTGACGTTGGTCACCAGCGTAGCCCAAGTACAGTTGGATAGCATCTGTGCAAGTATATATATAGCATCATCGCCCCCTTTTGAAGCTCCATTTAAGTTAAAGATTACAGTGGATCCTCTCTAAAGCCGGACAATGTGGAGTGCGTTTAGATTCGATTGCGCCACGAGAGAGAGAGAGAGAGAGAGAGAGAGAGAGAGAGAGAGAGAGACAGAGAGAGAGAGGAGAGAGAGAGAGAGAGAGAGAGTCATATAACCAGTGTAGTCTTGTCCTAAAACCGAATCCACACAGTAGTAATCCACACCGTCATGTAGTCAGCAGTGAAACATGTAGCGTGTGTGTAGTAGTATCTATCTATTCGGTGAATCTTATTGGGATTCACAAAAGAGAGGTACATCTTAATGGGATTCACAAATTTTGCTGGGATTCACATATCTTTTTGGATTCATACATCTTTCAGGGATTCACAAATTTTACTGGGATTCACAAATTATACTGTGATTCACACATCTGGCAAAATATGAAACAACAGCAGACGACAGTGTTCGTTCCCAGCATTCTAAGGGTTAAAGGTACATGCCCACTCAGTAGGCACAACATGTTCTTTATAGGAATTAAATAAGTGTATAATTGTGTCACTATTCAATTAGTTCTAAAAACTAAGAATGCCCGCTATGCCCGCTATATATATAATTCTTTAATAATGTTTAGTTTACTGATAGTGAGTCGCGGTGGTATCAGGCTATTTTGATATGCAAATGAGGCAAGATATTTTTTAATTATGTATACTAATTAAATGCGTTACCTGAACAAATAATATTGTAAACAGATTATAAAGTATGATCATTGCACATCAAAAAATAAATACAGAGAATAAATAGTTTAAGGAAACACAGTTATCGCCCCTGATATCAGTGTTGAAATTTACGCCTGATATAAAATGTATAATAAGACCAATCAATACGTGGGGTAATGGTGAATTAATGTTTATTTGCCAGAAAATGTCTCAGATATATAGAACAGTTTGTGCCTACTGAGTGGGCGTGTACCTTTAACATGTTTTTATTATAATATATCGATGGTCTAGGTCGTAACTACTATGCTGTAACTGCTATAGCATAGCAGTTACGACGTTATGTTACTAGACCATCGATATGTGCTTTTTTGTTTCTTTTTTTTTATATTTAACGGCGGCACTGGCTCTATGACCTTGCATGCCGTCTCCCAAGAATGGGAGAAAGAACGGAGGTAGAGATGTTTGAGAGAAGCCGGTAATTCGTATTTACAGAACAACTACGGATTATCGGTACCCATTTACAGCTGGGTGAACTGGAGCAGTGTGGATCAGTAGTCCGACACACTAACCATTACGCCACGGCGCTCCACTCGATATGTGCTGTATGTATGGTGCTCCTTTATTACTGGTGCATTCCCTGCTATATATAACCTTGCTGTTGAACGGTAGTAAAATACCAATCAATCAATCCATTATTTAAACAGTATAACACTACAGACCTGTATAGTGGTATTGGCAAATAGTGTAGATCCAGATGAGCAGGCTCGTGACGAGCCGTCTCATCAGGACCTGCACGTTTTGCAGTAATGTTCATATCTTTGAGAGAAAAAAACACCCCCTTTTTATAAATGGTCTAATCTGAAAATTATTTTGTGACGGTTGGATTGGTTGCAAAGTTAACATATCAAAGCCCATTCCAGTTACCTAGGGGTGAAAGGGTTAAACAACTTTATCACGAACAATCTGTCTATGGCAATTTAACATGGGGGAAAAGGTTGTGGAGGAGCTGTGTGGGTATTCAAAAGCTCGATAGCTTGGTAATGATCTAACTAAGAAACAAAAGTTAAAGTTTGAAAATCGGTCCACTATTTCTGAAATTAGAAAAATGTGAAGATGTCTATGGGGATTTAGCATGGGGAAATAATGTTTTGGTAATAAAATCAATATTGACCAAATTTCACAAAATAAAAATCAGGCTTAAATTTTGATGTAAGTTAACATTATCGAAAAGAACATTGTGTTTGCATTGTTTATATAGCCGTAAAATTTGGGCAGGGTTCGTGAAACAGACAGTAGTAGCGAACGGCGTAATACTCAGTTTGTTGCGTGACAGCGCAGGTTTTCAAGGTTGCACAGGTTCCGTCTGTGTTTCGTTATTTTTCTGCGGTCGCGCCAAGGAGTTGATCACGTTTTGTGGCGATGACGCGTGTTCCCCATGGAGCTGATTAGATGATAATTAAGTATGAACAAACTCATCTGTTGTACTCGTCGCTGTCTCTCTCTCTCTCTCTCTCTCTCTCTCTCTCTCTCTCTCTCTCTCTCTCTCTCTTTGATGTCTGCCTCCAACGGAGAGAGAGAGAGAGACAGTCAGAGAGAGAGAGAGAGAGAGAGAGAGAGAGAGAGAGAGCGCGCGGCGAGTGAGCTAATCTTACCAATTTGTCAATTGTTTATTTCAAAACATTGTGCTTGAAATCAAGAGAGGACTGCTTGGATTGTCCCTCGGGCTCAGCTACATGTAACCAACATGCCTGGGGGCCGTTTCACTAAACTTTGTACGACTAAAATGTTCGCAAGTGCAACACTATGATATTCTGTAAATTTCAAATTCGCAATGTTTTCTTGTAAACAATTATTGGATTTACATTTATTGAGCATAGGTTGCATGTGCAGCCTATGCTCAATAAATGTAAATCCATCAATTGAAATTTCCAGACGATCCTAAATTTGCACTTACGAACATCTTAGTCGTACGAAGTTTAGTGAAACGGCCCCTGATTGCTAGTTGAGATTGCTAATAGATCGTTAGAAAGGTTGGTTTCTGGACAAGATTAACACACGGAACGTGCGGCACGGAAACGGTATGTGCTCGGCAGAGCCTCGCCCATCCCGTGTCCTAAGCCTTGCCAGATCTTTTTCCCATTCACGGCAATAACCTACTATTCTCTATAACACATTATCTTGGAATATCTACTGATTTGTATATTTCGTTTCGGCTTCTATGTAAGGGTGGACATTGGCTCGAACACCTTCCATACCCGGTTTTGTATATACATGTACATGTACATGTATTTGTTAAGATGACGAGAAACTTGTATGAGTTTAATGTCAATACATTCTATTCTATTCTATTCTATTCTATTCTATTCTATTCTATTCTAGTCTATCATCATCGATATGATTAGTCCGGTTTATCGGTCAATTTAATTAGATGGGACAATGCCAGCTATTGTGGCATTAACCCTTAAAGACGGGATGCAATTATAGTATGTGGTATGAAACTTTTATTATGAGAAAGAAAATACCTATTTTCTTTATTTCATCTGGAAAGTATATGATGCTACCACTCGTGTGAACGTCTCGACCATACCCTCCCCCAGCTCCTGCACCGACCATACCCTCCCCCACTCCTGCACCCGACCATACCCTCCCCCAGCTCCTGCACCGACCATACCCTCCCCCAGCTCCTGCACCGACCATACCCTCCCCCAGCTCCTGCACCGACCATACCCTCCCCCAGCTCCTGCACATAATTCCCCCCAATAGACAAATCAATGTGTCGTAATAAAATCAATATTTGACAAAATTTCACGAAATAAAAACGAGGGTCATTCTTAAATTTTTATATTTTTTTTTTAAAAATTAATATTGAATTGTTTATATGGCCGTAAAATTTGGGCAGGTTTCGTGAAACATACTTTTTTAGCTCACCTGAGCGAAGTTCACGTGAGCTATTGTTACCGCAATGTTTCCGTCCGTCCGTCCGTACGTCCGTCATCCGTCCGTCCGTCCGTCGTCCGTCGTCCGTCCGTGAACATTTTCAAACGTCTTCTACTCGGTAACCATTGGGCCTATAGTCACCAAACTTCATGGTCATGGTCCTTAGGTAGGGGGATTACAAAATTATTAAAATGACGTCATTACTTAATCGAAGATGGCCGCCGTCTAAAAATAGCACAAATTCTTCAAAAATCTTCTTCTCCAGAACCACCAACCGGATTTCGACAGAACTTGGTAGGAATGATCGATGTACAATGCTCTTTCAAAGTTGTTAAAATGGTGTCCCCGGAGTCAAAAATGGGCGTGGCCCGTGCGGTCAAATTGAGATCAAATGTTATTTTTGACCGAATATGGACATGTCATATATCAAATCGAAGGTATCAACGAGGCGATCACTCTGGTGCATTTTTTGTCGAAATCGGAAGGTTATATCATCCAAGATGGCCGCCGAAGGGTCAAAAGGTCGTTCTTTTATTAGAGATTTCAAAATTCTTCTTCACATGAACCGCTTGGCCCATGGTAGCCAAACTTAAAAGTTATGGTCCATGGGTGAAGCCTTTTCAGATTTGTTTAAATGGAGGTCATTGCTAATCCAAGATGGCCGCCGTCTAAAAATATTATGCATTCTTAAAATATCTTCTTCTCATGAACCGTTAGCCAGATTTCGACGAAAGTTAGTAGAAATGATCGCTGTACAATGCTCTTACAAAGTTGTTAAAATGGTGACCCCGGGGTCAAAAACGGGGTCAAATTTTATTTTTGGCCGAATATGGTCATGTCTATATCAAATCGAAGGTATCAAAGAGGCGATTGCTCTGGAACATTTTTTTGTCGAAATTGGATGGTCATGTCATCCAAGATGGCCGCCGAAAGGTCAAAGGTCGTTCTTTTAATAAAGATTTCAAACGTCTTGTTCTCGTGAACCGCTTGGCCGATATTGGCCAAACTTCACGATCATGGTTATTGGGTCAAGCCTTTTCATTTTAGTTTAAATGATGGTCATCGTGAAATCAAAGATGGCCGTTGTTGAAAAGAAGGTCAAATTCTTAAAAAATCTTCTTCTCGCGAACTGCCAGGCAGATTTTTACGAAACTTGGTATAAATGATCGATAGTTAACACTGGTTCAGATACCTTCAAATGGTGGAACCCCGGTCAAAAATAGGCGGGACAGGAGGGGTCAAGTAGGGGTCAAATGTCACATTTGACCGAATATGGTCATGTCATATATCAAATCGAAGGTATCGACGAGAAGGTCACTCAGGAGCTTTTATTTTGTCGAAATCAGGTAATTACGTCATCCGAGATGGCCGCCGAAAGGTCAAAAAGTCGTACTTTCAATATAGATTACAAACGTCTTCTTCTCGTGAACCACTTGACCAATATTGGTCAAACTTCACAGTAATGGTCAGTGGCTCAAGCGTTTTAATTTTTGTTAAAATGATGGTCATCGCGAAATCCAAGATGGCTGCCGTTGAAAAGTAGGTCAAATTCTCAAAAAAATCTTCTTCTCACGAACCGCCAGGCTGATTTCGACGAAGCTTGATATGAATGATCGATAGTTAACGATGTTTCAGATTCCTTCAAATGGTGGCCCCCGGATCAAAAATGGGCGGGGCAGGAGGGCTCAAGTAGTGGTCAAATTTCACATTTGACCGAATATGGTCATGTCATATATCAATTATGAGCACTTTTTGTCGAAATCAGATGATTACATCATCCAAGATGGCCGCCGAAAGGTCAAAAGGTCGTTCTTTTATTAGAGATTTCAAACGTCTTCTTCATACAAACCGCTTGGCCATTGGTAGCAAACTTCGCAGTTATGGTCCATTGGTAAAGCCTTTTCAGTTTTGTTAAAATGACGGCCATCGTTAATCCAAGATGGCGGCCGTCTAAAAATAGCACAACATTTTAAAAAACCTTCTTCTATTCACGAACCACCAGACCGATTTCTACGAAACTTGGCAGGAGTGATCGATGTACAATGCTTTTTAAAAGTTGTTAAAAAAGTGACCCCTGGGTCAAAAATGGGGTTAAATAGGAATAATGGTCTTATAATATATCAAATCAAAGGTATTGATGAGGCGATCGCTGTGGTACTGTTTTCATCGAATCGGATGATTACATCATCCAAGATGACCGCCGAAAGTTCAAAAGGTCGTTATTTTATTAGATATTTCAAATGTCTTCTTCATACAAACCGCTTGGCCATTGGTAGCAAACTTCGCAGTTATGGTCCATTGGTAAAGCCTTTTCAGTTTTGTTAGAATGACGGTCGTCGTTAATCCAAGATGCATACATTCTTAAAAAATCTTCTCACGAACCACCAGACCGATTTCAACGAAACTTGACAGTAATGATCGATGTACAATGCTTTTTCAAAGCTGTTAAAATGGTGACCTCTGGGTCAAAAATGGGCATGGCCCGGGGTGTCAAATAGGGGTCAACATTTTTACGGAATATGGTTATATAATAAATAAAATCTAAGTATTGCAATAAAAAGTAGGCTGAAAGCATCCTGTTGTGGTCTCCAAACCTCTCAAAGTTGTGTAAGATATATCTGTACATATGGCGAGACAACTCCTACCCTGGTGACTTCTCAAGTTTGTCGCATTGACATTTTGTGCCTGTCATGGGCTTATTTTGATGTATATGTAGTGACAACTTTACATACCAGTATTTGCTTGATTTTTGTGACATTGCACAGGTGAGCGATATAGAGCCATCATGGCCCTCTTGTTTGATAGAGTGACCACCTTCAATGGCTACCATATACACATATTGGTATTGCATTGACGTGTAGTCACCAGAACAACGTTAAACTGAAGTTGGTGCAAGAAAAATGAAATTGTGGTATAATACGAGTTTCGCACAATTGACAAGAAATGGAAAAATAAAATAAGTTAGTTTTCATTGTACCTATGTCAGACAAAGCATTAATATCAAATAATATACCATCCTCTATGTAATTTTCCGAATACATCGCCAGTATTATCTTAACGAACTTGGTATACACCTGACCTCACTAACGAGATTTCCGTAATTACCACCTACGACGTTTTCATGAGTATCCCGCCTACGATAATAGAGTAATTCAATTATGACAATATTGATGATTCAACAATATGCTCTTGGAAACAAGTAAGGCTCTTCCTGACGAAATGGTTACCGTAATTGTAGCCTACACACTATTGTTGTTGTTGTTGTTTATCCTTTTGCTAACCTTCCGCTAGCTTTGGCCACATCTGTGCTTCGTAATCTCAGGATGCTCTATACTTGGTGCTTAATGCACAATATTACTCTTACCAATATTTGTTAATTGCTTCATTTCAAAATACCTGAATATCGTGCTTGAAATCAAGCAGCTTGATTCGCTGAACCTGAGCTGTGCTACAGCTCAGGCTCAGCAAATCAAGCTGCTTGATATTGCGAGTTGAGACTGCCAATGTTGAAATCTGGACACGATTAACGTAGCCGGTTGTGTAGCGTGTACATGCAGACGTACTGTGTTTGATGTCGACACACTCAGGGTTTGTCAATTTTCGTTTTTTTCTACAACCGTGATACAAACCATGTGCATCCATTTTCACACACAGCCCCTAATCCACACTCCATCGTATACACATAACATACATAGCAAAATAATAGAAAACATGTGGAATAACAATGAACAAATCAATATAAATTGTAAATTAATCATATGTATCGATTGTATTCCATACATTAACACTTCAGACACACCAAAGACAGTCTAAGGTACCACCACGTTAAATATGATTAGCGTTTATTAAAATAAAACACTACGAATACATTCTGAACGCATTTAGTGCCATATACAAATGTCACTAAATATTAGTAAATGCATAAAAACGAAACGCTGTCAGAATATTTACAACACTTGTTGAACTTTATGTATTCGTTAATGAGATAAAAACAAATAGTCAGCATTGTATCGCCCATTTGTCTCAAATATGTGTTCACCCCACCACAATGTAACTACCAGTTGTATGTTTCTTTGGACAGTGTTAATGTATTGGTTAAGCATATATTTTGTAACCAGGTAACATAATTACATTTATTCGCTTAACACAACAATAAACAAAATAAACAGACAGAAAACACGATCAAAACAAACACATAAACCACAAGAACTTTACCGATGCAACATGAAGTTGTTCGCCAAGTTGGCATCGCCATGATTCACGCCGTGACCTAGTTAGACCGGGTTTTATGAGTTTGCAATACATTTCCACCTCAACAAATCAGGCTTATTGCGATACGTACTAGTAAACCTCTTAATCAGCTAATACACTTATTCAGCCAGTACTTATCTGAATATTTTGCTTGCCTCAGCATGGATGTTTTCCAACTCAACCGCGAAAAGCGTTGGCCAAGATCAGACTGCGCATGCATGCGCGCAGTCTGATCTTGGCCTACGCCGGTCGCAATTGCCACAAGCCCAATTTCGCCTTACCTGGTCACCTACAAGTAAGTGGTTTTGCAGACGAACCCCCATGGCACCGCCTGGTAATCCAATTACGACTATTAAAAAGATGAAAGGGAAGCTTATTTACCCGTGTGGCTCATTACCCGCTCGGTGGTACAGGTGTATCGTTGTGCCCGGCGGGTGGAGCCAGGAACCACGATACACCGTGCTCGCAGACTTCCAGGGATGGTCAGAAGCCGTAGGAACCAATTGGGGGGGGGGGATGGGGGGGGGGGAGGGGGGGGGGGGCTTAACAAGGTTCCAGGAAACAGACATGGATTTTCAATGTGAGCGTTTTCTAATCATGACGTGCTGTAACCAGATTGTTTTGGCTGCCACGCAGAGCAACTTACAAGTAAGTACATGTACGTGTAAGGCACCCTGCGTGACAGCCAGACAATTAAGGTAGACGTGCAACGATGAATTTGGGGAAATTCTGTTGTTTTCCATTGATGAACCTAGCACGCGCCAGCACCCTGTTATATTACTTGGAGACGCTACATATCATTCAAGTTTATTTTCAAAATTATAAGTGAGACTACACACTGCAGGTTTGGGAATAACGTGTATGCTATTGTCGGAAGAGATAATTTATATCAATCAGTTTGTCATTTTGTATTGTTGTAGGATTTACATGATATTAGTTACCCAGTTGTCATGGTTACACATATACAGAGGAACCCCTCTAAACCGGACACCAAACACACATGTGATCTTATTTTTGATGAGTTTCTTGGTCATTTATCGCAGGTGATAATGTATGTTCGTGATGGACCTATGGCTCAGAATGATCAAATGCCTGATTTACAGTGAAACCTCTCTAAGCCTGACACCCTGGGGACATCCCGGTTTAGAGAGGTTCCACTGTACATGTAAAGGCGTTTTAATTTTCAGAAATTGATTTACAAATTATAGCTCACTTGCGTTATGACGAACAGTGATCATGACAATCCGTCTGACAGGGCATACGATGGTGTAAATACATAGAGAATAGTAGGTTAGTGCCGTGAATGGGAAAAAATATCCGGCAAGGCTCAATAATTTCTTTATTTTTGATCAGAAGTATATGTTGTGACCACTCATTTGAACCGTCTCGCCGAGACGGTTCAAATGAGTGGTTACAACATATATTTTGGTTCAGAAATAAGGAATATAGATAGAGAATAGTAGGTTAGTGCCGTGAATGGGAAAAAATATCTGGCAAGGCTCAGGAAACGGGATGGGCGAGGCTTTGCCGAGCACATCCCATTTCCGTGCCGTGCCAGATATTTTTTCACATTCACGGCACTAACCTACTATTCTATTTATCCCGTCAACACCTACAAATGGCTGTAAAATGCAAAAATTGTATTGACTGGATATCAAAAATGTTTCACGGCACCGTGTTTCACGGCACATACGCACTGTGTTGACGGGATAAAGTCGAATCTCCGCCCAACGGCCGCCTCTGTACAACAGCCAACTCTCTGTAACAGCCGATATTTCATATCACAAATGGACAACTGCCTCTATATTTGTGGCTGTGACGGAAGAAATTTGACTTTGCGACCAATGTAGAACCAGATCATCATGTGTATCTGCACAGTCTGCTCGGGATCTGCAATGTTCGCTATTCCATCAGTGAAACACCCGTCATGCCTCTAACAAACAACATGGACCATTACAAGGCTACATGAGTATGCTATTTCATCATGAGCTACATTGGTAACACATTTCGTAAGACCCCATTTCTCCAGTCACCTCCACATTTAACCTCCTACAACATCCACCTCTCTACAACAGCCAGTTGTGTGTCTTTCCATCAGTGGCAGTTGTCGTGAGGTTGGATTGCATTTATATTAGGTGCAAGTTCGCTTCGCGTTAATATGTGGCTGTAACTGGAGAAATGGGGCTTATGGGTTTTGTGATCAGTGTAGATCTGGATCAGCCTGGGTTTCGGCATAGTCTGATCCCCATCTACACTGTTCGCCATTTCACCAATGAAACACCCTTCATGCTTCTAACAAGCAATATAGACTGTTATCTGTCTACAGCAGTGTGCTATTTGATCATGAGCTACACTGGTCACAAATCCCATAAACCCACAGCCCGATAAATGACGTTTAAGTGGCGCTACGTGACTATAATTAACGTTTAAATTTGGAGTCCATTGTTATTATGTCGGCCATGTTGGATTGTATAAATACGTGTACATATTATTATGATGTCATCGACCTATCATCGGACTAAATGAGATCATAATTATACTATGTGCATGTAACTCTTTACAGGAGCAACATTTGAATAAAAATAATGCAAACGAGAAGATATTTGATTGTAACAGGAAAATTTGGCTTATGGATTTTGCGACCAGTGTAGATCCAGATCGGCCTGTGCATGCGCACAATCTGATGAGGATATGCACTGTTAGCAATTTCCTCAATAAAATACCCATCATTTCTAACAATCATTATTGATCTTTACAAGTCCTCAGGAGTGTACCATTTGCTCAGGAACTGCCACGGACGGTACGGGAGTAGATTTCCAGAGTTACTGTTTGAAACTACGGACAGCACGGGAGTAGATTTCAATGGTTACTCTTCGCAACTGCTGTTCGCAACTACGGACGATACGGTAGTAGATTTCAAGTTACTGTTCGCAACTACGGACGGTGCGTGAGTAGATTTCAAGAGTTATTGTTCGCAACCACGGACGGTACGGGAGTAGATTTCAATTATTGTTCGCAACCACGGACAGCACGGGAGTAGATTTCAAGAGTTACTGTTCGCAACTACGGACGGTACAGGGGTAGATTTCAAGAGTTATCGTTCGCAACTATATATGTACAGAGCCACGTGCCTCAGTACCCCTCGGCGGTACAGGCATGACGATGGCGTAGATAGTGTAGTGTCGTGCCGTGCTATGCCGTCATCGTACTCGCAGACTTTCAGGGATGGTCGGCACCCATACCAGGCCAGACCATCGGAAACAGACGCCGGTTGTCGCTGTTAGCACTTCCGTTGGTAATAATTCCACCAAGGTGGGCCACCACCATTGATTCATGCAATACATGTATAAACGAATCATGTTACTGTGTATGCTCCACTCGTTTCGCTGTACAACCATCATCCAAATTTAAGGTCTTCCAGCTTTTATACCAATGAGCTAATGTCGGTCGCAGCACATATTTTGCGGGTTGAACTTCTTTAAAACACGGGTCTTGCGCCATTTCAGTGTGATAAATGTTTTGTTTCCTTTTTTGTTGTGCCAAATTTATGTTATTGCAAATGTTTCCGTAGTCTAAGGGTCCGACTTTAACAGCCGTACTAGATTATTCGTGATTCGTAACTCCATGGTTCGAGGCACGAATCAAATATTGATGTTTTCCAAACATCTATTTTTAACTCGTTGTTGTTGTTTTTGTTGTTGTTGTGCTGTTGTTGTTGTTGCTGTGAAATGTCCGCGCTTATTTTTCGCGAAACGCTTTCCACTCTAGATTAATTATTAGTCTATGTGTCATCCACATACACATACTGCGAATAATTTCAGGACGTTCAGTCCTTTGATTTGAGGATGCCATGGACACTATCTTTCTATAATCTGCGTCCATCCTGCTGTGGAGCTAATATATTAATTAAAATATAAGTTTACTTATTATACAAAATATACATTTGATCTCCCATGATAACCATGTCCTAAAAACATACATGTATGGACTATTTTTTACTGACTACTTTTGACCGGACAACTTTTGCCGCACTACTTTCTACACCGCGAGTGAATATCTGCTTGATTAGATATTTGCTAAGAATCAATACTGTCGCTATCGAGATCATAAGGTTCGAGTAGACATCATTTAGTCATATATCCCTACGCAACATGATACCAGAAACGTGAATATTTATGTTTTAATACCCGATCGCATAGGGTGAATATTGCCATATTATCCCTTTTCATTCTGAGGATACGACATTATGTTTGCGGAAATTCCTAAATATTTTCCTTCTATGCGCTCAGAAGTATATGTCGCGACCACCATTTGAACCGTCTCGTCACAACACATACTTTAATTGAGAAATAACAAAAATAAAATATGTAATACATTTAATACCCGTAAATGTGTATTCCGAAACGGTTGGGTTAACCTAACTGACTGTGCATATTGTTGTTTGTACCAGCCGGAACTGATTATGTATTATTATAATGAAATTTGATATTAGAAACCGACGCAATCCGATACTATTTTTAGTTTTTAATATCGGAGTTCATAATAAATTATCACTGTGCAAGCATTCAACCATGCGACCTAATGTTAAAAACACGAATATTCGTGATTCAAGTATCGGGTAGCATGGGATGAATATTGGCACGATTAACACAGCTTGGTGTGTATACTGTTGTTAATGTCAGCTGACACTGGCAATCTATTATGAAACCGATATTAGTAACATATACAACCTTTTACTAGAAACACGAATATTCGTGTTTTATATTAGGTTGCATGGTTGAATACTGGCATGATTAACACACTGATAATGTACTATCAAATCCGATATTAGAAACCGACGCAACCTGATACTAGAAACAGGAATATCTGTGTTACTAATATCAGCTTGCAATGGGTGAATATTGACTTGATTAACGCTGCTACGGTGTGTATACTGTTGTTGTTAGTGTCAGTTGATCGCCAAACGTGAAACGAACAACAATATTACCCAGGGGGGCTGACTGACAACAGATTGTTTCTGCAGACTTTGATTGGATTGCACTCCACGTATGGTTCAAACCGCTCATTGTTCCCACGATCGTAAACTGGGGATCTAACAGGAGTATATTGTATAGAGAATAGTAGGATAGTGCCGTGAATGGGAAAAAGATCTGGCAAGGCTTAGGAAACGGGATGGGCGAGGTTCTGCCGAGCCCATCCCGTTTCCGTGAAGCGCCAGATATTTCCCCCATTCACGGCACTAACCTACTATTCTATTTATCCCGTCAACAGCTACAACAATAACCCCAGCCGCATTCTTAAAATCGGAGAATCGATTAATAAGAACCGAAAATATTCATACGCAGTGATTAGATCGCATTGACAGGATATCAAACATGTTTCACGGCACATACGCACTGTGTTAACGTGATAAACTATGATAAACTATGATTAAATGTTATACTATGATATTCATTAAACGCGTTTACTGAATTCATAATTATAAGAACGGAGGCTATGTCGAAACGTGTTACATCTTCACTCTGTGGGGATTTAACAGGGGGAAATTGCTTTTTTTCAATAAAATCGATATTGAACCAAATTTCACGAAATAAAAAGAAGGCTCATTCGTGCATTGTTCTATAATTTAATTATGGTAGATCCAGATCCGCACAGTCTGATCAGGATATGATTTATTCGCCATTCCATAAATGAAACATCCGTAATGCTTCTAACATGTGATATAGATCCGTATCAGGCTACAGAAGTCAAGGGGCATGATCACGTGGTTACAACAACAACAATGTCGCCCACTCCAAAGTAAGTATTATTTTATATTTTTCTTAATATGCAACGGATTTTGGTGAAATATGGAACAGCAAACGCGTCTTCATGAGCTGCATTTGGTGGTCTAGGGAGTTTGGCACAGAATTATGTCGTTTTTGCGAAGAATCGATTTCCGTGTCGGAGAGACACGGAAATCGATTCTTCGCAAAAACGACAGAAGTCTGTGCGAAAATAGAGACCACAAATGCAGCTTAACAAGACGCGTTTGATGCGCCATATTTCATCAAAATCCGTTACGTAATAAAGACAATATACAATAATACGTACTTTGAATCAGGTGGATTCTGGAAGTTTCAGTACTTGTTGTTGTTGTTAGTACCACGTGATCATACACCTTGGAAGTATCCTATTTTATCCGGATCTAGGCTTCGCATGAGCCCCATTTCTCAGCCACATATAACCATGTTTGTGTTAATGCGCCGCTGAATCGTCATCTGAGTTGTTTTAGTATACACAGTGGAACATCTCTAAACCGGACACCGTGGGGTTACCCCAGGGTGTCCGGTTTAGAGATGTTCCACTGTAATTAAGCACTCTATGAACTCTGTTTATCAGTATCAACCATGAACAGACACTGCAATGCAATACATTACACTGAAAACACAATGGGTCACTAGTGTGTCCGGTTTAGAGACGTTCCACTGTAATTAAGCACTCTATGAACACTGTTTGTCAGTATCAACCATGAACATACATTACACTGAAACACGTCTAAAACACAATGGGTCGCCAGGGTGTCCGGTTCAGAGAGGTTCTACTGTATAAATACAAGTCATCGGTCAGTTTACCCTAGTCCAGCATTTGCCATAGCTAGCAAAGAATATGACATATAAACTAAATTTATACAAATTTGTATAATACAATGTATATAATATATACAGTTATATACCGCTTCATGAACGTTTACTGTTATCCACGAAAATTAAAATGAAAAATAAAATAGAAACACACTGTTGTTGGCAAATGTCTGGAATGTTTACAAATAGTTTACACCAAACGTGGCGACTATTCCATACATTAACGTAATCTTTGTTCGACCATCTACAAGATGGTATATTATGTCATGCAAACCAATCACAATTTGTGTTAAAACTACAAGGAAGAATAAATGATGTTTTTCATTTGATGTAGGGTTTTCACAAATTGAACAAAACAACGAAAATATGTTTTGGTTTTTTAAATGTTTTATCTCTAATTAATATGTTCATGGGAGCAGCATCTGTAGCCGATTTCATAAAAATCGCAAAGTATACTTTTCTAGCAAAGTATACTTTGAGGGAGTAATCATTTATTTTCCAGAAATGCATTAGTTCATATAAAACTAACGACAGCATATATTTGATGATTAAAAGTATGCAGAATTATTATACTGAATTTATTACATTAACACACATAAAATGGCTGTGATAATGTAATAAATTCAGTATAATAAAAATTAATAAATTTATCCTTAAATTGGAAATTTCTCCCTCAAAGTATACTTTGCTAGAAAAGTATGCTTTGCAAGTTTGATGAAATAGGCTACTGGACAATCGGGTACATGGATATTTCTCAATTTACAGTGAAACCTCTCTAAACCGAACACCGTGAACACACATGTGATCTTAAATTTTATGGGTTTCTTGGTCATTTATCTCGGATGTTAGTGTATGTTCGTGATCTCGTAGCACACAATCAATTATGACTCAGAGTGATCAAATGTCTGATTTACAGTGAAACCTCTCTAAGCCGGACACCCTGGGGACCTCCAAGGGTGTCCGGTTTAGAGGGGTTTCACTGTATAATAAAACAATTATTGTCTTTTTTCGGTCAACACGTGTTTTATCGACCCTATTAAGGACCCGTTCTATACCTGATCATCGTTTGGTTCAGAGGTAAGTGCTTAGTAAACGTGATGGAATATATGTATAACATATATGCGAATATTGCCTCATTACTGTATCCTAAACTGCACATGCACTCGCCAAGTCGGCCATCTTTGTGTGTTCCAGCCATCAGCCAGTTTCATCTGTTCTGCCATTTGACAAAGAACTCAAAATGTGAAGTAGAACATATGATATAATGTAGCTAATCACATGTAGAAAAGCCAGGAGAACTGACTCATATCAATTATATTACACCAAACTGTAAAATATGTCAGTTTGCTGAACAGGTTTGTGACTGTGTTTTTAACAACATGAACCACCATTATAATGACATACACAGAAAATCGCACAGTGTATCACTTTTAAATGGCCATCCACACAACACATACCATATATAACCACTACTGTATTCTGTTATTAGCTATGCATCCAGTGACATATAAGCAGCAACTAACTGAGTGTATTGGCCCTGGTGTCTACTCACCTAATATGCAAATGTGGATTTACCGATGGGCAACGTGTACACTAACATAGCTTGTCCGTCAGATTGAAAAGTTTACACATCAAAATGTATTTTGAGATTGATGGGAGAAATCCTCAGATATCTCGTCTTTTGTAAAATGTGCTGGCATAATATTTATAGCTTGCCGTTGCGATATCTGTCTATTATGTAGTGCACCAAATATTATTTGGTTTACTGTCATATTATTTGCTGTATGTGTCAAACGCACAAAGTGGTGACATTGTACGACGGCTTGTACATACAAAGATGGCGGAGATGGCAACACAATGCTTCATATAGTATCCAGTAACACGATAATATTCACATATGTTATATTCATATATCACATCACTGACTCTTATAAAGCAATTATCATTGAAGACAAGTGTATCTATCTATCACCTAATACCTTAAAGTGATATCAACCTCGGCGGAATTAACATCAAAAGTGTTTGTTTTTACACAGTATTAACTAATATTTCAATACCGTGTTAGTTTATGTGCAGAAATTGCATTGGACAAATATATTTCGACTTCCTTTGAATAAATATAGAATTTTCTTAATATTTTCAGAAAACGCGGTTATCTCCCCTGACCTCGAGATGATTGATTTCCGTCATACCAATATGTACCACCTTTGTAATATATTAATGAAATATCTAAATGCTGAATCCAACAAATATAACCCCTACAATACATGTTTTCAAGGAAGTGTATCACACCTCTGTGTAGGTCTGTCGAAATTTCCAAAATACGGGGTTACATGTACCTTTGTATATTAGCGTATATGTAGCTGGTATTCTGTTATCAAGTACGTGTTCTATGACCTTCGACATTGCTGGCCGTATATGTGGCTGTGAGTGGAGAAATTGGGCTTATGTGATTTGTGACCAGTGTAGCTCCTGCTCAAATAGCTCATTCCTAACACCTGATCTATAGTGCTTGTTAGAATTATAACGGATGTTGCATTGATGGATTGCCGAACAGTACAGATACTGATCAGACTGTGCGGATGCACAGGCTGATTTGGATCTGGACTGGTCACAACTCTCATAAGCCCCATTTTCCCAGTCACAGCCGTATGTACATGTAATCTGTAAATTCCTGGACATCTGGCGACGTTTCTTACTTACTAACCCGTATTTCCTGTCTGTCATGCAGGGTTACAGACATACATTTTGGGTACCTACTTCCGCGTGTTGGCTCCCCACTTCTGTTTTCGTGATTATGAAGATCAGGGCATGTTCTCAAATCTCCGGTGGACTTGGTTGAGCCAATCAAACTGCTCGGTGCAGAATTCGACCCGGAACACATATCTCAAATGTGGCCATGGCTGGAGAAATGGGGCCTATGGGTTTTTGCAAAAAGGGTATCCCCTGATCAAGTAGCACACTCCTGTGGCCTGATAACTATATATAGTGCTGGTGCGAAGTATAACGGGTGTTTCATTGATGGAATGACGAACAGTTCAGATCCTGATCAGCCTGTGCGGATGCACATGCACAGGCTGATCTGGATCTACACTGGCCGCAAAATCCATAATCCCCATTTATCCAGTCACAGCCATATGCGTATGTACTTTCAATCCGTAAATTCCTGGAAATCTGGCCACGTTCTTGTCTCAGGGTTTTGCCACGTTTCCAACACGTGCAGATAATTTCTAATGTAAACTTAGGGAAGCGGTGAGAGTTTACATATAACCGGAAGAACAGTCCCCGTGTTCCGGCAAGGGAGATAATCATCTTCCTAGAGGTTCGCCAATGCAAATGCAAATGCTTTGATTTAGCGACGGCACTGGCTCGATGGCCTTGCATGTCGGGACCGACTATTTAAGTCCCCATCCGATAGGAATGGGCTAGCACGAAGTTGTCTTGCCCAAGGATACGCCGTATCGACAATCGACAATTCGCATCGGCAGTGGTGGGAATCGAACCCGGGGTCTCCCGATCCGCAGTCCGACTCTCTACCTACTGAGCTAATCAGGCCAACAGAGGTTCGCCAATACCACCAGCTTGTTTTATGGCAACAGTATCCAGAAGATAGGTTCGGGTACGTTATTCAAATTTGAGTTTCCAGTGACTGTCTCAAGAGTGACATGACATTATGGTCATAACAACTATGGTGCGTGTATCCCGCGCATGGATATCTGTCGATGCATGCTGGGATATTTGTGGGCTATAAATAATTCAAAAATAGCATATTTTCTTTTATTTCTCCCTATAAATATCATGAATAAGTCTTGGAATTTCAATAGAATTGAGTCCGGAGGACGAAATTCTAATGAAATTCCAAGACATATTTACAGCATGCATACCTGAAAGCTAACACACATGGTCGTAATTAGCCACCATATATGTGGCTGTGACTTGCGAAGTGGGCCTTATGGGATTTGTGACCAATGTATCTTCTGATCAAATAGCACACTCATGTAGCCTGATTACGAACTATAATGGAATGGCGAACAGTGCCGCTTCTGATCAGACTGTGCAGGTGCACAGGCTGATCTGGATCTACACCGGTCGGAAAACACATAAGCCCCATTTCTCAGCCACAGTCACATATACTAGTATGTGTATACCATCATACAGGCGTAGTTTCGTATCCGCCAACACATTTGATGTAAATCGGTTGTCAAGTGCTGGTAGGTTAAGAATGTGAAGTGGCCTCGTTTACTGACGACAGTCTGTCACTAATGTGACTGCAGAAATTGGACTTATGGAATTTGCGACCCGCGCAGTCGCGGATCAGCCTGCGCGTCCGCGCAGTCTGATCCGCGCCGGCACGGTTCGCGATTCATTCACGGAAACACCCGCCATTAATTTACCAACCAGAATACGTTTTCATCCAGTGGAGCAGATGTCCGACTGCCTAGAAGTGACATAAGCCCTATTTATCCATGTGTCAACCATATATCGTTTAACAAATTGCCATTTTACAGTAGACAACAGATGAAACGTAGTATCTTGGGGCTTTTTACAGAATTAATACCGAGGTGGGGGCGGAATGAACTTTACCTGAATTGTACAATGAAACCTCCCTAGACCGGACACCCTGGGTTTTTCATGTGGCATGTGTATATTTATGTATATATACAGGTGTGTAGAAGCCAACTTATACATGTAAGACACCAACGTTTGATTACTATGTTCTAACTACAGCATTTGGTGTGCTTTCGTGCTGGTATCATCTGCAGAGCGAGTTATTGAACATATATATATATGGTTTACTGGTGTAAGTAGCTTTTGGTTTATTAGTAGAGTTTTTTTTATTATATTTCCATAGACTTTACATGGGGCCACACGAAGGGTACAGCAACCTAAAGTCTTTACGAAATTCCGGCCTTCGTGGCTCTGTCTCGTTTCCTGTTATTCGTTAACTTTAAGTGGATTGATTCAATCACATGCTAATTCCTGAGGAATACGAATCATGAAGCCGATTTACAGGGGTCCGTTTCACTAAACTTCGTACGACTAAGATGTTCGTAAGTGCAAATCTATGATCGTCTGGAAATTTTAATTGATGGATTTACAGCCTATGCTCAATAAATGTAAATCCAATTATCGTTTACAAGAACACATTGTTATGTGAAGTATCATATACTTTTGCACTTACGAACATTTTAGTCGTACGAAGTTTACTGCAACGTCCCCCCCTGATTATGATCTTTTTGTACCAAATTGGTGTCCGGTCAAAAAAGGCGGTGACGGAAGTTGTCCGTGCTCCTTGACTTTATATAGAAATGTCAAGTGGCTTGTGGGATTACTATGTCAACGATGGTATTTTACTGAAAAACACAAATAACAACAACAATACCAACAAAACTAACGACTCGGTCTACGATCGACGGGAGCGTGTGGTGAATACCCCACCGTCCGCGCTAAATTTGTCAATGTTTATTAATTGCTTTGTTTCAAAGTACTTTAATATTGTGCTTAAATGTATCACAAAATATTCAGCATCGTTGTTTCCGTTCTAATTCCTGTACTATTCCATTAATGAGAAATCGCAGGTTTTTCAGGATTTAAGAGTACTGGCAAATGATGTGGATCCTGATGAGACGCTTCGTTACGAGCCGTCTCATCAGGATCCACAGTTTTTGCAAATGTTGGCTTTAAGATGTTTAAGGTTGAAACGATTAAAGGTACATGCCCAAACAGTAGGCACAATCTGTTCTTTATAGGAATTAATTAAGTGTATAAGTGTGTCACTATTCCAACAGTTCTAAAATTTACTACGAGTGCCCGCTATACAGATATAACCATTTAGTAATATGTATGTTACTGATAGTGACTCGTGGTGGTATCAGGCTATTTTCAAATATGCAAATGAGGCATGATATTTTTTAATTATTTATACTAATTAAATGCGTCACCGGAAAAAAGTATGATCATTGCACATCAACAAATAAATACAGAGAATAAATGGTAATGTCCGTTAACATTTTAAGGAAACACTGTTATCTCCCTTGATATCAGTGTGGACATTTTCGTCTGATAGAAAATGTATAATACTGCCAATCAATACGTGTGGTAATGGTGAACGAATATTTAATTTGCCAGTACATGTCATATCTACAGACTATACAAAACTATCTGTCTCCCTATATTATAACCTGTCATTTTGTGCCTACTGAGTGGGCATGTACCTTTAATCCTTTCAACCCTAAATATCTTAAAGCAAACATTGGCAAACACTGTGGATCCTGATGAGACGGCTCGTAACGAAGCTGGAAGTTGTTCTTGTAATTTTAATACTAACGTTAAATTATTTTACTGTATTACAATGTATATGACCTTGTTGTTGAACGTAAAACCCTAATCAATGAATAAATAAATCGATATATTGATCAATCAATCAATCAATCAATCTAAAATCAATGGGAAGCCGGGTCTTCATTGTCCTGATTTCGATCAACGAAATATACACCCGTATATTGATACACGAATGCATATCCGCATAGTCTGACCAGGATCTGTACTGTTCGTCATTTCATCAATGAGACACCCTCCATGCTTCTAGCAAGCAATATATGTTTGTGTTTTGTCAATGGTGTTTAACGGCCTAACAACAGCTAAGGTCATTTACAGCAGAGGCAATACAGATCGTTATCATGATATAACAGGATTTTGCTACATGTAATTGCTCAGGAGCTACACTACACTACATCGGTAATATAAATCATAAGCCCCATTTCGCCAGGCGCAGTCACATATAAGCAAACATGATGCTCAGGATCTGCACTGGCCACATTTTCCATAAGGTCCATTCTCGCCGTCGGCGACCCGTCTAAGAGGGGCAATACCCGTAGACTGACTCGCGTTTCCGGGCCCACACACTTAATGTTCACTAGATAACATGCCTTACTGTATACTCCTGTATACGTATTATTTTATATTTATGCAATGATAGTTGAATAAACTTTTACTATCAAAAAGCAAGCGGTTTCATTTGTGTGCCGTTATTTTCTTTCATCGATTATGTGTTCAAACTAAAATGACGAGGTCGATGAGTGATTATCCAAGGTGAAATATACATGCGATCGCTTGACGATGGTCGGAATAATACATGAACGTCATTCATTGGACATATTAATAAACGGGAATGACGACGGCGAAGATTCAAATCTGTTAGAGGTAACCGGGGGCCAGTTTCACTAAACTTCGTACGACTAAAATGTTCGTAAGTGCAAACTTATGATAGTCTGTAAATTTCACATTAACAGTGTTTTCTTGTAAACAATTATTGGATTTACATTTATTGAGCATAGGCTGCATACGATCCTAAATTTGCACTTACGAACATTTTAGTCGTACGAAGTTTAGTGAAACAGATTGCAATTTGTATATCACAACTGCGCATTTGTTCGTATATATGTAACGGTTTTACCTATTTTTTTAGGAGGAGATATATCGGTATACATTGGGCATCACAGCCTTTGTTTTTAATTTATACATACTCATGAATTCCGCGTTTGCTCTGAACATTTCCTCAACTTTAGACATCATTTACACAAAATATCGTTAAGTTTTTAAATATTCATCACGAGATGTCGCACATCTTCATAGGTACAAAGTCACGTGGCTTGTCTCAAAGTTAAGTGTTACTTTTCGTGTCTGCAATTGACATTGAGAATGTTTTTTTTTATTTGTTGGGGCTTAACGACCTATCAACAGTACACATAAGTATGTTTACACATTTTGACAGATATTTCATCTTCGAACATACCGAGTACAATGTACGATGAAGATATGGTTCGACCTTTGTTTTTTCAATAGAAAAATAAATCGATGATGTAACATGAGTGGTGAGTTAATATGATATTTATTAAACGAGTTTACTGATTTCATAAGAAACGAGGCTATGCCGAGTGTCTTATGAGATCATTTAATATGATATTTATTAAACGAGTTTACTGATTTCATAAGAAACGATGCTATGCCGAGTGTCTTATGAGATCATCTAATATGATATTTATTAAACGAGTTTACTGATTTCATAAGAAACGAGGCTATGCCTCGTTTCTTATGAAATCAGTAAACTCGTTTAATAAATATCGTAGTAAATAATCACAATGGTAGATTATGTTAAGGACCCGTTCTATGCCTGCTCATCGTTTGATTCAAAGATAATTGCTTCGTAAATTTGATAGAATATATGTCTGTCTATTATGTATTGCACCAACTTTTATTTGGTTTACTGTTATATTATTTGCTGTATGTGTCAAACGCCAACTGTACAATGGCTTATATATACAAAGATGGTGGAGATGACAACTCGATGCTTCATATATAGTATAGAGTAACAAGACACAATTCACATATGTTATATTGATATATCACATAGCTCTAATGAAGAAATTATCATTGAAGTCAAGTGTATCCAGCTATGACATAATACGTTAAGTGCAGAAGCAAGGAATACTGAATTGAAGCTGTTTAACATTAAATATGCCACAAAAACAAAAGAAGTACGATCCCGGCAGGATTCGAACCTGCAATCTCCTGATCCGTAGTCAGGCGCCTTATCCATTGGGCCACGGGACCTTGATGATAATTATTACTTCGATGACTTACTTAGCCGCAATTGGCTCGAATACCTTCCAGAATAACTTCGATTTTATGGAAGTGAGGAATTATAACCGACGTTTGACGTTCGGCAAGAATAATGTACATGTAGCTGGTAGCGTACCGAATGAACGTTTTATAATTCAATTTCGATCGACCTAACTAAGATCACAAAGTTTTATAATTCAATTCCGATCGACCTAAGGCCATACCACACAAAGGCATTTTGTGGTATGAACAACAATTTTTTTTTAAATGATACACAATTTTACTCCGATATTAGATATCTAGAAGGTAGGACACGCGCCATCTTTTCAACCAACGGAAGTGGTACTAGTGCTTTTTTTTGCCCTGGCTCTCTAATTCAGTAATTGTAACGCGCACGAAGGCCGGGACCAGCCGGGTCCCCGGCTTTCGTGCGCGTTTCAATTACTGAATTAGCGAGCCGGGCCTAAGGTAAATAATCCACTTCCGTTGGTTGAAAAGATGGCGAGTGTCCTACCTTCTAGATATTTAATATCGGAGTAAAATTGGGTATGATTTAAAGAGGCTTTTCTCATTCATACAACAAAGTGCCTATGACCGGTCGATCGTAATTTTATTCTAAAACATTCGGTACGCTACTAGCTACATGTACATTATTCTTTCCGAACGTTAAGCTTTATAAACACATTTCTTAAACATTATTCAGAGCTCCAGATAAGGTGTGTATTTACTTAAATACCCAATTAAAATTGCCAAAAACCCAATTGAAATCAGAAGTAGCGAGTATCAAAAAGCAATGAAAAATTGTAGTACCTTTATCATGAGGCAGAAAACAATAAACAAACCACAAATATAGCATATTTTTCTTATTTTCCATGAAAACACATTTTGGTATTTCATTAGAACTATCTCCAAGGAGACAATTGTAATGAAATGCCAAGACATGTTTTTATTTAGAAGCAAACTATTCAATAATTGCTGTCTGCTGTTGTGTAAACAGTAGTGTGATTTTATTTTACCGAATTAAATTTGTTAAATACCCAATTGCTTCAGAAATGATGGAGTGACAATACTCAATTACTAATTCATTATCTGGAGCCCTGATTATTTCAAACAGGAGCTCGAAAGCAAAATGTTGATTTGTAGCACAGCATCTATTGTTGTAGCTGCACGTGTTCCGCTTTATATGCAATGTGTGGCTATATCAAAAACAATATTTTTTTCGATAATATTAAATTAAAGGAAAATTTAAGAATGAGTCTTCTTTTTATTTCGTGAAATTTGGTCAAATATTGATTTTATTGCGAAAACAAAATTTCCCCAGGTTAAATCCCCATAGACATCTTCACGGAGTGAAGATGTCTATGGGGATTTAACATGGGGAATTTTTTTTGAATTTTAGAAATACTGAACCGATTTTTAAAATTTAACTTTTGTTTTCTTAGTTAGATCATATCCAAGCTATCTAGTCAGGTTTCGGAGTCAATTTCCATTTTTTTTTGTTTTTTGACTCCTCCCACACTTCCTTACCACTTTTTCCCCCCATGTTAAATTCCCATAGACAAATCAATTTTTCGTAATAAAACCAATATTTGACCGAATTTCAAGAAATAAAAAGAAGGCTCATTCTTAAATTTTCCTTTAATTTAATACTATCGAAAAAAATATTGTTTTTGAATTGTTTATATGGCCGTAAAATTTGGGCAGCTTTCGTGAACAGACTATAATTTAATACAATGTAATGTAATGTAATGTAATTAGAGGTACAGCTCAGTGTTCGAATGATATATTAAACATGTTGTAGTGTACTTATTTACTTTTGTTTTTTATTTCTTTAACAGGATTAATTGCCGCTCGGCACAGGATAGTTGTTCAGATTTGGCGGGAAACTGCCAGTGAAGTTATTGCTATTTGAAACAGTCCCGTCCAATTGCAAACATAAACATTTATGGTACAGGCCCGTACGCAGGAACTTTTTTTTTTTTGGTGGGGGGTGGGGGGGTGGGGGGGGGTGGGGGGGGGTGGGGGCGTGCGTTATCGTTGGCTCGAAGGACTCAACATTTTCTTTGCACATCCACGGACAGACCTCGGCAGATTAAACCCTTTAACCCCTAAGTAATTAGAATGGATTTTGATTTTGCAATCAATCTAATCACAACAAAATGATTTCCAAACCAGTCCATTTATGGACATGAGGTGTTTAGTTATTCAAAATTATGAAAATTACTTGCAAAAAGTGATGATCCTCATTAAACGGCTTGTCACGAGCCGGGTCATCTGGATCTACACGTTTTGCCAATACCACTATACAGGCCTGTGATGTTGACATGGTTAAGGGGGTGCGTACGCATTTGTGACCAATTTAGCTCATGATCAAATAGCACACCCCTGTAGCCTACAGTGGGGTCAACGTGTAAGTGCACACACGAACGAACACGACAGGTTGGAACCAACCTGTCGTGTTCGTTCGTGTGTGCACTTACACGCTGACCCCACTGTAACAACCAACCCGAATGTTCTTCCTGTAACGCAGCATGCTGGCTGCTTCCGTGATCGAATGGCGAACACACAGTGGAGCTCCTGATCAGTGTGTGTGTGAATGCGCAGTGATCTACACTGGTCACACAAAAAAACATAAGCCCTCTTTCTACAGTGACAGGCACACATACGTTTGAGTTTTAATGGTGTAGTTTGTAGTTAAGCGTATACAGCGAATACACATCTTTTCACATGCACGTGCAATTTCCGTACTAGAAATATTCATTTCCGATTATAGTAAGTATTATAAAAAGATTAAAACTATATATATATGTATTTTCATTAGCATGACAATTTAGACTAAATATATACAACTGACGGGGCCCTTTAAAACTATTTGCCATTAAAATTCCTCTCATCTACTCGTATAGTAAATCTGTGAGAATTCGTACATTTAGGTATTTCAGAAATTTAGTATACAGCTAAACATTTCTGAACCGGACACCCTGGGAAGTCCCCAGGGTGTCCGGTTTAGAGATGTTCCACTGTAAATCAGACATTCGACTATGTCAAGGTATCCGGCTGTGGTGTGCGAACTTGAACAGGCATTATCATCATAAATATACACCAATAATTCCAGCACAAAAATATTTACACAATTCCCTAACATTTGATTGGCCCGTAGCAAGTCTCTGTCCAGAATGTATATCCCAGTAAACTCCCACGCCGAACTACTTTCCGTAACCGTGAGGCGCAGCTAAAATAATTCTTAAGAAAACGGAAAATAAACACATCTTCTTGAAGAATTTATTTCAAATGCTGGAATTATAAGGAATGAATGGCTTTTTTGTTGAATTTATCAGGGATATAAACTTGGAAAAGTCGCGGGAATACTGGACAAGGCCTTCCGGCATTCGTCCAGTATTCCCTCGACTTTTCCAAGTTTATACCCCGATACATTCCACAAAAAGGCCATTCATTCCTATAATTAAATCCATAAAATTAAGGATACACAGACTGTCTGTCCGGTTTAGAAATATTCATAAACGATTGTGTTTAGTAAATATATTTTCATTAGCATGCCAACTTAAGACTACATTATATACAACTGACGGGGCCTTTCAACCCTTAGACCGCTACTCACAACAATTTTCGTCTGCTGTTGCTTTTATATCTTGCCTTATTTCTCAATAAAAACATGGTTTGACAGCACTTCAGAATCATTTCCAATGGAAATGAATTGGAATTGGAAATGATTCTGAAGTGCTGTCAAAAAGCATGTTGTAAATTATTCTAAAGTGCTGTCAAAGCATGTTTTTGATGATAAAATGTAAAATAGAAAATAAACAGCGGAAGACACAAAAGATAAGATAGCGGTCTAAGGGTACTCGCCATTAAAATTCCTCTCACCTACTCGAAAAGTAAATCTGTGGGAATTATTGCACTTGAGTATTTCAGTAATTTAGTATACTATGACGTACATGCACTAATTTTAAGCCGACTGACAAATAATAATACTGCAGATAGGTGAAATATTTGGAAGAATTGTGGGTTTGGTGAAACAAGCATGAAATTTGGCAGACAATTAAAAAAGGTGCTTGGGAAGATATTTGGCTATAGGGCCATTCCAGATTCATTCCATGAGCGGAGAATTCAAGATTTTGACCTGATTTTCAACTTTTGATCTCGATGGCATAGATAGTCGTGTAATGTATCTTTTCAGGGGTTTTCATGGGTGGGGATTCTATTTCTGATGATATTGTTTTGATTCAGTGCCAGTGTTCGTGTCAGATCAAAGTATATGTTCATAATTAGTCTGGAAAATCACAATACATGACGTTTTTGATTTTCTCGCCCTTTGCATATATCTTAAAACGGAATTTTCCTGAAGAATTTAATACTGACGAGTCTTGATGCGGTTGAGCCGAAAAGTTAGCGGCGGATTATCGAACATACGACGACGACAACAACGACAACAAAAAGAAGTTTGGAAGCGCAAATTTGTTTTGAAAACAGTTCAACCGGAGGTGCCACAGGATGTCAGAGGTAAATCATCATTATTTTCAGTTGAAACATGGAGGTTGAAACGCCACCCTTTCAATATAGAACATAACCAAGCCATTGTAATGCATTGTGTCAACAATATTGGTATGTCATGGGTTTTCGAGACACTCTCAGAACAGCGACCTGACCAGATTTTGTCAAAGTACAATTGTTGCAGAGAAAAAACAATTATGTAGGACCTCCCCTCGCCAATTTTTTTTTGTATGTTGACTGAGCCATTTTATGGACATTTTATACCATTTGGTGTGCCATCCCCTCCATATGAATAAATTGGCAGTACCAACTCGCTTGATCACATATAATCAAGCAGGTAAACATTGAACAGGACCAAAGGTGGCTTGGAGAAGACGATGATGTAGACCAGTAGCAGATTGTGACTGTTTGCCAGTACTACTGTGGTACTATATTATGTCTCCATAGAAGGCATGGCGCTATATTGTTTGTTAATCCATGTACATCTATATGTCTAGTCACTGAACAGAGCTATGGTTTCCACTATGTCAGCCATAGGCCGGTTCTTGCTATATCGTGTGTTGTAGCATCCAAAATATATGTCTAGTCATTGAACAGAGCTATGAGTTTCACTCTTGTCAT
Source organism: Conchocele bisecta (assembly GCA_029237695.1). Lineage (NCBI taxonomy): Eukaryota > Metazoa > Mollusca > Bivalvia > Lucinida > Thyasiridae > Conchocele > Conchocele bisecta. The sequence goes on from CM055266.1 coordinate 69,524,141, forward strand.
CCATAGGCCAGTTCTTGCTTCACTGTTTGTTAATCCATGTCCATGTGTATGTCTAGTCACGAAACAGACATATGAATCATTTAATATAGACTCCAGCTAATTTAATCACTTTCACATATTTTGACCATATTCTTCTGCTTTCAGGTGTGACAATGGCCAAAGTTTACAAGGTGGTGGATCCCCTACAGCCCGGGACATCAACACAGGGTCTATAAACTGACTGCAGCAAGTGCGTTCTTTGTCAGGAAGACACGTCAGAGGTGCTTCACTGTCCAGCCTAGTCTACACGTGCCACACAGGGAGCAGGGTACAAGACAATTGCTGAGCTTCTTGTAGGTTTCGACAGAATTGGCTGTTTGCCCACATCAATCAATCTATCAAGGCTTGATGATGGGAAATGTATTGAAGAAACACTACAGCGGCACAAGGCCAAGTGGCACGACTCATGTAGGCTCCTCTACAACAGAACAAAACTACAGCGTGCAGAGAAGCGTAAGAAACCCCCAGAAGATGCTGCTGATGACTCTGCTAATAGCTCAAAGAAGTTCACCCGCAAGAGTGCTTGTGAGAAAAGTGCTTCCACCGAAACATGCTTCTTCTGTGACAAACCTGCACCAGATGGGGAGTCTTTGACTCGAAAAAAAAGCATCAACATTTGGGCTTGATATCAATGTCAGGAAGGCTGCAATGAAATTGCAGGACAAATCCCTACTGGCCAAACTGAGTGCAGGAGACTTGATTGCATAAGAAGCCCGGTACCATCTGCCATGCTTGCTCTCTTTGTACAACAGAGCTAGAGAAACAAAAACATTTGAAGAGTCTGGTGTGGACAAAATGAATCATGGCCTTGTATTTGCTGAGTTGGTATCTTATATTGAAGATACTCGCATGGACAGTCTAGTTGCACCCATCTTCACCCTGGTCGATATGTACACAACGAGGCTAGAACAACTTGGAACTGATGTTGCAGGACGCGTCCACTCCACTGACCTCAAAAAGAGAGTACTGGCCTACTTTCCAGACATGGAAGCTCACAAGCAAGGCCGAGATGTAGTCCTCATTTCAAACGAAGATCTTGGACAAGCACTGAGGAAAGCATGTGAGCATGATGCTGATGATGATGCTGTTCATCTTGCCAGGGCTGCGAACATAGTGAGGAGAGACATGTTCAAGATGAAAACCAGTTTGGTGGTTCCTTTAAACCCAACAGCCAGGAAGATTATGTTCCAGTGTCTCTGTTAGCGTTAGTTGCTATGTTGTTGAATGGGCCAAACATCAAGGCACAGTCAAGCTCTTCAACAATGCCCCAGCCAGTGCTAACGATTTCCCAGCTACTGATGTCCAACAGCATGGTACGACGTCGGGAGAAGGCACAAGGCACAACCAAGGAAGGGAAACACCTCTGCCCATCTACTTGGGTGTGATGGTCCACACGAAGACTCGCACGCGTGAACTGGTGGACCGTTTGTATGATCTGGGACTGAGATTTCCTATGACCGGGTGCTGGCCATCTCAACTGAGCTTGGCGACAAGAACTGCCATTACTACAAGATGGAGAAAGCAGTTTGTCATCCTGAGCTGAAAGGTGGTCTCTTCACGACTGCTGCAGTTGATAACATTGACCACAACCCCAGCTCTACCAGTGCGCACGACTCATTCCATGGAACTGGAATATCGCTGTACCAACACCCCGACAAAGACTTCAGTGGAGCTTCCCGGGCTGTTGCCCACACCCATCGTGATGCTGCTGGTGCCAAGAAGATGTCAGCATCTGTCCCCGAGACCTACACCAATGTACCTCCTGTTGCTCTTCCAAGGCAAGACCCACCGGTGTCAAAGCAAGGTGGTTCAAACCGAGCAGATTGTCAGCTCATACCTAAAGCCTTGCGGAAGGAATATCGGTAGGTTTCACATTATTCATTAAAATAGAGTAATAAATCCTAAGCGGGGCAATGCGCAGGACTAACATAACAGTAACAATACAACATAGAAAACTACGGCACGGGTACAGCGGTGGTCACAGAGCCTTCAACATGGCAAAAAATGCACTCCATAACCAGCGGTGTACGGTCCCCAAGAAAAACAATAACTACAAAAAATAAGAAAATAACACAAAATGCAACAGAGGCACCACAAAACAGATCCATAACAAATGAATCACTACAAAAACAACGGTCCTATTAGTAGAAATGAAGAAACACAAATACGTCACAAGAAGACACGATAGCAAGGCTACCGCCTGGGAACGGTCAGTGAAGTAAAATCCACTGGGGGGTTAAACCTGGTTAGTGTGGGCCCACGAACCTCCCCCTTACCCGGCCATTGTGTCTATCGTGTCTATGCGGGACATTACACATTATAAACATTATGCATAGAAAAAGGTCTGCCTGCAAAAACGTGTTATTTAAACATTATCCCACTTTATTTACAAATGAAGCACAAATTACCACATGTACACACATTTACATGTTTAAATAATTATGTGTTTTTCTGCTTTACAGCTGGCTGGAGCACCTGAAGCAGGTGGTGGACTCTGACTCCCTGAAGGAGGGTGAGATGATCTCCTGGGCTGCATACCATGCAAGCCAGCAAGCAGCACGACCACCAGAAGACATGAATGTGGCTCTCACGTCCTTGCTACCCCTTTTACATGACGAGGCAAAATCCGTAGCCATGATCCGCCACTCGATGGACATCGTGAAGACGGCAGTTGATGTCCAGAACCCTGGCCAGATCTCAGTCCTCACATGTGACCAGCCACTCTACACTCTGGCAAAGCAGATCCAATGGAGTTGGCCTACAAGTTATGGCGAGGATAGATTTGTAGTGATGTTTGGTGGCCTACACATCGAGATGGCGTCCCTCAAGGTCCTTGGAGATCTTCTGGAGGGCAACGGCTGGACAGGAGCACTCGTTCAGGCCGGGGTTGCTACCAGTGGAACAGCAGATTCGTTTATGAAAGCATCCCACGTGACACGCACAAGACGGGCTCACCAAGTCACAGCCAGTAGCCTGTATCTACTTCAGCAGAGTGCCTACAGGGAGTACATCCAGACCTTGGAAGATGCAAGTGAAGTGGTGCCATTTGAAGACTGGTGTGATGCAAGGTCCGATGCATGTCCTCATTTCCAATTCTGGTACTTCATCCTGCAGCTGGAGCTGGCTGTGATGGTATACGTGAGAGCGATACGTGAGGCCGACTTCCTGCTCTACATGGAGGCCCTGTCTAAGATCGTCCCTTGGTTCTTCGCCCTGGACCATACACACTACTCGAGATGGGTGCCGATCCACCTACGAGACATGGTGTCACTGAAGCAGCTCCATCCCGATGACTATGCTGAGTTTCTGAAGGGGAACTTTGTCGTCAAGAAGTCAAAGTGAGCATACTCTGCTGTTGCTATTGACCAGGCCCATGAGCAGAACAATGCTTCCGTGAAGGGAGACGGCGGTCCTGTGGGCCTGACGGAGAACCCTGCAGCTCTTCGTCGCTGGATGGTATCTGGTCCCGAGATGGCTCGTTTAATTCAGGAATTCGAGGGATCAACCGAGAAGAGGCAGGACACAGATGGACGTCACCATGAACAGAAGAGACATGCACAGACGGCATTTGCACAAGATGTGCGATCACTGAGCCGAGCCATGGAAGAGATGGGGAACCCGTTCGCTGAATACAGCAGTGATCTCCTTGTCCTGAACAGCAGAGATGTTGTGGACACAGCAATGGCAGACACAGTGCGGTAGATGGAGAAACTTGGACTCGAGCAGTACGAGACATATGTTAAAGAGAGGCTTGTGAACCAGACAGTGCCTATCACAGATCCCATCAAGCGGAACAAACTCCATCTTTTCAGCCGCCCACCAGTCAGAGAGAAGTCAAAGAAACAGCTACAGATGTCATCCCTGAAGAACGACTGTTCGCTCTTCTCCAGGCTGTACATTGCCTCCCAGATACGTCATGGTGATTTGGACGAGTTCTTTCAGCACGAAAACCAGGCCTGTCCACCGTCCCTGTCTCAGATGGGTGGCCTGAGAACTGGAACCAAGTCTGACTTGATGCCCTGCCTGGAAAACCTTGTTCTAGTGAAAGAAGATCTCTCCACCCCCAGAGTGCAGGTCAACATCCTCGATGGTGCTGCCATAATCAACATGATGCGACCAGGGACTGCAAAGACATTCCAAGGTTATGCCACTGATGTCTTCGTGCCGTATGTCACATCCCAGCTTAAGCATGTAGACAGACTAGACATTGTCTGGGATCTGTACATGGCGGACAGCTTGAAGGCGGACACTCGCAGCAAGAGAGGAAAGGGAGTCAGGAGACGAGTCGAGCCATCAAGTGCAGTTCCTGGAAACTGGCAAGAGTTTCTCCGCATCGACGACGACAACAATACGGAGCTGTTCGCCTTCCTGGCTTCTAACGTGGCAGACATTGGCACCAACAAACATCTCATCATCGCCAGGACGTGTCAGCTCTAGCGCCATACACGCATGAGGAGGCTGACACACGTATCCTCCTGCACCTACAGGATGCCGTACAACAGGGGTACAGCAAAGTGTCAATACGCACAGTTGATACAGACGTGGTAGTCCTGGCCATAGCATCAGCCAATCGCCTCAACATCTCTGAACTGTGGATTGCCTTTGGAGCTGGGAAGAGCTTCAGGTTCATCGCTGCTCATGAGATCGCCAAAGCTCTTGGTCCTGACCGATGTATGGCCTTGCCGATGTTCCACGCCTTCACTGGATGTGACACGGTGTCCTGTTTTGGCGGCAGGGGCAAGAAGACTGCATGGGACACCTGGATCACCTATGGAGACGTCACACCAGCATTCTGCGCCTTGGGTGCCATGCCAAACCCACGTGCCATTGACGAGTGGATGCAACCTCTAGAGCGATTTGTGGTCCTGCTGTACGATCGCACCAGCACAGAGGAGGGTGTGAACCAGGCAAGGAAACAGCTGTTCAGCAAGAAAGGCAGAGCTATTGATGGTCTGCCTCCTACACAGGATGCACTCATCCAACACACCAAGAGAGCTGTCTACCAGGCTGGTCACTGTTGGGCCCAAATGATGACACCTGCTCCAGAGCTTCCGTCACCAAGTGAATGGGGCTGGAACAAGAAGCCTGGTGGTGGATTGAGTATAACCTGGACGACCCTACCAGAAGCATCAGAAACTTGCAGGGAACTCTTGCGATGTGGCTGCAAGAACGGCTGCAGAGGACGCTGCAAATGCCAGAAGGCGGCTTTTCAGTGTACAGCTCTTTGTCAGTGCGGTGGACAGTGCTCTGAGTGACGCAGCTCACAGAGAACAGTTCGTTACTGTTTGGACACAATTTCCATCCAATTGACTTGCAATTAGACTATAATAAGCTATTGTGTGTACCTCTGCTACCTACAAAAACAGAAGAAATAATTCTGGGTTGTTTGACACACTTGACGAAGTGGTCCTGATTTCAAAATCGTAACATGACGTAACAAGAAACGAGGCAAAGCCACGAAGGCCAGGTTTTTTCCAAGCATGGACACTTGGATAATATAATTATACCCACATTTTGTAGACTAGATGGCCGTGGCCTGCATGTCGCGCCTGGGGGCGAGGCATGGACACTAAAAAAATAGATATAGTAGATGGAAAAAGTTTAACGAAAAAACTTTAACCGGACACACGGACGTACGTACGGACGGACGGACGGACGGACGGACGTATGCCAAAATGCCGACGATATCGCGCTTTCCGCAAGCGGGTGCGACAATGATGATAAACACCCATGTGAAGTATCAAGGTAATGGGTGAAGCAGTTGCAGAGATATAGTACACGAAAAAGATTTAACAAATAAATTCAAAGTAATTTGACCTTGACATTGCGCACAGGGGCCGCACGGTTAGGGGTTAGAGTGAAAATATGGACGATGATAAACACCCATGTGAAGTTTCAAGGTAATGGGCGAAGCAGTTGCAGAGATATAGTATAACACAAAAGTTTTAACAAAAAAATTTAACCAGACGTACGTTAAAAGGTTAACGTTGAAAATGGCTAAGTCAATTACGTAGAAATAATAGGTGAAGGTAAAAAAATGGTCACATGTTGGATAGTTGTATGTGGTAGGCACCCCTTGGTTATGAAGCTGTGAAAGTTTGGTGGTCCTAGGTGGTACAGTACCAAAGAAATGGACTTAAACACGAAAACTTAACATTGTAAACGCGAAAAGTTAACATTGAAAATGGCTAAGTCGACTGCGCGGAAAAAATAGGTCAAGTTAAAAAAAAAGTAACATGTTGGATAGTGATATGTGGTGGGCACCCCTTGATTATGAAGCTGTGAAAGTTTGGTGGTCCTAGGTGGTACAGTAACAAAGAAATGGACTCAAACACGAAAACTTAACATTGATTGTGGACGCCGCCCGCCGCCCGCCGCCCGCCGCCCGCCGCCCGCCGCCGCCCGCCGCCCCGCCGCCCCCCGCCGCCCGCGCCCGCCGCCGCCGCCGCCCCCCCGCCCCGCCCGCCGACCGCCGCCGCCGCCCGCCGCCGCCCTCCGCCCGCCGCCGCCGCCGCCCGCGCCCGCCCGCCCCGCCGCCCGCCCGGTGCCGCCCGCCGCCCGCCGCCCGCCTGCCTCACGCCCGCCCGCCCGCCCGCCCGCCCGCCCGGCTTTCGCCAATCCAATAGCCTGGATTTTTTTAAAAAAAACCTGGCTAAAAATGATAATAAATCTTATTGTTTAGCTCAAACTAGTAATTATTTGCCATTTCAACTGTTATGTGGACATTAAAATTACTGATGTAATGGCCGCCATTTTTATCACAGGTCGAATCTGAGATGGCCCTTGATCTAAAAATCACCACAGACGCATAGTCTACTTGCGAACCAAATTCCATGCTTGTTTCATCAAACCCACAATACTTTCACCTATCTGCAGTACTATAAGACGTATGATTTATTTATCCCGTCAACACAGTGCGTATGTGCCGTGAAATACGGTGCTGTGAAACATTGCTGATAATATCCTGTCAATACGACCTAATCACTGCGTATGAATATGTGCGGTGGTTGGGGTTATTTCATTGCATTGTAAAGCCATTTGTAGGTGTTGACGGGATAAATTGAATAGTAGGTTAGTACCGTGAATTGGAAAACATATCTGCCGCGGCACGGAAACGGGATGTGCTCGGCAGAGCCTAGCCCATCCCGTTTCCTAAGCCTTGCCAGGTATATTTGTCCCATTCACGGCACTAACCTACTATTCTCTATATACAACTGCAGTAGACATTATATAGTGGTGCTGTACACCGCGCTAGCGAAACTTGTTTCACGTCGAAATTGGCGCCGGATTCATGACGATTTCCCATTTCCCATTCAACAACATGCATAAACTCATGTTCGTCAAGTAACCGGCGCAAAAACTAGACGAAAAATGTGTTTCCTTGCTGGTACATGTATAGTGGAAATGCAAAAGTATGCGAAGCAAAATTATCTCTCCTTGTTATCTCAGTTTCTTGAATATAACGCTTGTTTTAGGGAATGTACTTAAATCAAATGTTGTGATTGATGTTTGTATGTTATTTACTGGACATGAAGTAAAGATATTTTCAAAAATTAAATTGAAAAGGATTCCCCCTCTATTCAAACTAAAATATATAGGATCCGTAGTCAGGCGCCTTATCCATTGGGCCACGGGACCTATTTGTCTCATTTCTATGTTTAAAGGAACCACCTCTCAGATGATATTATGGAACGCCAAATCTGCATAAACTCAAATAACTTTTGCTAGCTATAAATAACTAGAGCTAGCATTAATATTTAGCGCCAAATGATCCAAATTTGAATCTATATAAATAATTCAAAAATAATATTTTTTTCCATTATATAAAATTAAAGGAATATTTAAGAATGAGCCTTTTTTTTATTTCATGAAATTTGGTCAAATATTGATTTATTGCGAAAAAAAAAATGTCCCCATGTTAAATCCCCATAGACATACATCTTCACAGATGTCTATGGGGATTTTAACGTGGGGACATTTTTTGAATTTCAGAAACACTGGACCGATTTTCAAAATTTAACTTTTGTTTTCTTAGTTAGATCATTTCCAAGCTATCTAGCCAGATTTCAATTTCAAAATTTTTTCATTTTCTGATTTCCCACAGCTCCATCACCTCCTTTCCCCTATGTTAAATTCCCATAGACAAATCAATTTTCCGTAATAAAATCAATATTTGATCAAATTTCACGAAATAAAAATAACGCTCGTTCTTGAATTTGGATACAATTTAATACTATAAAAACAATTGTTTTTGCATTGTTTATAAGGCCGTAAAATTTTGGCGGGTTTCGTGAAACAGACAGTAGTTACCGAACTGTACTGTATATGTAGTCCCAGCAAAGAAGGCTAAACAATCGAGGTTAGACAAACATGTTAACAAAGGTTTCTCACCAGAAATACATTCACTGGCAGTATATAATGACACAAACAAAATTCCACCCGATTTCACCCATGGAAAATGCCAATTTTCAGCACAAATACAAGATTGCCGCCATATTTAAAGGTATATTATTAAAATAACATTTCTTTGGTACTAAGCAATATAAACACATGTTTGATGTGTTTTTTCCAATTATCATTAGGATACCGATATGCTTTCCAATAATTCTCAGGATGTCAGATGCCAATGCCATTCATTAAGGTCAAATGAAAAATAAACCAAAAAATAAACCAAAATTCAGTAAATTTTAGGTCAAGGTCATATCTCAGGTCAAGGTAGATGTCGAATATACATCTTGAATCGAGCCGAAACATGTGAATATTTTATATCCATAAGCAATTTGTATGTGCAACATATAATTCAATAACAATTACAGCTAATTTACACTACTAGCTATTTAATACAACATTTCTGCCACGGAAGTGGTGTCGCGACTGCCGGAGCATTTTACCATAAAATGATCATGGGCATGTGCTAAAGCAAGCATTACAAGAACCGTCAGAGAAGTGCATGCTTAAAACACGAAAAAGGTCAAGGTTGAATACATTTTTTTACATAAAAATATGGCTAAGTGGTTCCACAACCATGTAGAGGTACAAAATGTCACGGTTTAATGGGGCATGAGTGTGTTCCAAATGCTCACATGTATCAAGTGTCCAAATATTGAAGCAATCCGTCAAGTAATGTTAAAGTTATACCATGACGACGAAGCTTGTACACACTTTTTTACATTTCGGACGACGACGGAAAAGCGGCGACTAAAGTCGTGTCTTCTGCTAAAGCAGGCGCGACAATATTACTATTTAGAGGTGCTCACAGGTTTTATAACATTCTGGTAATTCAATACGTGACTCCAAACAATAAGCATGGGTGTTATGACCATCGCCAACAACAACAACAGCTAACAACGACTGCATGAGATCCAGAAATGTGAAAAATATTTGTCTGTTAATCCAAAGTCGGCAAACAATGCATTCTTTCATACACAGTTGAAAACAAGTACTGGTGAGACTTTTTTAGTCAGACTTGAATATTAATATTCAAGCCATTTCTCCAGTAATTGTCCTTACTGTGTGCCTGTTACTGTGGGGTAGCAATCACTCGTCGCTTCATCGCATACTGAAACGAGGGGTGAATGGGGGCTGCTAACAGGGTAACACAAACTGAAATTTGCAAATGCATGTAACAGCATCTGTAAAAAGTATTAGTAGTTAATATATCTATATACATACCAAGTGCTGATGGCTGGCATCATGTCACCCGGTGGCCTAGCCCATGATTGTGGATTCAATGAGATCACCTGTTTGCTATTCCTTCTCTCAAGCCATATATGTGCTGAGATTAGTCACCCCATATTCGATATTGAAGGTTCTTCTTACGAATACAGGAGATGGTCATCATGCCCTGACATCATCAATGTGTGACATGATATGGACGATACACGGACATTTCTGCATGCCTTTGTTCAGCTGGAATCATTCCAAACATCAGATGAGCTTGTGAGTCACTCAGCAGCGTTAGTCGCATACAAGACAATGAATGCCGATGGGGCCCAACGTATCGCAGATGAGATTCTTGCTTCCATGATCGGTCATTCTGTGTCAGAATACAAGGTTTCCCAGAAGAATCAAGTAAATACTTTAGCCTCAGCTGTCTATGCGAATACATTGGCAGAACGAATTGGTGGATCCCGAGCATCTTCTTGCCACAGACATCGTCGACTCCCAATTCCCGATCTCTTTCAGCATGAGTCTCTATTCGACAATCCCATGTACATGCAAACTGGCGACAAGCGGATCGATCACATGCACCATCTAGTTCATCCTTTCCGGAATTCCGACTGGAGACCTGGTTTGGCCCTCACATAAGTCTTTGGCCTTTTGTATGTGACAGTTGAATTTGGTTATACCCCTTATGTGAGTATTACGATTATTCGTGATCCTATTTTAAGGGGCCAAGTGACTTTGGTGTGGTATGCACCTGGCACCTGGTCAGGTTATTCTAATTTCAAGGCTGAATATATTTTTTCTGGATGTAAATATTCCGTTCTGATTTTGGGATCCCCCCCTCAATGCAGCAGGTTAAAACGGGATCGAGCCCGTTTGTCTGGCCTTACATGACCTTAGCTGTTGATAGACCGTTAAACACCAATAAACAAACAAACAAACAAACAAACACCATCTTGTAAAGTTTGTCCTTGAATGCATTGTCACGGATAGTCTAGGAATGGCATTGCGGTGTCTTGAAGATATGGGAGGTTTCTTGTTCTCTATTTTATATATCACAGCTCTGTTAGTTGTGCTGTGTGATGGCTGTAGAAAGTCTCCCCGTGTTTGTAACCAATGCTACTATTATTTCCAACCCATTGGTATGGTTTTCCTTTTCATTCAATATTATATTGTTATATTATATGATTTATCTATTTATTATACATATATTGTGATACTTTAGTTTGTACCTGGTTCATGGATATCCTGTGGGTGTATTGTTCTCTATTTTGCTTCACAAGTTCTCCTAGCCTAAGAATTCCTCCAGTTACTCAAAGATATGTGTGATGTATGTTCAGCATGTGATGTATGTGTGATGTATGTTCAGCATGTGATGTATGTGTGATATATGTGTTATGTATGTTCAGCATGTGATGTATGTGTGATATATGTGTGATGTATGTGTGATGTATGTGTGATATATGTGTGATGTATGTGTGATATATGTGTGATGTATGTTCAGCATGTGATGTATGTGTGATATATGTGTTATGTGTTCAGCATGTGATATGTGTGTATATGTGTTATGTATGTTCAGCATGTGATGTATGTGTGATATATGTGTTATGTATGTTCAGCATGTGATGTATGTGTGATGTATGTTCAGCATGTGATGTATGTGTGATGTATGTGTTATGTATGTTCAGCATGTGATGTATGTGTATATATGTGTTAGTATGTTCAGCATGTGATGTATGTGTGATATATGTGTTATGTATGTTCAGCATGTGATGTATGTGTGATATATGTGTTATGTATGTTCAGCATGTGATGTATGTGTGATATATGTGTTATGTATGTTCAGCATGTGATGTATGTGTGATATATGTGTTATGTATGTTCAGCATGTGATGTATGTGTGATGTATGTGTGATGTATGTGTGATGTATGTTCAGCATGTGATGTATGTGTGATGTATGTGTGATGTATGTGTGATGTATGTGTGATGTATGTTCAGCATGTGATGTATGTGTGATATATGTGTTATGTATGTTCAGCATGTGATGTATGTGTGATGTATGTGTGATGTATGTGTGATGTATGTTCAGCATGTGATGTATGTGTGATGTATGTTCAGCATGTGATGTATGTGTGATATATGTGTTATGTATGTTCAGCATGTGATGTATGTGTGATGTATGTGTGATGATGTGATGTATGTTCAGCATGTGATGAGTGTGATGTAATGTTCAGCATGTGATGTATGTGTGATATATGTGTTATGTATGTTCAGCATGTGATGTATGTGTGATATATGTGTTATGTATGTTCAGCATGTGATGTATGTGTGATGTATGTTCAGCATGTGATGTATGTGTGATGTATGTTCACATTGTATGTATGTGTGATGTATGTTCAGCATGTGATGTATGTGTGATGTATGTTCAGCATGTGATGTATGTGTGATGTATGTTCAGCATGTGATGTATGTGTGATGTATGTTCAGCATGTGATGTATGTGTGATGTATGTTCAGCATGTGATGTATGTTCAGCATGTGATGTATGTGTGATGTATGTTCAGCATGTGATATATGTGTTATGTATGTTCAGCATGTGATATATGTGTTATGTATGTTCAGCATGTGATGTATGTTCAGCATGTGATGTATGTGTGATGTATGTTCAGCATGTGATGTATGTGTGATATATGTGTTATGTATGTTCAGCATGTACGCAGCAACTATGGTCGTGCATGTATTGTCGTTGATGGATATCACGGCTCCAGCACAAATAACGAAGTTCATCACCATCAGACAGGATACTACGTTGGTGCATCAGTCACAGTTTCTGATCAAATGCATTAAACGATTGTGGAAAAAGGACTTTTCTTGCTAAAATAGAGAACAAAATACCCAAAAGGAGACCAATGAACCCATGTAAAGAAGAAACTAACACAATACATCATGATAAACACGGACAACGCGCACAGCTGTGGCCAAAGAGCATTCAACGCGGGACAAACATGCATTCCACGACTAGCCGTCGGACAAAAATAAAGAGTTATCACAACAAAAAGCAACCCCAATATACATGAATGTTAATATTGTAAATATAACTACATGTATATAAGGACATTTGACGACACAAAAATACTGAAGTCACAAAAGAACAGACGACATGGCTAAACTGTAGTACTATGACGGGCCCCGTCACGAGTTATACAGGACAATCCATCATAACAATACACAAAACAGCCACTTATTATGCTTCCTGCAGAGGATATGGCCAAATCAGCCATCGATGACGAGTATGCCCTCGGAGATGCAGGTTACACAATTGGCATGTTGGTATGAAAACAACAGTAGTTATTGCAGTAGATTGCGACATATTTAAGCTAATGGAATATCATACAGGTTATAGTGAAAACATATACATGGTTGCATCAAAACAGAGGTTATGCATCACAGCCTTTGAACAAAAATCTGGATCCATTTCTTGCAGAAGCTCAGCCCTTCTTGCATGCTATTAGCAGGTGTGACACAATGCCGAGACCGTTTGGTACTGGCAAAGTGACTTTCCTGACAAAGTAAGCAGCTCTAAAACAACCCACTACCGTCTTCATGGATGAATCATGACGGCATGAAAGGATGCCCTGCTTGTTATATATGGGTGTGCATCCTCAAGTATTTGCGCTGGAAGATTGGCTACGTTTCAGATAAAGGTGGCTAGCTCAGCTGATTATGTGTAACCAGAGAAGTTTCCGCCAACGAAAGATGCTGCTGCTCTGCACAGTCATAGGACTTGCCACCAGATTCCGGTGTGGCGTGGTAATAATCTCTCTTCTATGGAATGGGATTGGGCAACATCTACAGTTGGACGTGTGCCTGTCTAAATTGCACTGCTACCGGTATCAGAAGACGGCTCAGAATTATAAGGTGCAATTGCAGTGGACAGTGAGACAAGAAAAGGTGCGCATGCCACAAGAATAAGTTGCACTTCCACCGGCATAGGAGGGTATTGAAAAGTGGTGCGGCCATACCGTCGAACGAGCAAAGTTCGTGATAATGCTAATGATAATTCGTAATAATGTCCTGGGAACGGTTACACGAAACACCAAAATACACCCAAAATATACACAGATATAGTCTAAATACATATAAATATATCACAAATACACCATAGATAGTGGGAAATACATGCAGATATAGTTTAATATATATAAATATGCCACAAATACACCCTAAAACATACCAGTGTATGCTCTCCTTACGTTATCATAATTTGTATAACCTGTTTTATGTATCAGTGTAGACCCTGATCTTTATTATTGTCCGCCCTTTTTGGGATGCATGTATATTTTATTAAAATGCCCCACAAATATGCCACAAATACACCCTCAAACGTAGGCTACCAGTGTGAACATCAGCTTACCTCATCAAACATTATATGAGCAGCGTCGTGCGAAAATGTGCCTTATGGCGAAAATGACGTTATCGAATAAATGAGGTTGGAAACGTCGCTTCCATTTACGCGTTTGACATAGCTGACGTCGTTGTTGACAGCTGGTAATGACAGACGATATAAGTTTATTATCGTGTGCTAGTCGGTGTACCATTAGCGAAACAAACCAATTGTATGTAAACCATTGACTATTTTAATTACCATTGTATGCCAAAATATAAATGTTTACAGTTCTCGGGGTTGTTATGAAAATAAATGATCAGCAACGAGTAATGTTGAGTAATATGTGAGCTGGTGGTGTCGTCTGCCCAGTGCGTATGGACCCGATAAATGTTTGTTTTTTTTGTGTTAGTATATCGTTTACCGAGATTTTACATACATGTATGTACAGTAGATATGTGATATTATATGGATAAAATGTTAGTTAATGCTAGTGTGAAAGTTCAAAAACGTACATGTATAAACATTTCAGTACACGTTACATAGCGTCTCCCTTGCTTTATACGCGTATCTGTTTCTGATTTAATTGCATGTATGTGTATCAGATTGCATTTAGTGAATACAATTTCGTATTTGGTAAATAAACTCTTGCATGTATTAGTAACGAACGAATTGTATTACACACAATGTGATAACCACCGTGATTCATCAAAATTGTGAACATAATATGTGATGCGCAAAGCGAAAACCTCATTTATGGATCAAAAATGCGAAATTTAAAATATTTAGAAAATGTGATCTCTCTCGAACAATATGATATATAAATCAATGTTGTATTCAACTGATAAACTATCTTTCTAGACCAACAAAGATACACATATGACGTCACTTTGTCGCATCGACGTTGTTTTGACAATGCGTACGTTACGTCGTCGTTATCAATATTTGCGGACAGCGGACCGCACGAGTCGTGACGTTTTCGTGCTACAATTGTACTCACACATAAACTTCTCTTTGTTTCATCACAATGCACATATTTATCCACTACATGTATATTATTATTAATATATACGTTGCGATATTTTAAAACATTCATATTTAATTTATAAATAGTATAAGAAACAATGACAATTCGTTATAACGGCACACATGGCCGGTAAATGATATGTCCGACGTCATGTAAAGTCCACAGGTGGAAGACTCGGACCTAGGACCCAGTATGGGGGCAGCCATTGTCGTGCTGCGCCTAAACGGCGAGTACGACCAAGAAAATAGTGCCCTGTGCCAACTTAGCCTAAGGCGTTTTGGTCTGTCTTTCTTTGTATCTAAAACTCTACATATACTATTCTCTATAGTTGTCACAGTTTTAGGCTCAGTTTATCAGTTAAATTTTGGAAAATACGAATCAAGACATTTCGTGCGTATGAATACAGCAGCTATTATCTTTAGGTCTTACGGGACAGTACGTACGGAGCTAGCTACAAAACGTCGCCTCCGATATGTTATATACGGCTACAATTTGACCCGTTAAAAAATATCAAAATGTATTTAACTGTATATGTTATACCTTTAAGCAAATAATGTTTGATGTAGAACTAGTAAATTGCCAAACATAATAGAAGAGGGAAATAATTTTCCTTTCTCTTTCAGCTTTCAAATTTACAAGATATACATGTAAATTTCAGATAAACACCTTGAGACGGTAAAATAACCAATTGTTGCATGTGTATGTTCTTTGTTAATACTTTATTGATACAGCTTTGACAGTTTTGTATCGCTAACATATCAAACACGCCAGATAACCGATTGGAAAAATCACTCTTCCATGCGTTACATTAACGAGATGGGGTTAAATTGCTACGCTCGCGAGAGGTATGGAGCTGGGTAGCAATTTTGTTTCTAGTACGGAGGGTGGGGTGAACGATTTTCTATATATTTAAGTATTGACCCTGCAAGTTACACCAGTGTGATTTACAAAGTTAACTTACCCCACACACCGATCAGTTTTTGTGGAGATAACATATTTCAGTACTTTCAGTACTTTGATATATATCTAGTTATCTAGTTTTGTATACATACAAAAAAGGTCAATAAAGTGGTGCGGCCATGGCCGCACGGCCGCACCCGTTGTTACGCCTATGACTCCTCACCAGCATGTGGACAGTTCGAGGGAAATACTTGCTGGAATGGAATACATGTGTAAAGCCAATGTGATGATGATGATCTGGCATTTATAGACAAATAAATAAACGAGTATGTAAAGTAAAGTTGATTGCGTATAAACATTAATGTATCGTGTATTACTTACATTGACAAGGTATACCAAACGGGTAAGACTTGTAGATGTGTTGAAATATGACAGTTCGGCATAGTTCGGCATAGTGTGCCGATTTAAACAGCTTAGTCAGATTTTACTCAGAAAACAAATGATCATTCTTGCTGTAGTTGCTGCAATATATACAGCGTGATTAAATGTCAAAAGGGAGCATTTAATATAAATATGTGTTCAGATTATGGGTTTAATTCGCTTAATTTTTACATTGACCTTGACCTTAACACATGACCTTGTCATCTAATAACCCCTTAATTGTCAGCAAATTAAATGATATCATAAATTTAACTAGAAAGAAGACATGAACTGTAGTTTTATGATGCTTACCACTAATGATATGTCAGTTTCACTATTATAACTAATGAATTGGCTGCCATCTTGGATTTAAGCCGAATAATCGAATTTGCCACCAGTGGAATTTGGTGGAAATTCTTTTCTGGTATAATAGCCGGCCACTGGACCCATTTCAGGTGAGAAAGCTTTGTTAACATTTGTGTCCAACCTACTGTCTGTTTCACGAAAGCTGCCCAAATTTTACGGCTATATAAACAATTCAAAAACAAGATTTCTTTTGATAATATTAAATTAAAGGAAAAATTAAGAATAAGCCTTCTTTTTATTTCGTGAAATTTGGTCAAATATTGATTTTATTGCGAAAAAAGAATTTGCCCATGTTAAATCCCCATAGACATCTTCACGGAGTGAAGATGTCTATGGGGATTTAACACAGAGATTTTTTTTTGAATTTTAGAAATACTGGACCGATTTTTAAAATTTAACTTTTGTTTTCTTAGTTAGATCATATCCAAGCTATCTAGTCAGGTTTCGGAGTCAATTTCCCAAATTTTTCGTTTTTTGACTCCTACCACACTTCCTCGCCACTTTTTCCCCCATGTTAAATTCCCATAGACAAATCAATTTTTCGTAATAAAATCAATATTTGACCGAATTTCACGAAATAAAAAGAAGGCTCATTCTTAAATTTTCCTTTAATTTAATATTATCGAAAATAATATTGTTTTTGAATTGTATATATAGCCGTAAAATTTGGACAGCTTTCGTGAAACAGACAGTAAGTTTTTCATTGTCTGGACTTGTCTGGATGGGCTGTATCAATTTACTGTATCTATGTCAATTTGTGTAAAAAGTCACGCAGCGAGTTTCGATGCTGTTGTCTACGGAGCCCCGCATTGGACATGGATTCTTTTTTATTAATTCGTTCCCACGAAAAAAACAATTCGTTCCCTCGAATTAATAATTCGTTCCCTCGAATTGACAATTCGTTCCCCCGATGTAATAATTCGTTCCCACGAAATGACAATTCGTTCCCTCAATTTAACAAACAATTCGTTCCCACGATATAGCAATTCGTTCCCGTGGGAACGAATTGTTATTTCGTGGGAACGAGTTGTTAATTTGAGGGAACGAATTGTTATTTCGTGGGAACGATTTGTTATTCGTGGGAACGAAATAATAAAAACAAATATGCTACGTCCTTTGCGGGGCTCCGTAGGTATGAAAGTTACCTGGCGAATTGATATGATGCCCATTATGTAAGTATTGGTCATGGCGACCAGCATAGCTCCAAATCCAACCATGGACTTCCCTATGCCGCTTACTGTTCGGGAATTATCATAATTATAATTTACTTTAAAGATATGTTTAGATAACTAATTACGGCAGATAATGTGCTACGTGTATTGTATAAGCGGGTACATTGGTCAAAAACATGAAAACAAGCCTATCTTGCCATTGGTTGGTAAAACTTGACATCACCTGACGCCTCACAAGTCGATGAATTTTTTATTTGCCCTAAATTGGATATGAAACACATTTGTGTATCAAATTAATATACGCGTGATACCACCTGTTGCATGTATATTAATAGGATATTAATTAGTTTGTGGGATCTTACCATATTCCAATTGGGATGTATTGACACCGACCATAGACTATGAGCGATTTTAAAAAAGCTGGTTTTGTGGCGCATCGAACAATGCCTACGTTTAAACCACATGAGGTATGTCTGTGATATGTAGATTCGAGAGTGTGATACATGTATAATTCCAGCACAAAAATATTTACACAATTCCCTAACATCTGTCTCTGTCCAAAATTTATATCCCAGTAAACTCCCACGCCGAACTACTTTCCGTAACCGTGAGGCGCAGTTAAAATAATTCTTAAGAAAACGGAAAATAAACACATTTTCTTAATGAATTTATTTCAAATGCTGGAATTATAAGGAATTAATGGCTTTTTTGTTGAATTTATTGGGGATATAAACTTAGAAAAGTCGCGGGAATACTGCACGAGGCCTTCCGGCCTTCGTCCAGTATTCCCGCGACTTTTCCAAGTTTATACCCCGATAAATTCCACAAAAAGGCCACTCATTCCTATAATATTTGTTTAGTTTTAGCGTTCCATATGGCTGTGACCAAATGAGCCATTTATTAGCACCTAGGTCCGAGTCTTCCACCTGTGACAGGTGGAAGACTCGGACATAGGGCCGAATAAATGGCTCATTTGTAAACCGTTACCCCACCCACCAATTTCCGTACAATAGACACTATAGCGTTTTCAAGGTAGGAAAGAGCTTGGGAAAATGTCGTAGTTTCGGACTCGCTCAAACACCACACATTTCGATTTTTCTGCTGACTTATGTCTCTGGTAATCCATAAATGTCTTAGGGCTTCAAATATATTGACTTCAATCATCTGCTTTAAGCATTTCGTTAGTTACGGGCAAATTAGCTACCACAGTCAAGGCGATATTTGTGTGTAAAAGAATGTCACACATTTTTGTGGGCTGTGGAAGCATAAATTACGTGTAAAATCTGGCTGAAATCGTATATCGTGTAATTTGAGCATATATGCAGTACTTTCGGTAATTTGATAATCTGCTCAATTCAAACAGCTCATACATAGTCCGGGGCTGCAGTACACGTCGCGTGATGCACGTGCCCCATCCTACGCATCTATTTCAAAGTCAAGAGACACATGCATTACGAAGGTGTTGGCTTGTCACCGAAATGTGCATTGTTAACATCCATGAAACATGGAACAGTCATCTATGAAACTCGTCCGCATATTTATGCACCTGACGCCTCACAAGTCGATGAATTTTTTATTTGCTCGGTGCATGAACTGTGCGTGACTCGTTACATGAATCTCATATCAAATGAGAACTCGTTTAGATCCTCTGTAACCAAATTATCTCCAGATTATCATATTTTCTGATAGTACATACTTTAATTTATCCCGTCAACACAGTGCGTGTGGGCCGTGAAACACGGTGCCGTGATATCCTGTCAATACGACCTAATCACTGCGTATGAATATGTGCGGTGACTGGGGTTATTTTTTTTGCATTTTAAAGCCATTTGCAGGTGTTGACGGGATAAATAGAATAGTAGGTTAGTGCCGTGAATGGGAAAAAATATCTGGCGCGGCACGGAAACGGGATGTGCTCGGTAGAGCCTCGCCCATCCCGTTGTCTAAGCCTTGCCAGATAGTTTTTCCCATTTACGGCACTAACCTACTATTCTCTATATACAAGTAACAATTATAGTGATGAAAACACAAAAAATAACAAATATTTATACTGTCCTTAAATTCAGTCGACGTATTGCGTTTGCATCCAAATACAATAAACTAGACACACGTGACGTCGCGCGATGACGTTAATTGGTTAAAGTTCACAACGTCGCTGTTCCAGGATTTGAGACAAAATGACGTAAAACAAGATTATTTTAACGCCATATTTGGTTATTTACAGTTTTGAAACTATCAGAAAATGCAGTGTAAATATAAGTAATAAAACCAACCACGGACTGCTGCGTTTACTGGGGTGAACAATACATTTAGTCCGTTTAAAGTTTGTGAGGAGTCCTTTGGACTCCACGCACTTTAAAGAGACAAAATGTATTGTCACCCAAGTAAACGCAACAATCCGTGGTTTTATTCCTTAATTACAGATTAACAATGTTTTCTTGAAAACAATTATTGGATTTACATTTATTGAGCATAGGCTGCATATGCTCAATAAATGTAAATCCATGAATGAAATGATACGATCGGTCGATATAGGTATGAAGCGGCGGAAAATACCATATCAAATATCTGAGACCACATCTAAGACAAAGTGCGTTTAATAATGAAGTTAGCATGCCCTACTTATACAACATAATTGATCGAGATGAAACAACATGTTTGCACTTATGTACATCAAGGATGAATCCGCTACACAGGATGACCCACTATACAAGTGGTATGTATCTGTTCATGAGAATGCGACACTGCACTGTCCGAGCCGAGTCTAATGAATTTCAACAAGACACTGGTATGACAATCTATTTATCAGGTAACGCTTAAATGCTACAGAAATATCAAATGTGATGTGGTTTTCGTTTGAAAAGAATGCGGGCTGTAAACGCACCGCCGTCATTCGGTAATTTCAAGTGACGTTGTGATAAAACACGATAATTTGATTCGTTGTTACATGTAGTTAGTGTGTAGTCAGTCATTACATAATGCATTGAGACCTCTCTAAACCGAACACCCTGGCGACCCAATTATGTTTAATTCAGATGTGTTTCACGTCATTCGGTAATTTCAAGTGACGTTGTGATAAAACACGATAATTTGATTCGTTGTTACATGTAGTTAGTGTGTAGTCAGTCATTACATAATGCATTGAGACCTCTCTAAACCGAACACCCTGGCGACCCAATTATGTTTAATTCAGATGTGTTTCACTGTAATTTATATCATCGTGGTGTATGTTCATGATCGTTCATGGAGTGCTTAGTTACAGTGAACCTGTCTAAACCGGACACCCTGGGAACGTTACAGGATGCCCGATTTAGAGATGTTCCATTGTATAATATTATAACTGGGCGCCAGGCTGAGACACACAATATAATCTTCCCGTCCGTTCTGTCAGTGATGTTGCTATTTCCCGATCCTTGGCGGTCATTGAGCACGACTGTCTCGGTCATTTTTGATGGTCATCCACATATTGCCCAGTTTTTGGTAGTGTTATATCGCTATATTGAGTTTCGCTTAACGGGCATATCAGAATATTTAAAAAAAATACTATAAAAAATAAAAACGTGTTTTCATCATGTCCCTGTGTAAAGTGGTTTAACTGAAGATATATGACGATACTAGGACCGCTGGGTTGTTTCTATTTTCACCCATATAGGTACATAAATATCGGATTTACAGTCTTGTTGTCGACAATATTGATACTTATGTACCGATATCGGTGAAAATTAAAACAACCCAGCGGTCCTAGATTCGTCAAGTATACTCAATAGAACCACGTTACACAGAGCCACGATGAAAACACGTTCTTATTTTTTATAGTATTTAAAAAAAAAAAAAATCCTGATATTCCCCTTTGAACCCGAAAGCCCGCTATATCGGTTTATGCAAACAGTGCAGATCCAGATGAGCCGGCTCGTAACGAGCCGTCTCATCAGGATCTGCACTTTTTGAAAGTAATGTTCATATTTTTGAAAACAAAAAACACCTCCTTTTTCATAAATAGACTCAGTCTGAAAATTAGTTTGTGACAATTGGATTGGTTGCAAAATTAACATGTCAAAATCCATTCCAGTTACTTAGGGGTGAATTGGTTAAGCTGGTGGTAGGAGGCGTTTGTTTCATGGACTGTCATAATACTTCACAATCCGTAACACATATGAACACGTGCAATAAAGCCGCACTTGCAGTAAATACCCTTTCTGGTATTCGTGTAATCGTGTTCGGCGATTATCACGGCTCGCTTGACCATGTCTTGTACAGTGGGATCAGCGTGTAAGTGCACACACGAACGAACACGATAGGTCGTGTTCGTTCGTGTGTGCACTTACACGCTGACCCCACTGTAATTGCCACATTGCACATTGTACGGAGCCCGCAGGGGACATGGATTTTATTTATTAATTCGATCCTACGAAATAACAATTCGTTCCCTCAATTTAACAATTCGTTCCCTCGATATAACAATTCGTTCCCTCGAATTAACAACTCACTCCCACGAAATAGCAATTTGTTCCCTCGAATTGACAATTCGTTCCCACGAAATAACAATTCGTTCTCTCAATTTAGAAATTTGTTCCCTCGAAATAACAATTCGTTCCCACAATATAACAATTCTGTTCCCACGAAATAACAATTCGTTGCCTCAATTTAGAAATTTATTCACTCGAATTAACAATTTGTTCCCACGAAATAACAATTATATTATATCGTTATAATTATATCGTGGGAACGAATTGTTAAATTGAGGGAACGAATTCTTAATTCGTGGGAACGAATTGTTAAATTGAGGCAAAGAATTGTTATTTCGTGGGAACGAATTGTTATTTCGTGGGAACGAATCGTTATTTCGTGGGAACGAATAAATGAAAAAAGAATTCTACGTCCCCTGCCTCATGAGTGTTACAAACGCACATTTCATTATCTGGTGGCAGTAAATCAGACTAAGTGGCCGACTTAGCAATTAATTTAACATTAGCAGACTAAGTGAATTTATCGTTCACCCTACTTTCTAAGCCAATCGCTGGGCAGCATTGTGCTCCATTTATTTCACATATTGCAACATTTAAACTCATTAAGTTATATACTACCGGATTTAATGATTAACTGTTAGACAGTAAATGGAAAATCAATACTCGGATAGGACAATGCATAGTACACTTGGCTAAACTATGAGTATGTTATTGTTCACATATTGTATTTTTCAGGAACTAAATTCGAGGGAGCTAGCGCTCCCCTCGCATTTAATTCCTTAAACATCCAATATGTGAACAATATCGTATACAGTGGGGTCAGCGTGTAAGTGCACACACGAACGAACACGACAGGTTGGTTCCAACCTGTCGTGTTCGTTCGTGTGTGCACTTACACGCTGACCCCACTGTACACACAATGACATGCTGATCGTCGTCTGTGCATGTCATATGAACTATGTGCACATTGTGTATAAGGGCGTCATATATATCGAGTAAAAGTGAGCTGTTGACATGTGTGAGAATTGAATGTACATTTCTACATTCCTGTGGTATAAATAAGAATATACGATTTCCAAAGCGGTAGCACCATCTCATATATATCGAGTGCAAGTGAGCTATTCACATGTGTGAGAATTGAATGAACATTTCTACATTCCTGCGGTATAAATAAGAATACACGATTTCCATCTCATTCAATTACAGCAATGCGAAACATCATCAGACCCGCTGATACGCACACGGATGTTGGTTAACACCTACAGCATGTTCACGTTCACCCCTAAATAACTGGAATTTTTGGAATAGTTAATCAGTATTCATATTCGAGATAATTCCTTAAAAAGTCCGAACAAATAAATGTTCGATCTTGCCGAGACGGGTCGTTATGACCGACTCATCTTGATCGTGATAGGAGTGTTGTCTTGGTTTTTCTACGTATCGTTACCTACACTATATCATATATAGCATTTCTCGTTCTTTGTCAAACGCCACAAGAGATAAGACTGGATGCTCGCTTGAACATACAACGATGGTCGAGCAGTCTGATCAGGATCAGTCAAGTAACTCATACTATAATTCCAGCACAAAAATATTTACACAATTACCTAACATTTGATTGGCCCGTAGCAAGTCTCTGTCCAAAATTTATATCCCAATAAACTCCCACGCCGAACTACTTTCCGTAACCGTGAGGCGCAGTTAAAATAATTCTGAAGAAAACGGAAAATAAACACATTTTCTTGATGAATTTATTTCAAATGCTGGAATTATAAGGAATTAATGGCATTTTTTGTTGAATTTATCGGGGGTATAAACTTGGAAACGTCGCGGGAATACTGGACGAGGCCTTACAAAATTACAATTTTCGAAACAAAATCTTTTTTGATTTTTTTTTCGAAAATAGTAATTTTTTATCGCTTCGTCCAGTATTCCCGCGACTTTTCCAAGTTTATACCCCGATAAATTCCACAAAAAGGCCATTCATTCCTATATTAAAACCACCGCCTGCGCTAATCGTGCCAATATTTCTCAGTTGGTTTATGTCAAAATACTTGAATACTGTGCTTGAAATCAGACAGCTTGATCGCCGGTCGGCATAGCCAATAGCAATAGTTCTCAGTTGGTTTACGTGAAAATACTTGAACACTGTGCTTGAAATTAAGCAGCTTGATTGGCTGAGCCTGATCTGTTCTGTAGCTCAGGATCAGCCAATCAAACTGCTTGATCGCCGCTGGTCTGTATATCTAATAGACGCTGACATATGAACAAGATTGGCGCAGTGGGCCGTGTAAGCAAAGAGCACAGACTTGTAAAACGTGGCAGCATAGCATGGGCTGGAATGTCATAAGCCCCATTTCTCAAGTCACGGCCACAAGTATGTTAATTGATTGATTTCATCTTTTCCGGAGTATGTACGTACACCGATTAAAGGTACATGCCCACGCAGTAGGTAATAATATAGTGATACAGATATTTTTGTACATTCTTTACGTATGACATTTTCTGGCAAAATAAACATTCATTCACCATTACCCCATGTATTGATTGGCATTATTATACATTTTATTTTAGAACAAAGAATTCACACTGCTATCAGGGGCGATAACCGTGTTTCCTTAAAATGTTAACGGACATTACTATTTATTCTTTGTATTTATTGTTTGATGTGCAATGATCATACTTTATAATCTGTCGAAACTATTATTTTTTCAGGTGACGCATTTCATTAGTATAAATAAGTAAAACATATCATGCCTCATTTGCATATGAAAATAGACTGATACCAACGCGCGTCACTATCAGTAAAATAAATATTGCTAAATGATTATATCTGTTTTCCGGGCACTTGTACTTTTTAGAACTGGTGGAATAGCGACACAATTATACTCTTATTTAATTCCTATAAAGAAAATGTTGTGCTTACTGAGTGGGCATGTACCTTTAAGGTCTCCAAGTCATATAAAAGTTTTAGTGCATTTATGAATGTGTAGACACGTGTAATAACAGCCAACAACATTACTATACATACTACGTGTGCAGTATATTATGAAGGCCGCTCAAGTACTACTGTGTTCTCTCGACGCATTGCGTGGAATCTTTAACACAATTTGAGCGACTATATTATCATATAGACGAACTAATTGTGAATGCATTTAATAAGATCACAGGATGTTTTAAAATGAGTGTATTAAGAGACATACTTGTTGGATGAGTATTAAGGGTAAATATGTACGGTGCGGAAACTGAATTTGTGGATTATGAAAGGTTCACGAACGAGGATACATTAGAGCGTAAGAGCGGCAGTTTTAACGGAAGAAAACATGGTAGTTCGAAAAAAAGTTCTAAGTCGAAACGGAACTCAAGTAGAAAGGTAAAGTCTCTGTTTCAAATGACAAAATCTATAATAGCCTGACAGGTCTCCATTCCAGTAGCCGATTTCATCAAAATTGCAAAGTATACTTATCTAGCAAAGTGTACTTTGAGGGAGTAATCATTTATTTTCCCCGAAATGCATTATTTCATATATAACTAACGACTGCATATTGTTGATGAATAAAAGTATGCCGAATTATTATACTGAATTTATTACATTATCACAGCCAAAATGGCTGTGATAATGTAATAAATTCAGTACAATAAAAATAAATAAATTTATCCTGAAATTGAAAATTTCTCCCTCAAAGTATACTTAGCAAGATAAGTATTCTTTGCAATTTTGATGAAATAGGCGTCAGAAGTGTACTTGAAGCAATATTCCCATGTTCTCATTACGACAACTACATGTACTGGGAATAGTGTACCACTTCTCTACAAGAGCCCCTTATGGGAAGACACAACTGACTGTTGTAGAGAGGTGGTTGTTGTACGGAGGTTAAATATTGAGGCAATTGTCCATATAATATATAATCAAAGTATTGAAAGTACTGAAATATGTTATCTCCACAAAAACTGATCACTTGCGGAACTAGAGACTGAACGTTGCATATTTTCTCAATCATCAACCAGAGGCAAATGTACTGTGCTGGTGCAAACCCATTCCCATCCACACGTTTTCTCTAGAATAAATTACTGTTTGTAACTCCGAGAAAAAAGTGTACGAAATTGGTGGCTAACTGTGAGAACTAAAGATATTAGCTGCCGTATTCATACGCATGAAATGTCTTGATTCGTATTTTCCAAAATTTAACTGACAAACTGAACCAAAAACTGTGAAAACTATAGAGAATAGTATATGTAAGTTTTATATACCAAGTAAGACAGACCAAAACGCCATAGCCTGAGGATAAGTTGGCACAGGGCACTATTTTCTTGGTCGTACTCGCCGATTAGGCGTAGCACGACAATATGGATGCCCCCATAGAAATTTGAGTGACATAATATACTATCTGTTACAGAGAGGGGTTTGTTGCAGAGAGGTTAAATGTAAAGGCATTTGTCCATTTGGGATATAAAATATCGGCTGTTACAGATAGGGGGTTGTTGTCGATAGATTGGCGTTCGGGGAGGTTCGACCGTGTCATCTTTTTATCTACCAATAACTTGCCGTGTGACACATATACACTATGAAGTTTGTGAGTAGCGTAGCCACAGACCAGCGTGCGCAGGGGCTACGCTCTTCACCGTTCATCGACAATCGAGAAGATATTCCATCGTACGTTTAGAATAGCGGGAAACAGTACACGCGTATGAGTTTCCGCGTAAACAGCGAGTGAGAGCAGCGAACGGGTTGTTCGCATAGCTGCGGGAAGTAACTCTGCAAAACACCGGTACGGGAGTTTTGCAGAGTTACTGTCCTATTAGGAGAATAATGTTTAAGGCTAGCAACCACCAATTAGTTTTACTATACAACTTAACCGATTCCTCCAAATATGGCCATTCTCTCACACTTTCACTATTCGTATGGATGCTGTGGAACCTACCTGTTCATAACCTGCAACCTGTCTGCACCGGATTTTCACTAATTAAACAATATGTTCACTTACTCCTAAGAAAGAAACTTTCAACATTGTCCTGTCCGCCATATTGTTTATCATCAAAGTGTCATGTGACGTAGTGTTCACATCAAGTGACAAGCAGGCTCAGTAATTTCTTTTAAATGCTAGAAATATGCTGGAAACTGGTGTTAAAAACACCCCAACATGTTTCTCAAGTAAAATTGGGCTGTAATGGATCAGGATTTACAAGCAAACTGGGTCTGTGGCCTCAAACTGTCTGCACTATTTTTTTATACCGGACTACTAAAGCATACCCCCTGGCCGATGTGTACTATATTTAGCACAGTCATACCTTAACTGTGTGGTTATGAACATTTAAGATAATTTACAATGATTGCAAGTGTTGAAAGATACATGTATCTCGTCTCAGCCGATGGCATGCATAACACTTAACTCTCGTGATCAGCCAGCACACTGGCGTAGCGATGCATACGGTTAGTAGTGTGGCAAATTGCTGATGACATGATGGCAAATTCCCCTCACATGTAGCACATCTATGTCGTATACAGTGGGGTCAGCGTGTAAGTGCACACACGAACGAACACGACAGGTTGGTTCGCTACCCACCCAAAGTGTATGTTGTTACCACTCAGTTGAACCGTCTCAACTGAATGGTAACAACATACACTTTTGATGCGAAATGAGAAAAAATGCAGACAAATATTTACCAACCTGTCGTGTTCGTTCGTGTGTGCACTTACACGCTGACTCCACTGTATAAGTCGTCTTAAGTATATAATTATGATCGCGCCAAGACACCATACTACGGGGTTAAAACGAGAAAATTGACAGGATAACTCACATGAAATACCAATGTATACCGATAATTATCACGTCACGGATGACAATAACTTCTCAAGACAATGTAAATTTTATTTAGTCTTCTTACTGTTTTAATTTGACGAGTAAAAATTGAATTAGCCACTATTGGGCAGTATGACGTTTCTGCTAGTGATCTCGTCCAGTTGATCTCGTCTTGATCAATTAGTAGCAAGTTGTCTTGACGCGTGGTAGTTATGTAGTTAAGGACCCTTTCTATACATGATCATCCTTTGGTTCAAAGACAATTGCTTCGTAAATGTGATGGAATATATGTGTACCATACATGTGAACACTGCCTCGTTACTGTATCCTACACGGCACATGGAATGGCCAATTCGGCCATCTCTGTGTGTTCCAGCCAGCCAGGTTCAATCTCTTCTGACGTTTGACACAGAAGTGACAATGCTAAGTAGAACATATGATTTAATGTAGCTAATCATACATACATCAGACATCACCGATTTGGCCACTCCATGTGCCATATAGGATACAGTAACGAGGTAGCGTTTACATATATGTTATACATATATTCCATCACATTTCGTTGAACCAAAGGGTGATCAGGTATAGAACGGGGGCCCGTTTCACTAAACTTCGTACGACTAAAATTTTCGTAACTGCAAACTTAGAATCGTCTGGAAATTTAAATTGATGGATTTACATTTATTGAGCATAGGCTGCATATGCAGCCTATGCTCAATAAATGTAAATCAAATAATAGTTTACAAGAAAACATTGTTAATGTGACATTTACAGACTATCATAATTTTGCACTTACGAACATTTTAGTATTACGAAGTTTAGTGAAACGGGCCCCGGGTCCTTAAGAAACATTATAGGTACGTATTAAAACCACTGTAAGCTATGACGTTATGCGGATGACAGACATATACCACCATAGGATATAACTATTGTGTAATATGTATCTAGCCGCATCGACGGAAACAGTTTTCTGAGAGGTTCCACTTAAAAACTGACAGATGACAACTTCAAGACACGCATGGGTGATTTGCGAACATGAACATACAGTGGGGTCAGCGTGTAAGTGCACACACGAACGAACACGACAGGTTGGAACGAACCTGTCGTGTTCGTTCGTGTGTGCACTTACACGCTGACCCCACTGTACACTATCATCGGATTATAAATGGCAATTAACCCGATCAAAACTAATTAGAACTACAGTGTATCTGTGTCCGGTTTAGAGAGGATCTACTTTCTACTGCTGGCGAAAATCAGTATGTCCATCTTTAACGTGGACATAAACATATGATACATTCCATGTTAGTTTGTACCTAAGAATTTGTGCGATTTTTCACGATAAATATTTACAGAAACTGTGATATTGCATGTAAATGACGTCGACAGTGGGAATGGTGAACAGTACAGATCCTGATCAGACTGTGCGGAAGCACAGGCTGATCTGGAGCTACATTGGTCGCAAAACCCATAATCCTAATTTCTCCAGTCACAGCCACACTTTACAACTTGTAGACCAACCACACACCTTAAGATGTCAAATCCTAAATGAAGTGTGTGGATGTGACTGGAGAAATGGGGCGTATGTGGTTTGTGACCAGTGTAGCTCCTGATCACATAGCACACTCCTGTAGTCTGATCACGATATGTATTGCTGGTTAGAAGCATGGCGACTGTTTCAGCGATGGATTGGCGAACGGGGCAGACCCAGCTCAGACTTTGCGAATCTGGAACTACAATTTTCGCAAAACTCATAAATCCCATTTCTCCACAGTTACATATTACAACAGCATGTCGTATTATATTTGTACAATATTTTGTAATCACACAGGTTTTCAAATTACTAAACGTGCAAGGGTGCAGATAATGGGGTGGTCAAACCTACATAATAAATCATGTCTTCGAGAGAAGTAAATGAGACGCATATGTGATCTTGATCAACCTATTCTTTACAATCTTCTGTAAATCAGGACAGTTTTTATTTCACAAATATAAACATGAGACAGAAGAAATGTTCTTACGTATATATTTATGTAGCAAACAAGTTTAATGCGGAATCCGCATCTGTTATACATTTTTCGAACTTCGATCTTTCGACGTCCTTTACGGAAAATGTCATACATTTTGTAAATACCTTTCATGAGATACCGGATGTGTTCTTAAGTACAAAATCACATGGCGTGTCTCATAATGTAGTTATAATGTAATGTTTTACTGATGGAAGCCGGTCTACAGCCGTCAGCCACTAGTGAACAGCGCAGGCTGATCTGGGGCTACGCTGGTCGCAAAATTTTGGCCATTAACCCTTACAAGTCTAAAGAACTGGAATGGACTGTGATATGCTAATGTTCCGACCAATCCAATGGTCACAAAATGATTTTCAGATTCGTCCATTTATGAAAAGGGGGTGTTTTTGTTCTCAAAAATATTAAAATTACTTTTAAAAAGTGCAGATCCTGATGAGACGGCTCGTTACGAGCCGGCTCATCTGGATCTGCACTTTTTGCATAAACCGATATAGCGGGATTTCGGGTTCAAAGCGTTAAACACATTAAATCCAAAACATAATATTATTCAAATGTAAGTACTTTTTCATAAATAATAAAAAAGTCACCCTCCCCAATTTAGTTCATGAAATTCCCGCAAATATTGATTTTATTGCGAAAAAAATATTTTCTTAGTAGTTACATCATTTCTAAGCTATCTAGCCAGGTTTCGGAGTTAATATCCAAACTGTTTTCGTTTTTTGACTCCTCCCCCACCTATGCCACTTCTATTTCCCCTATGTTAAATTCCCATATGAAAATGGTTGTTTTCGCTATTAAATCAATATTGGATGGAAATTCATCAAATCAAACAAATTTTTTTTTGGGAAAGGAGATTTTTGTTACTTCTGAAATTTAACTATTTTGTTATATTTAAAGTGTTTAATAGCCAAAAATTCGTCGGCAGAAAAACGTGGAACAGACGGTAGATTGCTGCATTTCCCTATCTTGCCGTTTTAAGGAAATCATTTCCGATGAGAAATTGCACCGTGTGGTTACGTAATTAGTTCTGTATTTGGTAACTGTGGCTGGGGAAATGGGGCTTATGTGATTTGTGACCAGTGTAGCTCCTGATCAGCCTGTGCATCCGCACAGTCTGATCAGGATCTGCACTGTTCACCATTTGTTTTGGTAGCGTGTCAACTGAGTCATTGCTGAATGTTTTTGACAGTTTATCCATGGCGATATGACTGTGCTTACACATGGATGTAGTCGTATATGCACTTGATAAGATATGGACAAGATTTAGCTTCATGATATCAAAAAGTGCAAATGTGTGACAACTCCACACTAATGTATATATTTATCACATGCTCATATCATTATTCACTTCATTATACTCATCTGTTGAATTTCCATGTTTGTTCTTGTATATGTATAATTCTTGTATATTGTGTGACAAATAGAGAATAGTAGGTTAGTGCCGTGAATGGGAAAACATATATGGCAAGGCTCAGGAAACGGGATGGGCGAGGCTCTGCCGTCAACACATACATATGGCTTTAAAATGCAAAGAAATAACCCCGGCAACCGCACATATTCATACGCAGTGAGTAGGTCGTATTGACAGGATATCAACAATGTTTCACGGCACCGTGTTTCACGGCACATACGCACTGTGTTGACGGGATAAATAAAGATATTGAATTGAATTGAACCACTACATTAAGTTTCGCTGAAAGGGCATATCAGGATTTTTTTTAAAAAATGCTATGCAAAATAAAAACGTGCTTTCATGATGGCCCTGTGTAAAGTGGTTTAATTGAATATATGTATATACAGACAGTAATAGAACATACCGATAAATGATGATACTTTTCTACATGCTATTCACAATGAATGCATGCATTCAAACTTGATGCATTACAATATATTACACTGAAATGCGCTGCAGGCTGTTGATTAATGATAATGTCAGGGGCGGATCCAGCATTTGGGGAACGGGGGGTTGTCTAGTTGCGAAGGTAACTCTTGCAATCTACTCCCGTACCGTCCGTAGCTAGCTACGGACGGTACGGGAGTAATTGCAAAAGTTACCGTTCGCAACTAGGGGGTTGTCCTATGTTTGAGCTCTTCGAACTGCACTTTCCTGTGTTTTACGGCATTTAAATTCAGATTCTATATAAACTCCGTGGCTGAACGGGGGTGGGGGGAACAATCCCCCCTCCAGATCCGCCCCTGAATGTAAACAACATAATTACATTTCCTGAACACTTATGGCATGTATATATTACAATGTCAATGAAATATTACTGTGGTATGAGTCTGTATGAGCTGAAGACGCGCTATTCCATCTGCGGCTACACTGGAAGTAAATGCTGTCAGCAAATCCACCACTATATTATATTATAGATATATACTCGTCTCAAATATCATTGATATGTACTCGTCTCACATCATAGAGATATACTCGTCTCATAAAACATAGACATATATTCGTCTCGTATCATAGACGTATACTCGCTCGTATCATAGTTTCATATTCGTGTCATACCATAGATATATACTCGTCTCATATCATAGACTATACTCGTCTCATATGGCATATACATTAACTCGTCTCATATGATAGACATATACTCGTCTCATTTCATATATATATACTCGTCTCATATACATATACTCGTCTCATATAGCATAGACATATACACGTCTCATACCATAGACATATACTCGTCTCATACCATAGATATATACTCGTATCATATGCCATATACATATATTCGTCTCAGATCATAGACATATACGCGTCTCATACCATATACATATATTCGTCCCAGGTCATAGACATATACTCGTCACGTACCATATACATATATCGTTTGATACCATAGACATACACTCTCGTCTCATATGGCATATACATATACTCGTCTCATATCATAGACATATACTCGTCTCATATCATATATATATACTCGTCTCATATACATATACTCGTCTCATATAGCATAGACATATACACGTCTCATACCATAGACATATACTCGTCTCATACCATAGATATATACGCGTCTCATATACCATATACATATATTCGTCTCAGATCATAGACATATACGAGTCTCATACCATAGACATATACTCGTCTCATACCATAGACATATACCCGTCTCATATACCATGTACATATATTCGTCCCAGATCATAGACATCTACTCGTCACATACCATATACATATACTCGTCTGATACCATAGACATATACTCGTCTCATACCATAGACATATATTAGTCTCATATAGCATAGACATATACTCGTCTCATAGCATACACATACACTTGTCTCATATCACAGACATATACTCGTCTCATACCATATACATATACTCATCTCATATAATAGACATATACTCGTCTCAAATAGCATATACATATACTCGTCTCAAATAACATATACATATACTCGTCTCATACCATATACATATACCAGTCTCATATCACAGACATATACTTGTCTCATATAGCATAGACCTATACTCGTCTCATATCATATACATATACCAGTCTCATATCACAGACATATACTTGTCTCATATAGCATAGACATATACTCGTCTCATATCATATACATATACCAGTCTCATATCACAGACATATACTTGTCTCATATAGCATAGACCTATACTCGTCTCATATCATAGATATATACTCGGCTCATAGAGCAAAGACCTATACTCGTCTCATAGCATAGACATATACTCGGCTCATATAATAGACATATACTCGTCTCTAGCAAGATATACTCGGTCATAAGAGATAGACCATAGGCTCATAATAGACATATACTCTTCTCATAGCATAGACATATACTCGGCTCATAGAGCATAGACCTATACTCGGCTCATATAATAGACATATACTCGTCTCATAGCATAGACATATACTCGGCTCATAGAGCATAGACCTATACTCGTCTCATAGCATAGACATATACGCGGCTCATAGAGCATCAGCCTATACTCGCCACATTTCACATATAGTACTTGTCTCATAGATCATAGACCTACTCGTCTCATAAGCATAGACATATACTCGCTCTAGGCAGACCATATCGTCTCATACATATATCTACTTGTCTATAGAGCATAGACCTACTCGCCATGTCACTATATATCTGTCTCATAGATCATAGACATTTACTGTCTCATAGCTAGACATATACTCGGCTCATAGAGCATAGACCTATATCGTTCTAAATTTCACCATATATCTACTGTCTCATGAGCATAGACCTATACTCGGTCTCATTCATAGATATATACTCGCTCATAGACCAAATACCTACTCGTCATAGCATAGACATATACTCGGCTCATGGCATGACCTATACTCGTCTCATTTCACATATATATATATATATACTCGTCTCATATAACATATATATACTCGTCTCATATATCATAGACATATATTACTCTCATATCATAGACATATACTCGTCTCATATATCACATATACTACTCTCATATCACAGATATATACTCGTCTCAAATAGCATATACATAGACTCATATCATACTAGATACACAATATATACTCGACTCATAGCATACTAGATATATACTCGCCTCGTGGCATACAAGATACACAATATATACTCGCCTCATATCATACTAGATACACAATATATACTCGCCTCATGACATACTAGATATATACTCGCCTCATGGCATACTAGATATATACTCGCTTGCCTCATAGCATACTAGATATATACTCGCCTCATAGCATACTAGATATATACTCGCCACATGGCGTACTAGATATATACTCGCCTCATAGCATACTAGATGTATACTCGCCTCATAGCATACTAGATGTGAGCCGCGCCATGCGAAAACCGGGCTTAATGACAACATTTTCAATTTTTACTTGTTAGCGTATTCTGAATTGTACATCTTTTAAAAGCCATATGCCGCCAAAATTATCAATGTATCCCAATTATTTTTCATTTTAGAAGTATTTTTATGACGCGTGGTAAACACTTATATGACGTTTTAGATCAATGACGTTGAAATTACGACGTTTTTATCAACGGCGTATACAAGGGGTGTTGATAAAATACCTGGACAAGTCCTATAGATTTGTCATCTTTTATCGCATGTCAACCAAATTTGGATATCTCGTAGCCTTTCCAAGTGTTTCCCATTAGACCAAAACAATGTATGAACATAATGTTTATTGCAGTTGCTATTAATGTAACGTCATGTTTTGGATTGCGGCCTAAGTAACGTAATTCCGTATGAATCATTTTCAAATAAGGCAGAGTGTTGGCGTTTCCCTGTTGTTTGCTGCTGTCTGAAATAATTTTGGAGAATAATAGCGACATTATTTAACATTTCGTATGCAACGACAGATTTAAAAGTAGGAAGTAGGCAGCTTATAACATTAACTTTGTAACAAAACACGACGTCGGGCAGATTAGGTAGCGTGATACATTATACTTGCCGCCGTGTGTCTTTCTTGAGGATCGCATTACCATCGCCTGATTCAGACATACATTATTATGCAGTCAAGTGATAAGCTGATAATTTGATACTACAAATCGTGCGAAAAGCAAGTTTATGACCATCAAATTTCCAATTAATTTTAAGACTTTTCGAAAACTCCACCGACCTCACTGTGTGTTTTGTGCATTATGTATTGCTTATACACAAACAATGAAGGAGCTGCATTGAAATCACTGATTCTGAATCTATTAGAGAGATTTTGATGCATTTGTTTTGCCCAATTCAATACAAACCCTTGATATATATGTCATTATATAGCTACGTGTCTACCTCCGTTTAGGATAAAATGAGTGGCATTAAATGGCATATCATTCGCTAAGTACTGGATAGAATTGTTCAAAAGTGTCTCAATTTACCAGGATAATAGATGGTAATATCGTTGGCATACACTAGGTTGTTCATATTAAGATTATTTAGGATTCAAGGTGCAGTGTAAGCGAAGACTTCGCTGATACGTAGCCAGTTAAATTATGCGTTCACCATTTTGAATTCATAAGGATAACCGAAGAAAAAGAGTGACAATGTCAAAGAACGACAGTTAGGCGACAATGCACAGCGCCTGAAGCATTTCTAAGTCATGGATGCTGCGAGGAACTCGTGCAAGTATCCTTGCTATAATATTTTGTCACGACACCATGGCCATAACGTCAAACATGTATTCACGTTCAGTGACGTCACAAGTACGTGACGTCAAGTCTTGACGTCATAATATGTGTACTAAGGTGCAAGGCATCGCGTCTAATATTAGTGAAAGTTTCAGTAAGTTGTAATTTTCCGTTCTCTGTTCACACTTAATGTTAACTGACACCAGTAAACGTAAATGGGAGGGCAAAATGTGAACTTTTACAGAGACGCTGCAAACGTCGTTTTTCCGACGTCGTTTACCGCTTTTCATGACGTTGTCATTAAGCCCAGTTTTCGTATGGCGCGGTCCATATTTAGTATGCTATGAGGCGAGTATATATCTAGTATGCTATAAGGCGAGTGTATATATAGTATGCTATGAGGCCAGTATATATATATAGTATGCTATGAGGCGAGTATATATCTAGTATGCTATGCGGCGAGTATATATCTAGTATGCTATGAGGCGAGTATATATATAGTATGCTATGAGGCGAGTATATATCTAGTATGCTATGAGGCGAGTATATATCTAGTATGCTATGAGACGAGTATATATATAGTATGCTATGAGGCGAGTATATATATAGTATGCTATGAGGCGAGTATATATCTAGTATGCTATGACGACGTATATATCTAGTATGCTATGAGGCGAGTATATATATAGTATGCTATGAGGCGAGTATATATCTAGTATGTTATGAGGCGAGTATATATCTAGTATGCTATGAGGCGAGTATACATCTAGTATGCTATGCGACGAGTATATATCTAGTATGCTATGAGACGAGTATATATCTAGTATGCTATGAGGCGAGTATATATCTAGTATGCTATGAGGCGAGTATATATCTAGTATGCTATGAGACGAGTATATATCTAGTATGCTATGAGGCGAGTATATATATAGTATGCTATGAGACGAGTATATATCTAGTATGCTATGAGACGAGTATATATCTAGTATGCTATGAGGCGAGTATATATCTAGTATGCTAGAAAGCGAGTATATCTATATAGTATGCCATGAGGCGAGTATATATATATGCTATGCGGCGAGTATATATCTAGTATGTTATGAGGCAAGTATACATCTAGTGTATGAGGCGATATATATCTAGTAGCTATGAGGCGAGTATATATTAAGTATTGCTATGAGGCGGTATACATCTATTATTGCTATGAGGCGGTATATTATTCTAGTATGCTATGAGTTATTTTAGTATCGAGTATAATCTATATGCTATGAGGGAGTATACATATAGTATGCTAGAGGCGTATATATTAGTCTGAGGCGAGTATATACTAGTATGCTATGAGGCGAGTATACATCTACTATGCTATGAGGCGAGTATATATCTAGTATGCTATGAGGCGAGTATATATCTAGTATGCTATGAGGCGAGTATACATCTACTATGCTATGAGGCGAGTATATATCTACTATGCTATGAGGCGAGTATACATGGGCCGCGCCATATGAAAACCGGGCTTAATGACAACGTCATGAAAAGCGGTAAACGACGTCGGAAAAACGAATTGTCTAGCGTCGCCGTAAAAGTTCACAGTTTGCCCTCCCATTTACGTTTACTGGTGTCAGTTAACATTAAGTGTTAACAGAAAACGGAACATGATAACTTACTGAAACTTTCACTAATATGAGACGCGATACCTTGTACCTCGGTATACATATTACGACGTCATGACTTGACGTCACGTACTTGTGACGTCACTGAACGTGAATACATGTTTGACGTTATGGCCATGGTGTCGTGACAAAATATTATAGCAAGGATACTTGCACGAGTTCCTCGCAGTATCCATGACTTAGAAATGCTTCAGGCGCTGTACATTGTCGCCTAACTGTCGTTCTTTGACATGTTTACTCTTTTTCGTCGGTTGTCCTTATGCATTCAAAATGGTGAACGCATAATTTAACTGGCTACTATCAGCGAAGTCTTCGCTTACACTGCACACTTGATTCCTAAATAATCTTAAATATGAACAAATATGTGTATGCCAACGAAATTACCATATATTATCTTGGTAAATTGAGACTTTTGAACAATTATATCCAGCACTTATCGAATGATATGCCATTTAATGTCACTCATTTTATCATAAAGTAGACACGCAGCTATATAATGACATAAATATCCGGGGTTTGTATTGAATTTAAAATAAATGTGATGGTCATAAACTTTCTTTTGTAGTCGAAAGTGCTTGTGTAGTATCAAATCATCAGTTGTATCACTTGACTGCATACAAATGTTTATCAGGCGAAGGTATTGCGATCCTCAAGAAAGACACACGGCGACAATTATAAGGTATCACGCTACCAAATCTGCCCGGTATCGTGTTTTGTCACAAAGTTAATGTTATAAGCGGCCTACTGCCTACTTTAAAATATGTCGTCGCATACGAAATGTTAAATGATGTCGCTATTATTCCCCACAATTATTTCAGACATCAGCAAACAACAGGGAAATGCCTCACTCTGCCTTATTTGAAAATTATTCATACGAAATTACGTTACTTGGGCCGCAATCCAAAAGATGACGTTACATACGTTACATACGTTACTGCAACACGAGCCATAAACATTATTTTCATACTTTGTCTTGGCCTAATGAGAGACATTTGGCCAGGCTACGAGATATCCAAATTTGGTTGACATGCGATAAAAGATGACAAATCTATAGGACTTGTCCGGATCTACACCCCTTGTATACGTCGTAATTTCGACGTCATTGATCTAAAACGTCATAAAGGTTTTTACCACGCGTCATAAAACTACTTCTAAAATGAAACATAATTGGGATACCTTGATAATTTTGGCGGCACATGGCTTTTAAAAGATGTACAATTCAGAATACGCGAAAAAGTAAAAACTGAAAATGTTGTCATTAAGCCCGGTTTTCGCACGGCGCGGCTCATATATACTCGTCTCATAGCATAGATATACACTCACCTCATGGCATACTATATATATACTCGCCTCATATCATACTAGATATATACTCGCCTCATGGCATACTATATATATATACTCGCCTCATAGCATACTAGATATATACTCGCCTCATGGCATACTATATATATATACTCGCCTCATATCATACTAGATATACACTCACCTCATGGCATACTATATATATACTCGCCTCATATCATACTAGATATATACTCGCCTCATGGCATACTATATATATACTCGCCTCATATCATACTAGATATATACTCGCCTCATGGCATACTATATATATATACTCGCCTCATAGCATACTAGATATATACTCGCATCATATCATACTAGATATGTACTCGCCTCATATCATACTAGTTACACAATATATTATCGCCTCATAGACACTAGTTATGATAACTCGCACATAGCATACTAGATATATATACTCGCTCATAGCATACCTAGAAAATTATACTCTGCCTCATAGCACCTACTAGATATATACCTCTCCTCCATATCATACTAATATAAAATACTCGGCTCATAGCATTACTAGTTTTATATACTTCGTACTAATTAGCAACTAATATATAATATCTCGTCTCA
Organism: Conchocele bisecta; assembly: GCA_029237695.1. Lineage (NCBI taxonomy): Eukaryota > Metazoa > Mollusca > Bivalvia > Lucinida > Thyasiridae > Conchocele > Conchocele bisecta. The sequence goes on from CM055266.1 coordinate 69,564,137, forward strand.
TAGCATACTAGATATATCTCGCCTCATAGCATACAAGATATATACTCTTCCATATCATACTAGATATATACTCGCCTCATAGCAATACTATTATAATACCTCCTCCATAGCAAACTAGCCATATATACTTTCGCTCATATCATACTATATAATAACTCGCCCTCAGCATACTATATACTATACTCGCCTCATATCAAATACTATATATCTCCCCGCCTCATGTTTATACTATATAAATATATAACTCGCCTCATAGCAATACTAGATATATAACTCCGCCAATCATATCATAGATATATACTCGCCTCATGGGCATACTATAAATATATACTCGCCTCATATCACGTAATATATACTCCGTCATAGCATACAAGTTTATATAACTCGTCCTCAGGCATACTATATATAATACTCGCATCATATCATAACTAGATATTTACTCCGCCTCATATCATACTAGATATATACTCCTCCTCATCATACTATAATTTATATATTACGCGCCTCATAGCATACTAGAAAATATTACGCGCATCATAACAATAAATAAGTATATACTCCGCCTCATGGCAATACTAAAATATATACTCGCCTCATAGCATACTAGATTATATACTCGCCACATAGCATACTATATATAATCTTACCTCGCCTCATATATACAGATATTTACTCGCCTCATAGGCATACATATATATTACTCGCATCATATATACTATAATATACTCGCCTCATGGCATACTATATATAAGACTCGCCTCATAGCATACTATATATACTCGCCTCATAGCAATACTATTTAATATATTCTCGCATCAATAATACTAGATATATTACTCCGCTCATGGCTACTATATATATACTCGCCTCATAAAAAAAAGCAAAATTAAAAAACTAATATATACTCGCCCTCATAACTATATATATATAACTCGCTCATAGCATACTAGATATATAAGCGGAATAAACTTAATTATATACTCGCTCAGGCATACTCATATATATAACTCCCGCCTCATAGCATACTAATATATAACTCGCCATCTATCTACTAGATATCTATACTCGCATCATATCATACTAGAAATAAAGACTCGCCTCATGGCATACTATATATAATACTCGCCTCATATAAATACTATATAAATCCGCTCATACTATATATATATATCGATCCGGCATGCATACTAAATATAATACTCGCCTCATAGCATACTATATATAAACTCGCATCATATAATACTATTATATATACTCGGCCACATGCATACTATTATAATATACTCGCCTCCTAGCAATATTTATTATATACTCCGCTCATCTAATACTAGATATATACTCGCCTCATATATATATATATATACTCCGCTCATATCATACTAGATAAACTCGCCTCAAAAAAAAAAAAAAAAAAAAAAAAAAATAACATACTATTTATATACTCGTCTCATAGCATAACTAGAATATATACTCGCCTCATACATACCTAGTTATAAAATACTCGCCTCCATATCAAACTAAGTTATATACTCGACTCATAGCATACTAGATATATACTCGTCTCATACATGCACTATTTATATACTACTCTCTCATAGCATACAATATACTCGCCTCATAGCATAGTAGATATATACTCGCATCATATCATACTAGATATATATACTCGCCTCATATCATACTAGTATATCTTGCATAGCATACTGTATATATACTCGCCTCATACATACTAGTTATATCTCGTCTCATAGCATACTGATATATACTCGCATCATAATCAATACTAGATATATATACTCGCCTCATATCATACTAGTTATATACTCGTCTCATAGCATACTAGATATATATACTCGCCTCATATCATACTAGTTATATACTCGTCTCATAGCATACTATATATATATACTCGCCTCATAGCATACTAGTTATATACTCGTCTCATAGCATACTAGATATATACTCGCATCATAGCATACTATATATATATACTCGCCTCATATCATACTAGTTATATACTCGTCTCATAGCATACTAGATATATACTCGCATCATATCATACTAGATATATACTCGCCTCATGGCATACTATATATATATACTCGCCTCATAGCATACTAGATATATACTCGCCTCATAGCATACTAGATATATACTCGCATCATATCATACTAGATATATACTCGCCTCATGGCATACTATATATAAATACTCGCCTCATATCATACTAGATATATACTCGCCTCATAGCATACTAGATATATACTCGCATCATATCATACTAGATATATACTCGCCTCATGGCATACTAGATGTATACTCGCCTCATAGCATACTAGATATATACTCGCCTCATGGCATACTATATATATATACTCGCCTCATAGCATACTAGATATGAGCCGCGCCGTGCGAAAACCGGGCTTGATGACAAAAAAATCAGTTTTTACTTTTTCGCGTATTCTGAATTGTACATCTTTTAAAAGTCATATTCCGCAAAAATTATCAATGCATTCCAATTATTTTGCATTTTAGAAGTATTTTTATGACGCGTGGTAAAAACTTATATGATGTTTTAGATCAATGATGTCTAAATTACGTTTTATCAACGGCGTATACAAGAGGTGTTGCTAAAATACCCGGACAAGTCCTATAGATTTGTCATCTTTTATTGTATGTCAACCAAATTTGGATATCTCGTAGCCTGGCCAAGTGTCTCCCATTAGGCCAAGACAAAGTATGAAAATAATGTTTATGGCTCGTGTTGCAGTTGCTAATGTAACGTCATGTTTTGGATTGCGGCCCAAGTAACGTAATTTCGTATGAATAATTATTTTCAAACAAGGCGGAGTGAGAAGTGTTGGCGTTTCCCTGTTGTTTGCTGCTGTCTGAAATAATTTTGGGGAATAATAGCGACATTATTTAACATTTCCTGCGACGACATATTTTAAAGTAGGCAGTATTTTAAAGTAGGCAGTAGGCCGCTTATAATATTAACTTTGTGACAAAACACGACGTTGGGCAGATGTGTTAGCGTGATAGCGTGATAACTTTCGCCGTGTGTCTTTCTTGAGGATCGCATTACCATCACCTGATATCCATTATTATGCAGTCAAGTGATAAGCTGATGATTTGATACTACAAACCGTACGAAAAGCAAGTTTATGACCATCAAATTTCAAATTAATTTCAAGACTTTTCGAAAACTCTACCGACCTCACTGTGTGTTTTGTGCATTATGTATTGCTTATACACAAACAATCAAGAAGCTGCAATGAAATCACTGATTCTGAATCTATTAGAGAGATGTTGATGCATTTATTTTGCCAAATTCAATACAAACACCGGATATATATGTAATTACATAGCTGCGTGTCTACCTCCGTTTATGATCAAATAAGTGGCATTAAATGGCATATCGTTCGCTAAGTACTGGATAGAATAGTTCAAAAGTCTCAATTTACTAATATCGTTTGCATACACTAGGTTCTTCATATTTAAGATTATTTATGAATCAAAGTGCAGTGTAAGCGAAAACTTCGCTGATATGTAACCAGTTAAATTATGCGTTCACCATTTTGAATTCATACGGACAAACGACGAAAAAGAGTGACACTGTCAAAGAACGACAGTTAGGCGACAATGTACAGCGCCTCAAGCATTTCTAAGTCATTGATGCTGCGAGGAACTCGTGCAAGTATCATCGCTATAATGTTTTGTCACGACACCATGGCCATAACGTCAAACATGTATTCACGTTCAGTGACGTCACGTCATGATGTCATAATATGTGTACTGAGGTACAAGGCATCGCGTCTCATATTAGTGAAAGTTGCAGTAAGTTTTCATGTTCCGTTTTCTGTTCACACTTAATGTTAACCGACACCAGTAAACGTAAATGGGAGGGCAAAATGTGAACTTTTACGGCGACGTTAGACAATCTGAATCGTCGTTTTTCCGACGTCGTTTACCGCTTTCCATAACGTTGTCATTAAGCCCGGTTTTCGTATGGCGCGGCCCATATATACTCGCATCATATCATACTAGATATATACTCGTCTCATGTCATACTAGTTACACAATATATTCTCGCCTCAAAGCATACTATATATATACTCGTCTCATAGCATACTAGATATATACTCGCGTCATAGCATACTATATATATACTCGCCTCATAGCATAATAGATATATACTCGTCTCATAGCATACTAGATATATACTCGTCTCATAGCATTCTAGTATATACTCGTCTTCATAGCATACTAAGATATATACTCGCCTCATAGATACTAGAAATATACTCGTCTCATAGCATACTAGATATACACTGTCCTCATAGCATACTAGATATACTCGTTCATAGGCATACTAAGATTAAACTCGTCTCATAGCATACTAGATATATACTCGTCTCATACAACTAGAAATTATAACTCGCCCCATAGCATACTAGATATACCCGTCATAGCATATAGATATATTACCCCGTCTCATAGCATACTAGATATATCGTCTCATAGCATACTAGATCTATACTCGTCTCATAGCATACTAGATGTATACTCGCCTCATAGCATACTAGATTTTTTCTCGTCTCATAGCATACTAGATATATACTCGTCTCATAGCATACTAGATATATACTCGCCTCATAGCATACTAGATATATACTCGCCCCATAGCATACTAGATATATACTCGCCTCATAGCATACTAGATATATACTCGTCTCATAGCATAGTAGATATATACTCGCCGCATAGCATATTATATATATATACTCCTCTCATAGCATACTAGATGACTATTTCTGAAAAAATGTGCCATATGTATGGAAAATTATGAATACAATAAAATGTCAGAGAAATTTCAAACGAACACTTTTATTTTAACGACTAACATGTCCCGAATTGGTTGGATTGGTTGCAAACTTAACATATATCCAAATCCATTCCAGTTACTTAGGGGTGAAAGGGTTAAGTAGTTGCGGACACGCAACTCCGCAAAAACCTACCTTTACCGTACGTACAAGAGGTATTGCAGAGTTGTGTGCCTCAACAAAAAAATTGAAATCAAAAGGACAAAATTTAGAAATGCTATGTTTAGTTCCTAAGCAAACTGACACAACTCCAGTTGAATAGCAGTTATTTCGCCCATCTCCGAAGTCAAGTTGGGACTTTAAAATAATATTAGATATGTTATGATTTTGTAAACAGAAAACATAATCCGATTACCTGTGGCAGGTATGATACAATTGACTTAACAGGTATTTAGAGTGGCACAGCGCAACCAGTGTAGACCTAATACGCATATGAAAGGGCGGTGGGGGAGGGGAGGGTAAGTGGGGTTGGGTTAATCGATGTGAGAACGATTCTATACCAGATAAAGATACACACTCGAGTTTTATCGGAAATGGAAATATATTGGCTACTTATTCTTAGTCCTATGTACTTAGACCTATAAGCAGGATAAGAGGACGCACGATAATGCTTACTCATGAGAGAACACACCGATTGGTGGATTAAGGCGATGACGTAAATGTGCACGCTAAATCATACACCTAAATTTGGTCTGGTATTTTGTCGCTTTCTCGTGTTTTATAAAATGTAGTTAAGCCCTAATATGGTTCGCTATTATTACGTTGTTTATTGAACACGTTTAACCATTTCACCCCTAAATAGCTGGAATGGATTTTGATGTTAATTTTGCAACCAATCCAATCGTAAAAAAAATTGTTTTCGGACTAGTCCATTTATGAAAAGAGGGTAGTTTTGTTCACGAATATTTGAAAATTACTTTCAAAAAGTGCAGATCCTGATGAGACGGCTCGTTACGAGCCGGCTCATCTGGATCTGCAAAGTTTGCATAAACCGATATAGCGGGCTTTCGGGTGCAAATGGTTAATAATAATTCATTTGTTAGGCATACAAATAACATTTATGGCAAAATGTTGCAAATTCAAAATTAATAATTGTGGATGTGAGGTTTATTTCATTTGTGATCATTCCAACATTTAATCGCTTAACACTCACACATAACAGGTGTATGCTGCGATTACCGAATGGGTAGCGTGGTCTAAAGGTATAACTAAAAACTGAAATATTTTACTATTTCGATATAATTTACGGAAGATATTGAATGTTGTTGAAATCTATATCAGCGAAATACGGCGATGCGGTTAAGGAAGTAAAACCAGCGGTGAGACCGAATATGACTTGACTGGGAATGTTGGAAGTTGTAGCAAGCACAACACTCCTATTCTGCTATCGCAATCCTGCATCGTGATAAGGCTACATGTATATTTTGTTTGTTACAATGTAAAGCCTGGCGAGTATTTACTGACGAAATGACGAAAAGTACAGACCCTGATCAGACTGCACGGATGCGTAACTTGATCCGGAACTAGACTGGTCGACAAAGCACGTTTTTAAAAATATTGTCACAGTTTGAAAACACGACTCGTCATTAAAATGTTTAAAGTAAATCGTAGATGCACGCGGCGGAATATTCAGTAGTGAAATGTACATGCCCAGTAGTGTCGGTCTCACACCGAGCGTGACAGGTGTCGTTATGCCAGACGCCGCGCACCTGTACCGACGCACAGGTACGCGTATATTTCATATATGCTTATTATATTGTAAATTATGAAAGTCCCAGTAGTTCACGTCAACAGTAATGAACGTAGAACAGCGCCATTTTCATACTTGTAATCCGTGTTTTTCAGATTTCACGAATAGGGTGGAAATGGAAGACACGTTGTTACCGTAGTTGTCAGGAGATTCAATTTAAGGAACTTAGTCCCGTTTTTCAATCGACCCACCAAGGTATCCGCTATATCGCAGTGTCATGCCACACAAGTGAAACATGTTATATTATATAAAACATCACAGCCATATTTTTGATGCTAACAACACCGCTGCGTCTGTCTGTCTCTCAGCGTGCGTAAACACCACACGGGGGGGGGGGGGGGGGGGGGGTGGAGGGGGGGGGGGGGCCGTCCGTTTCACTAAACTTCGTACGACTAAAATGTTCGTATATGCAAAATGATAGTCTATACATTTCACGTTAACAATGTTTTCTTGTAAACAATTATTGGATTTACATTTATTGAGCATAGGCTGCATATGCAGCCTATGCTCAATAAATGTAAATTTATCAATTGAAATTTCCAGACGATTCTAACTTTGCACCTACGAAGATTTTAGTCGTACGACTTTTGGTGAAACGGGTCCCCGGTGTCACGCACCTGTACAGACGCACAGGCGTAGATTTCACAGATGCTTAAACATATTTTGATAGTACATTTCAGCATCATTCTTGGTATATTTATAGAGAATAGTAGGTTAGTGCCATGAATGGGAAAAAATATCCGGCAAGGCTCAATAATTTCTTTATTTCTCATCAGAAGTATATGTTGTGACCACTCATTTGAACCGTCTCGGCTGACCACTCATTTGAACCGTCTCGCCGAGACGGTTCAAATGAGTGGTCACAACATATACTTTGGTTCAGAAATAAGGAAAATAGATAGAGAATAGTAGGTTAGTGCCGTGAATGGGAAAAAATATATGGCAAGGGTCAGGAAACGGGATGGGCGAGGCTCTGCCGAGCACATCCCGTTTCCGTGCCGCGCCAGATATTTTTTCCCATTCACGGCACTAACCTACTATTCTATTTATCCCGTCAATACCTACAAATGGCTGTAAAATGCAAAAATTGTATTGACTGGATATCAAAAATGTTTCACGGAACCGTGTTTCACGGCACATACGCACTGTGTTGACGGGATATCACGGAACCGTGTTTCACGGCACATACGCACTGTGTTGACGAGATAATTATGAATACATGTATAGTGTGAAACATTTTCCAAAATATCAAGTTCTTTTGACAATAATAGTAGTATATTAAAATGGACTGCAATCTTGGACGCCATTTTGAACTTTCAGAAATTCACACGGATTTCAATGTTATTCGGCGTGTTTAAAATACGCACAAGTAACGTAAATTTTAATTTAAAAATGTCATGAGCTATCGCATATCTTCTTATGTACAAAATCACATAGCTTAAAGCGGTCCTCACATATCAGACGGCGTCCGCGCGATTTTTCTAATCGCAGGAGTCGCCGGGAGATTTAGAGCCCGTGGATGAATCGGGCGAATTTCATGTCTGCGACGTGTGCCCTCACATATTAGACGGGGCCCGGGCAGTGCCCTTTGCACATTGTATCGCAGGGGAGACATTGCGCCCGCTAGGGCGTCGGCCGGACGCCGCTAGATAATCTGGCGGGCGCCGGCTGATCAAAGAACAGATCGGTAGGCGTCCTGACGGGATCCGTGAGCAGGCCCTGAGGCTATCGTAGGGTGGCCGTGAGGGGCCCGTGAAAATCCCACGGCGCCCGGCGGATTTTTTTCCAATAATTTACGTCAAAATCTTCATGCGGCCGCCAGATCATTGGTCGGTTTCCTGCAGGCCGCCGGGCGGGGTCCTAGCGACTTGTATACGGGCTTGCCACGACCTAAAATCGCGCTTTGAAAATCGCAGATTTTTTAGTCAGGTTTTCACGCCCGCGGCGTTCGTGCGACCTCGCAGCGGAGCCCGTAGAAATCGGGCAGCGTCCGGCCGGGCGCCTCGCGAAAATGCCCTTTTTGGCCCGTTTTAGGAGTCGCGCGGGCGCCGCGACCGATATGTGAGGGCCGCTTTACCTCAAACGTAAATGCACAAGTTCGATAAAAGAACGTTCATAATTTACCTCATAATCGCGCGATTGGCTCTTACTATGACATTCAGCGATTGTAATCATACATTGTTGGTTTTATAATCGGTGTCCTGTTATAGTCAAGTACCTGTGGTAAATGACTCGGTCGCTATAATATACAGAGTTAAACACCTATTGGATTTATAAGGTACAATGAATGTCAACATGTTCAGTACAATATACTACCTAGGATTGCCGAAATAAATGTAACACCGAGGGCACAGGTGTAGGTCGTCATGTGGAACGTTGACTCAACGTCTCGGTGATTGGACAAGACGTCAATACGCTGGGTGTTCCTTTAGAGCTTTGGAATTCTACGGCCGACCAAACCCAATCGGATATACTATGACAGTGTTTACTATTATATGACCATGCTCGATTATAACCTCGTGGGTTATGGGTTACACGCAATAATTCATGTCGGATTTATTAGTTCATCACTCGAATATTTGGAATTCCTTATTTATTTTAAAGAAAACTGCTCATATTCCGTGGATTAATTCATTCAAACACAGCTTGTCGGGATGTGACAAGTGTAAACTAGTGTTATACATTGTGGATTCCGAATAATTTGGATTATATTTTTGTAATAATCAGCAACGATGTTAAACTCAGATGAACTTGAAAAGTCAATACGGGTATGTATATACAGTGAAACCACCCGAATCACGTCCAGTCAGTGGTTTCGGAAGCTTCATACGACAGAAAATTAGTTCAAGTCAACAGTATATGGAAGATTCATATGTCAAGTTTATTTAATATTAATAATATTAATTACAATCCTGACCAATCTTTGTAAAAATGAATACTAAATACTTAAAAATTATATATTATTTTGTAAAAATTGTTGGTACGGCAGTCACCGGACACACGACATAAATCATCAATTATCTACACATTCACCGTTCCGAACTTTCGGACCCCTTTTATACTGTCAACATGCACAATTACCGTACTTAGCCGTGCAATTCGCGGGAGGTGACGTAAATTGTATGTTGGTAACAATACACACAAACCACAAGAGGTACCAAAATAACTCATAAAACACCGAAATATGAACCGTTCTTCAATAACTTTACTTTTTGCTGCAGCCTATGCTCAATAAATGTAAATCCATGAATTGAAATTTCCACACGATCCTAAATTTTCACTTACGAACATTTTAGTCGTACGAAGTTTAGTGAAACGGGTCCCAGTAGCGCCGCAGTAGCCATTTGGCTATTAAACTACTAATAGAAATTGACATTTTTGCTACTAACAATTACAGAAATTATTAAAAAAAAGTACAATGTTTTTACAAATGGTGGAGTTTGTTTGTTTGTTTATTAGTGTTTAACGGCCTATCAACAGCTAAGTACATGTAAGGCCGGGCAAACGGGTTCGATCCCATTTCAACCTGCTGCATTGGGGGGAAAATCCAAAATCAGAACGGAATATTTACATCGAGAACAAATATATTCAGCCCTGAAATTAGAATAACCTGACCCGCTGCCAGGTCCATGCCACACCAAAGTTACTTGGCCCCTTCCCCTAAAATAGGAATACGAATATCGTAATACTCACATAAGGGGTATAACCAGATTCAACTGTCACATACAAAATGCCAAAGATGTATGTGAGGGCCAAACCAGGTCTCCAGTCGGGATTCCGGTAAGGATGAACCCCGATCGTTAAATTACCCGTGGAGTACAAATGTAAAATAGTGTTATATTTTTCCATTGTATCGGTCCATTTTGGCTACTAATTTTAAAATCCATGCTCCAGCCTACTGTCTGTTCCACGTTTTGCTGCCGACGAACTTTTGGCTATTAAACACATTAAATCTAAACAATATTTAAAAGTAAGTACTGTTTTATCAATAACAAAAAAGTAACGTGTTATGTAGTCGAGGGGTTACAGTGAAGATATCAATGCCGTAGGTAGTGAGTTCGAATCTTAGTTTTTCATACATGTATACACATATATTTTTATTTGTTTATATTTTATAATATATTTCTTTTTTATGTGTGTTGCTCTTACAAATTACATTAACTAAGCATGATATAGATTACATGTAGAACGTTAGTCTCACTTAGAAAACTAATAACTAAATGCACATATGTGTGTACATGAAGAATCTTGGAGTATGTTCTCGCAGATCATGTCATATTGAAGTCAAACAGCAATAGTGATAACCCTCGCCGTTTCACTTATTCCCTTCTCCAGCAAACAGTCATAAAAAAAACAGAATGATATCGACAAAAGTAATGCGTTTTGTGAGGTTCGAACTCTCGAGCAGATAAAATGAACAAACGTTCTGCTAACGTATGGATATTCTCCCCCTTCGATACCACTGAGCCACACTACATGTCTATTTTGCGTACCAAGATACACTATTATATTGACATGCATGCACGTGCACTTTATCATGTAGTTAGTATACACGAAAACGAGGCTAGGATATGATAATACACCTGGTCTACCTATATTTGGACTCATCGATTGACCTCCAGCAACTTATTATCGTCTGTCATTTATACGTGTATGAACATTTGTTTCTCTAAACCGTACACCCGGGAAGATCCTCGGTCTGTTGATCAACACAGATTATAATGCTACCCTACGCTATGCGACGATTTATAATTATCACACTCTTTTATGATTGTTTTAATCAAAATATGCTGAAGTAACTATACAAAAGTAGTCCACAGACGATAACTTGCTACATGTTTATCAACAAACCGGGCATAAACAAATATCTGTTCATTTATTTTTGTTATTTATATTTTATAATTTATTATTTTGTGTCATTTTGTTTATTTTATTTGTTGCCATTACAAATACTATATCAATGGTAACGAACTCCACACCGGCCGCACAAACCAGCAATAAAAGTTTATCGACAAAAATAGTGTGTTTTGTGAGGATCGAACTCTCGACCAGATAGAATGAACAAACGTTCTGCCAACGCGAGGATATTCCTTCTTCCATGTCGATACCACTGAACCACAGTACATGTGCATTTCTCAGAACCAAAATGCACGTGCATTATACCATGTAATTATAGTGCGCGGAGACGACACACCGATATGATAATAAACATGTTTTACCTATGTTTGTTTGGTCTCGTCGACTGACGATAAACACAATCTGTATATCCCATCTAAATTATATTTTATAAAGTACACTTGTATTATAATAATATACAGCAAAATTACCTTCTGAATAATACATTGGACGATATATCATCACAGTTATATACTTTATATCATCATATGTATATCCATATGTTCGTGTAATCAGATTATGTTTTAATGTACTCATTTCATACAGATGTATATAGAGAATAGTAGGTTAGTGCCATGAATGGGAAAAAATATCCGGCAAGGCTCAAGAATTTCTTTATTTCTCATCAGAAGTATATGTTGTGACCACTCATTTGAACCATCTCGCCGAGACAGTTCAAATGAGTGGTCACAACATATACTTTGGTTCAGAAATAAGGAAAATAGATAGAGAATAGTAGGTTAGTGCCGTGAATGGGAAAAAATATCTGGCAAGGCTCAGGAAACGGGATGGGCGAGGCTCTGCCGAGCACATCCCGTTTCCGTGCCGCGCCAGATATTTTTTTCCCATTCACGGCACTAACCTACTATTCTATTTATCCAGTCAACACCTTCAAATGGCTGTAAAATATTTCACGGCACCGTGTTTCACGGCACATACGCACTGTGTTGACGGGATAAAATGTAATTGCCGTACTTGCCATTGGGACCTCTCTAAACCGGACACAAAACAATACATGTGATCTCATTTTGAAAGGTTTCTTGATATCGCATCTCAGATAATGATGCATGTTCATGATTGCAAAATACATAAGTATGTCCCAGAATGGTCATATGTCTGATTTACAGTGGAACATCTCTAATCCGGACACCCTGGGGACCTCCCCAGGGTGTCCGGTTTAGAGAGGTTTCACTGTATTTTTGCATGCTTGTCGCCACATATGATAGTAACCAAATACAATACGTTCTTCCTCCACCATCATACATGACAGTGTTGAGGACTATTCACTTATGCATGCGGACAGAACACATACATTTGATCATTAGTATATACCATGCCCACTATATACATATATACATGCCCACTCAGTGGACACAAACTATTCTTTATAGGATTAAATAAGTGTATAATTGTGTCCCTATTCCACCAGTTCTAAAACATTACGAGTACCCGCTATACAGATACATGTATAATCATTTAGTAATATTTATGTTACTGATAGTGACTCGCGGTGGCATCAGGCTATTTTCATATGCAAATTAGGCATGATATTTTTTTAAATTATTTCTACTAAATAAATGCGTTACCTGAAAAAAATGATATTTTGGACAGATTATAAAGTATGATCATTGCACATCAAAATATAAATACATGTACATACAATAAATAGTAATGTCCGTTAATATTTTAAGGAAACACGGTTATGATTGAATGTTTATTTTGCCAGAAAATGTCTCGGATGGTGTCTCTGATATACAGAACATGTGCCTACTGAGCGGACATGTACCTTGAAGCCTTTGAAGCCGACAGCCCCTTATAGCGGGGTTTGCAAAAAAAATGCAGATCCAGATTAGCCGGGTCGGAACGAGCCGTCTCGTCAGGATCTGCACATTTTGCAAGTAATTTCATACTTTTCTGAACAAAAAATGGACTAATATGAAAATCATTTTGTGACGATAGGATTGGTCGGAAAATTAACACATCACAGTCCATACCAGTTAATTAGGGTTGTATGGGTTAAACAATCCGAACTCAATAAAAACATTATTACATAGCAGTTTTTAATTCAAAATGGCCCCACGTATCAATATATAGACACACAACATTAGCAGATGGTAGCGGTCATTAAATCTGAAAAAATACGCCACATATTTCCGAAAATCGGCTGCTATTTGTTGTATCATATAGTTTTGAACTTACGAAGTTCTTAGTCGTACGAAGTTTAGTGAAACGGGCCCCTGATAACGACCTATATTGCTTGTTAGAAGCATTTACGGGTGTTTCATTGATGGAATGGCGAACAATGCAGATCCAGATCAGTAGTATATTTCACCAACATTGCAAAGTATACTTTGAGGGAGCATTCATTTCTTTTTCATGAATTGCATTATTTCATACAGAACTAACTACTGCATATATTTGATGATTAAAAGTATGCAGCATTATTATACTGATTTTTTTACATTATCACAGCCATTTTGGCTGTGATAATGTAAAAAATTCAGTATAATAAAAATTAATAAATTTATCCTAAAATTGAAAATTTCTCCCTCAAAGTATACTTTGCTAGATAAGTATACTTTGCAATGTTGATGAAATCGGCTACTGGATCTACACTGGGCGCAAAGGCAACAAGCCCATTTTCTCTAGTCACAGCCACATATGGGGGCCGTTTCACTAAACTTCGTACGACTAAAATGTTCGTAAGTGAAAAATTATGATAGTCTGTAAATTTCACATTAACATTGTATTCTTGTACACACTTATTGAATTCACATTTATTGAGCATAGGCTGCATATGCTGGAGAACAGGGCTTGGGGGATACTGTGAAGAGTGTAGGTACTGCTATGCGTGTACACTCCTGCAGTATTTCAGCGTTTCACTGGCCACATTGTTCATAAGCCCCGTTTATCCACTCACAGCCGCACTTCGACAAGGATAATTTTCACAGGATATTCAAATTCCTCACATATCCTATATTCGTTTAAAAAAAGACAGCTCGTCACGAAAGTTGTTTGCATATGAAAAGTATGCGCAATTGACATGACAATGCACTAAATAAATATTACACGACTGTGTGACACTGGTTGTGAAAATGACACTTATAATTGATGATCTGGGGCCGTTTCACTAAACTTCGTACGACTAAAATGTTCGTAAGAGCAAATCGTCTGGAAATATCAGTTGATGGATTTACATTTATTGAGCATAGGCTGCATCAATATTAAACATCAATATTAAACAGAGTGAAAGTTAATTTATGTCCGGTTTAGGGAGGTGTCACTGTAATTACAGTGTATTCCGTTTTGTTACTAGATGAAGTTGCCTCTGATGTGGTAGTTATGCAAACGTAACGCTCTTCACAACATTAATTGCAGGTTTTCCGCTTTACAGGCAATATATGGATTTACATTTATTGAGCATAGGCTGCATATGCAGCCTATGCTCAATAAATGTAAATCCAGTTGTTCAATATCTTATGTTATGCAATGACACAGTTATTTCACGGTTCATCCGCGTGTACGAGGAGATAATCCGCGAGCGTTAGCGTTATCGATCGTACATACGGACGAACGTGATCTAACTGTGTTTTCACATCTTCATGTACATACATTGCCCATGTGCTGTGTAAATGATGAACGTTCGTTTATCGAACTTGTGCATTTACGTTTGAGATAGGCCATGTGATTTTGTACATAAGAAGATATGCGATAGCTCATGACTTTTTTTAAATACAATGGCGCTGTTCCACGTCCATTACTGCTGACGTTGACGTAACTACATACTCCAGTGGCTTGTAAGTAGTTATCTGAGTGTATTGTCACTACTGTCTACTTGCCTGCTATGCGAGTAAATACGGTTTTTACCTGTGACAGATGCACTTCTAATAATAGACAGTGCATCAGTTTGAAATTGTACACATTGAAAACGTGTCCATTGTATATTTTGTGAGTGATGGTAGAAATGCTCAGATATCTAGATTTTTGTGTAGTCTGCTGGAATAATATTTATAGGACGTTGTCGTCCTATACATCTGGGATGTATTGCACCAAATCTTATTATGTTTGCTGCCATATTATTTGCTATACGTGTCAAACCCTCCAAGTGGTGAAACTGTCCGATAACACGTACAAACTAAAACGGTCATATTCTATATAGTCCGTCCTTAAACGAGTTTACCGATTTCATAAAGATCCTATCAAATCATCATCAATATTAGATTTAATTTATTGCATAAGCACATCATAAATGTCAGTCGGCAATTTCCGTGATATGGTATTTTCCCGTAATCTCTCGGAAATCTACAGGTGTCTCGTGATGTATGCAATTGTATCGATATGTAAATCGATAATCCATCATGTGTACATGTAGTGTGGCGAGTCCACCATTGACAACTTTGATATTCGAAATAACGTGTCAGGCGAACATGCATCTCAATTCCCGAACATGTATTGTATTGACATTTATGACCACGTGAGAGAAACACTTTTTATTAGGGTCTCATAATTTAACACGTGGCACAAATCATTAGTGTAACACATATGCAACGAATATGCGATATGCTGAGCATATCGCATATTTGTTGCATATGTGTTACACTAATGTATTAGGATTTGTTAACACAGTTCTGATACGTGTATGCACATTTATCTCTCTAAACCGTAAATCCGGGTAGATCTCCGGTCTGTTGATCAACAAAGGGTATACTATTATTCTACGCCATGCGATCACACGCGTGTATGATTTTTTCATTAACATGTTTTGAATTGTACTACAATGTAGCTAAGCACAATCAGTACATCGCATCGAAATTATATTTTATAAAGTACTCTTGTATTATAATAATATACAGCAAAGATACCTTCTGAATAATACATTGGACGATAAATCATCACCTTTAGATAATATATATCATCGTATTTATAGCCCTATTTTGTTTGTTTATGTTCGTGTAATCAGATCATGTTTTGATTTACTCGTACATACATATGTATGAATACATACACACACATAGGGCTATAAATATGATGATGTAAAGTATATGCAGCCTGTGTTCAATAAATGTAAATCCATTAATTGAATTTTCCAGACTATCCTAAATTTGCACTTACGAACATTTTAGTCGTACTAAGTTTAGTGAAACGGGTGCCAGTAGCCTATTTCACCAACATTATCTAGCAAAGTATACTTTGAGGGAGTAATCATTTATTTTTTTCTGAAATGCATTATTTCATATAGAACTAACGACTGCATATATTTGATGATTAAAAGTATGCAGAATTATTATACTGAATTTATTACATTATCACAGCCAAAATGGCTGTGATAATGTAATAAATTCAGTATAATAAAAATTTATAAATTTATCCTAAAATTTGAAAATTTCTCCCTCAAAGTATACTTTGCTAGAAAAGTATACTTTGCAATGTTGGTGAAATAGGCTACAGGTGTCATCATGCTAGACGCCGCGCACCTGTACAGGCACACAGGCGTAGATTTCACAGAAATTCACACGGATGTTAATGTTATTCGGCGGGTTTAAAATACGCACATGAACTAGTATTGACAAGAAACCATACAAAACATCAATAGTGCAGGGCATATTTTGGTTTTAAAAACGACAGCTCATTACGGAAGTTATTTGCATATGAAAAGTATGTGCCATTGACATGACACAATGCACTAAATACATATTACACGATTATGTGACACTGGTTGTGAAAATGTCCTTTATAATTTATGATCAAGGGGCCGTTTCACTAACTTCGTACTAAAATGTTCGTAAGTGCACATATAGGATCGTCTGGAAAGATCAATTGGCGGATTTACATTTATTGAGCATAGGCTGCATATGCAGCCGCTCAATAAATGTAAATCCAATAGTTGTCTACAAAAAAATAGTGTTAATGTAATATGTACAGACTATAATTTTGCACTTACGAACATTTTAGTCGTATGAAGTTTAGTTAAACGGGCCCCAGTTCTGTATGTGCGCATGCGCAGCATACGCGGGCCGCAACCGAGTTTTTCATCGTGTTGTGTATGCTGTAATGCTCGCGGATTAACTTTAACTTAACGCAAACGTTGGCTTAACATACACTATGTTCATTATATTAGAGACAAAACATCAATATTAAACAGTGAGAGTTAATTTATGTCCTGTTTAGGGAGGTGTCACTGTAATTACAGTGTATTCCGTTTTGTTACTAGATGAAGTTGCCTCTGATGTGGTAGTTATGCAAACGTAACGCTCTTCACAACATTAGTTGCAGGTTTTCCGCTTTACAGGCAATATATGGATTTACATTTATTGAGCATAGGCTGCATATGCAGCCTATGCTCAATAAATGTAAATCCAGTTGTTCAATATCTTATGTTATGCAATGCCACAGTTGCATGTAGATCACGGTTCATCCTTCATGTACATGCCCATGTGCTGTATAAATGCAAAACTGAAAAATGTGTCAAAGATGTGATACATGTAAGTTCTGTAATGCAATTAGAGTTATGTACTCAGAAGTATATCGTCCGTAGTTTTGTGCATAATGTAGTGCGACTACAGAAAATGCAATACTGCTTATTGCCAAGTGTATTTCTGTATCATTGAAACAAACTATGCTCTTTGTGAGAAGCATTCCACGTGTTTCATCGACCAAATAACGAACAGTGCAGACCCTGATCAACATGCGCATGTTGATCAGGGGCTACACTGGTCGCAACTGCATTAAGTCCAAATTCTCGAGCCAACGCCACAATTAATTATACTACTACACCACGAGTCTGGCATCTAGAATAAGTTATGATCGCAGCTGTAGTTGTGAATTCAAGAATGCGCCTGCAGGGATCATGTAGCTAGTGTAGTTCCTCATCGTCTCGGACATCCTTGCCGACTGATAAGCAACTACACTGTCCGACATAATAATGATGGATGTATCACAGACCGAGTAACAAACACTGTATACCCTGATCCGACTACGCGGATACGCAGGATGGTTTCGGTCAACAACAGTTGCAAACTTCATAAGCTTAATTTCGCCAGCTGTTGTAATAATTAAGTTGACTTTATTGAAATATACATCATTAATTATGACAGCAATTAACTACACCCAAACCTCCAGGTGAAATAATGCCCTATATGTACATGGTGTGAACTTCAGAGATTGTTATTATAAATAGATTTATTGCATACAATATGCACTCGCATTGTATTAACATAGTGTAATAAAAATATTATTACACTAGTGTAATACATATGTATATTAGCTTTTTTATGGAATTTATCGGGGGTATAAACTTGGAAAAGTCGCGGGAATACTGGACGAAGAGATAAAAAATTACAATTTTTTTTTTTTTTTTTCGAAAATGTAATTTTTTAAGGCCTCGTCCAGTATTCCCGCGACTTTTCAAAGTTTATATCCCCGATAAATTCCACAAAAAGGCCATTCATTCTTATAATTCCAGCATTTGAAATAAATTCATCAAGAAAATGTGTTTATTTTCCGTTTTCTTAAGAATTATTTTAACTGCGCCTCACGGTTACGGAAAGTAGTTCGGCGTGGGTGTTTAATGGGATATAAATTTGGGACAGAGACTTGCTACGGGCCAATCAAATGTTAGGAAATTGTGTAAATATGTTTGTGCTGGAATTATGATGATTTGATAGGATCTTTATGAAACTCGTTGTCTATGCACTGCTTCTTATGAAATCGGTAAACTCGTTTAAGGACTGACTATATAGAATATGACCGTTTGTTTCAAATGTAGTAGAATCATACATGTGAATGAATATCTATATAAAGTATATGCGACCCTGTTCCTCTTAGAGTATATTATACAGAGCATTGAGTTGCCATCTCCACCATTTTAGTTTGCACGTGTTATCGGGCAGTTTCACCACTTGGAGGGTTTGACACGTACAGTAAATAATATGGCAGCAAACATAATAAGATTTGGTACATCCACCTCCTTTTCCACCATGTTAAATTCCCATAGACAATTCAGTTTTTCGTAATAAAATCAATATTTGATCAAATTTCAAGAAATAAAAAGAAGTTCATTCTTAAATTTTGATAAAATTTAATATTAGTGTTTTTGCGTTGTTTTTATGCCCGTAAAATGTGGACAGGTTTCGTGAAACAGACAGTAGTTGAACCCGTCTAATAGGGGAATGGGATCCAGATCAGTTCAGTTTATCTGTGGCAAATTATGAATACCCACCTCCAGCCTACTGGACCCTGCGATACTGAAACATGCGCCATACTAATGCAAGACCCTACTATCTGCATCTACGGCAACAACTACACAACCGCCTGCGTTAATCTTGTCTAGATTATCAACGTTTCTGAACATCTATGGCCAATGGCAATAATTATCACGCAATTGTATTGTACGAACATGAGCCCTAACACAGCTGCTCGAGTTCAGCAGCCTATTTCACCAACATTGCAAAGTATACTTATCTAGCAAAGTATACTTTGAGGGAGAAATTTTCAATTTTAGGATAAATTAATTATTTTTTATTATACTGAATTTATTACATTATTACAGCCAATTTGGCTGTGATAATGTAATAAATTCAGTATAATAATTCTGCATAGTTTTAATCATCAAATATATGCAGTGGTTAGTTCTGTATGAAATAATGTATTTCGGGAAAAATAAATGATTACTCCCTCAAAGTATGCTTTGCTAGATAAGTATACTTTGCAATTTTGATGAAATCGGCTACATGTACAATGAAGACATTGACAAATATTGACAATATTAGCGTAGGCGGCAGTGTAACATGAATGATAGTGTACATAAATGTAAAGATTGTCGGTCAGTGACCCAGTTATGTACGTCTTACCTCTTGTCTTCTTCTGTGCTTTGTCATGTCGCCAGCACGGAGGCTGGCGCACAACTGAAGACGTCGCGACGTCGCGTCCGCTTTTATAGCTGTTTGTTGCTATACGACGTCATCGCCTCTGACGTACGACGTTACTGTTATCTGGGCCAATGGCGCCGCGTTGCTGGGGGCCCGTTCCACTAAACATCGTACGACTAAAATGTTCGTATGTCCAAATTTAGGATCGTGTGGAAATTTCAATTCATGGATTTACATTTATTGAGCATAGGCTGCATATGCAGCCTATTCTCAATAAATGTAAATCCAATAATTGTTTACAAGAAAACATAGTTACTGTGAAATTTACAGACTATCATAATTTAGCACGTATGAACATTTTAGTCGTACGAAGTTTAGTGACACGGCCACCCCCGGTGTGGTATTTCCTTGTTGGTGATATTTTATGGATTATCATGAGACAGCTATGTCGTGCATGTCCATATAGATCAAATGTATTATTATAGCAATCCTACCAGTTGTATTAATATTTTGGAATGTTGAAAAAATCTCCTACAGACGTTTAGATGTAACACATTTATCGGAGTATAAACTTGCAAAAGTCGCGTGAATACTGGACGAAGGCCGGAAGGCCTTCGTCCAGTATTCCCGCGACTTTTCCAAGTTTATATCCCCGATAGATTGAACAAAAAGGCCATTAATTCCTTATAATTCCATCATTTGAAATAAATTCATCAAGAAAATGTGTTTATTTTCCGTTTTCTTAAGAATTATTTTAACTGCGCCTCACGGTTACGGAAAGTAGTTCGGCGTGGGAGTTTATTGGGATATAAATTTTGAACAGAGACTTGCTACGGGCCAATCAAATGTTAGGGAATTGTGTAAATATTTTTGTGCTGGAATTATATGGTTTTAAATGCTTCAGCGAGCATGTGAATGGTATTCATTTATATGGCCGTGTTACTCGCGACATGTGCGTGTCGCATGAAGTGCACAAATAGTAACCATTTCTCCCCATACATAGCATAAAGCGAACAGTTGCCAAACGTATACATATTATCAATGGTATTTTTGCGTTATAGTCCTCAGTGCAAAGGTACATGCCCATTCAGTGCACAAACTGTTCTTTATAGGAATTAAATAAGTGTATCATTCGAGTAATCGTGTAGCAAAATAGCGAGAAATGTGTCCGTGGGACTTGAATTTTTTTTCGAGGGATCGCATTTTTCGAGGAGTCGCATTTTGAGCCATCGCATGTAAAATACATTAAACATAAGGAAAATTATCGGCACCGCGACGCTATTTCGAGCGAGCCCGACATTACGAGCCATCGCAGTTTGAGCCATCGCGATTTCACTGTACTTGTAAACTATCATTTTGAATTTCAATACAACTTAATGTAAAATTTGTAACACAGTCATTTGCATTTATCACGATTTTCTGATTTATGTTATTGTTAATGGTATTTGCTACAGTTCTGCCCGGCTAGTTATGAAAGACTCCACATTAACAAATACGACACAGCCAGCCGAGTGTGTCGCCTAAGCTTTCATACATCTCTTTGACTCTGACGCCCCACTATAAGTACAAATACATGCCCCAGATGCATATTTTACAGTTTGCCTTGAAACAGTTTCCTGTACACGTACATTGGATCAAATAAATTGAATCGTGCGTTGGTTTCCATTAATATTCCTAGATACGAACTAAGCTTTATAAACTTAACTCTCAGACGAAACAGTCTACCCGGGAGGTCCAATTTATAGAGGCTCAAGAAACGGGATGGGCGAGGCTTTGCTGAGCTCATCCCGTTTCCGTACCACGCCAGATATTTTTTCCCATTCACGACACTAACCTACTATTCTCTACGTCATATTGTTACATGGTTTCCGTTGTTTGCACATATGTGCAAACAAATAGCGCGTACTGTTTGCATATGGCTTTAGGCAATGCTCATTCCGGGGCCGCGCGTAATGGAAGTGCCTTTATGACGTCACTATGCGGAAGTACCTTCATGACGTCACTACTTCATGACATTCATGACGCGGCCCCGGAATATGCATACCGAAAATTATCTACGTGAATGGGACGATTTTATAAAAGTACTGAAAATACTGAATATAATGCTCAAATTACATCAATTTTTTGTTGGAAATTTAACAATAACGTTTGATCATGTCCAGCCGTGTGCAAACGTGTGCTGTGGCCCTCGGGCCACAGCAAATGTTTGCACACGGCTGGACATGAACAAACCTTATATTGTTTTGCTCTGTATTGGTAAAAAATGCATTGGATGCTGAGATACCTAGATTACAGTGGACACTCTATAAATCGGACATCCCGGGTACACTATTTCGTCTGAGAGTTATGTTTATTTATTCTATTTATCCCATCAACACCTACAAATGGCTTTAAAATGCAAAAAAAACAATAAACTCAGCCACCGCACATATTCATACGCAGTGATTAGGTCGTATTGGCAGGATATCAAAAATGTTTCACGGCATTTTCTGGCAAAATAAACATTCATCCACCATTACCCCACGTATTGATTGACTTTATTATATACCAGGTGCGATAACCGTGTTTTTTTAAACTGTTAACGGACATTACTATTTATTCTCTTAATTTATTGTTTGATGTGCAATGATAATACTTTCATATATGTTGAAAATGTTATTTTTTCAGGTTACTCATTTAATTAGCATAAATAAATAAAAATATCATGCCTCACTTTTGCATATGAAAATAGCCTGTGACCACCGCGAGTCACTGTCAGTAACATATATATTAATAAATTATTATATCTGTATTGCGGGCACTTGTAATTTATAGAACTGGTGGAATAGTGACACAATTATTCACTTATTTAATTCATATAAAGAACATGTTGTGCCTACTGAGTGGGCATGTACCTTTAATACGTCCATGTCATGTAAATATGAGACAAACCATGTGATTTTGTACCTTACAAGACATGCGATTTTTCATGAAACATATTTACAAAGACTGTGATAGTTTCCGTCGTGTATGGAAAATATTCGTTTTGTGAATATTATTCTTGCAAAATCGCACATCGTATTACACTATCGCCTGCGTTAAATATAGGAATGAATGGCCTTTTTGTGGAATTTATCGGGGTATAAGCTTGGAAAAGTCGCGGGAATACTGGACGAAGCGATAAAAAATTACAATTTTCGAAAAAAAAAAAAGAAAAAAAAAAAAAAAAATTTGATTTTTTTTCGAAACTTGTAATTTTTTAAGGCCTCGTCCAGTATTCCCGCGACTTTTTCAAGTTTATATCCCCGAGAAATTCCACAAAAAGGCCATTCATTCCTTATAATTCCAGCATTTGAAATAAATTCATCAAGAAAATGTGTATATTTTCCGTTTTCTTAAGAATTATTTTAACTGCGCCTCACGGTTACGGAAAGTAGTTCGGCATGGGAGTTTACTGGGATATAAATTTTCGACAGAGACTTGCTATGGGCCAATCAAATGTTAGGGAATTGTGTAAATATTTTTGTGCTGGAATTATCTTGCCATGATGTCAACGTTTCTGAACATATATTGGCAATCTCAACTGGCAATCAAGCAGTTTGATTGACTGGGCCTGAGCTGTAGCACAGCTCAGGCTCAGTCAATCAAACTGCTTGATTTAAACACAATACTCCAGTATTTTCAAATATAAAACAATTGAACACTATTGGCAAGATTAGCGCAGGCGGTGGTGTAGGTAGAAAATCACATGGCTTAAATGTCTCAAACTTTTACTGTTTATTTGCAGAAGGGGAAGATCGGGATTACGCCCCCAAGCTCCCCAGCCACGCCGAAGGAAAATGGACACGATGGATTTTATTCAAACAACATTGCCGCTTCGCCTCGGCTTGTATCCGACAGCCACGAAGGCGAAATTGATGGACAATTTCAATTTCTTGAGGGATTTAGCACAAACTATCCCGAAGTGTTTACGATTTCTACCGGAAACGGAAGTACGTTACCAAAGAAATCCCAGAGTTCTCCAACCGGTGCTAATTCACCGGCAGACAAATATAAGTGGACAGACGGTGATTCGGTCGACCGACCAGATCACAGAAAGGTGCGGACGCGAAAGATATGTTGTATCGTGTTAGTGACTGTTTTAGTTCTCGGACTGTTAGCCGGTGTAGCTGTGATATTAGCATTCAAAGTGTTTAATGTTGGTGGTAAGTATTTTATTTTATTATACAATAGAACAAGGTGCATAATCACGTGGTTATAACAACAACAACAGTGGCTGAAAGTGTTGAAATCTTGCCCACTCCAAAGTAAGTATTATTTGATAGTTTCCTTAATATGAAACGGATTTTGATGAAATTTTGCGCAGAAAACGCGTCTTCATGAGCTGCATTTGGTCGTCCAGAGAGTTCGGCAGAGACTTATGTCGTTTTTGCGAAGAATCGATTTCCGTGTCGACGGCCAACGTACAGAGACCACCAAATGCAGCTTAACAAGACGCGTTTGATGCGCCATGTTTCATAAAAATCCGTTACTTAATAAGGACACTATAAAAGAATACGTACTTTGAATCAGATGGATTCTGGAGGTTTCCGTACTTGTTGTTGTTGTTAGTACCACGTGCTCATACACCTTGTAGAAATAACGTCCTATCTTCGACTTTGGGTAGAATATGCTTACAAATTATCATTTCTATGAGGAGTAAAGTCCGGCCAAGTCTGGAGAGACGATGTAAATGTATGCTAGCATGCGACGAAGGTGACCTCATCGGTGACGTCGTATAGCAAGTTCAACATATTGAGCATGTTGAGAATGCATAGTTCTTTTTCAGAATCGACAGGACCTTACTTTTTTGTGCAGTATGTACTTCTGTTTTAAGCAGCT
This sequence comes from Conchocele bisecta, assembly GCA_029237695.1. NCBI lineage: Eukaryota > Metazoa > Mollusca > Bivalvia > Lucinida > Thyasiridae > Conchocele > Conchocele bisecta. Next base: position 69,589,393 of record CM055266.1, read on the forward strand.
TAACTCCTTATCAGGTCGGGCACTCGTGTGGTCAGTTATCGATCTCACTGGTGCCGGCGTAAAATGTTTCACGTCGAAAAATGCGCCGGTTTCCTGACGAAATACCACTCCGCTGTATTAAAAGCTATCGCTTAAACGCCTTATTCGTCTAGTAACCGGCGCAAATTCTTGCGTCGGTTTACTAGACGAAAATGTGTTTATGCAGCATCTTATTCATGTAGCTGAAAATTAATTCGTTAAGAATCCGGTGCCTATTTCGACGTGAACTGTTTTAGGCCGGCACGGAGTGCAGCACCAGTGACTGAATGTTTAATAAGTTGTTGTGAATGTCTACCCAAGTCGATATCGACCAATGTAGCAGAAGTGCAGTTATATTTGGGGCTACATTGCTCACATTGATCGATGTGTCTAATAACCCCAAGACGCCTCACGACGCACCAAGCCACCTAAGACACACCAAGACGCTACAAACCACCCCACGACGAACATTTGGCCATTAAACACATTAAATCTAAAACATATTTAAAAGTAAGTACTTTTTCATCAATAACATGGGGAGTCAATTTCCAAAACTTTTCGTTTTTTGATCCTGAAGGATAAAAAAACGAAACAATTTGGAAATTGACTCCGAAACCTGGCCAGATAGCTTGAAAATGACGTAACTAAGAAAACAAGTTAGATTTTGAAAATCGGTCAACAAATAAAAAAAATATTTTAAAAATCTATTTTTAGCCCCCATGTTAAGTTCCCATAGGAAAATCGTTTTTTCGCAATAAAATCAATATCTGATGGAATTTCATCAACTATTTTTTTTTGGGGAGGGTAACTTTTTTTGTTATTGATAAAAAAAGTACTTACTTATAAATATTTTTTAGATTTAATGTGTTTAATAGCCAAAAGTTCGTCGGCAGCAAAACGTGGAACAGACAGTAGTATTTAATACGACTAACATTAGCACGCATGAGAATGAATACGCATTTCTTGTAAAAAATAAAATGTGATATAAATAAAAATGACCGCTACTAAAGATTTTTAATATATAAACTAACTAATGTCCACACATTTTGCTATTCTTTGCTACTTTCGAATGGATGTTGTGGGACCTATTTTCCCATAACCTGAAACTATTCTGCTCTGTATATTGACTAATTAAAATATTGGTTTAATTATTGTTAAGAAAGATAAATTCAGTCTGCTGTTACCACGCTGGTGGTGGCGCAAAACGTCAGCGGCTGGAATTGAAACCACCTCACGTGACAAACATGCTCCGACTTACAAAATAATCCCAAAACATATGCTTGAAACTGATGTAAATGATATATTAACATGCATTTGAAGTAGATTTTACCAATTTCTTCCAGCAAAGAGTGTCTATAGAATAAACAATCAGGGCCCGGCAATGCTAAGGATTTAACAGTCTGTTAAGCTAACAGAAGCTTTGAGCAACCGGGCCCTGGCTTATTTCTTTTTTACTGTACTACTTTTGACTACACCGCGCATGAATACTGATGATTTATCGTAGTTAAACCTTATCGGAGTGGCATCGTGACATCTGCCACGCAATAAGTAGATCATAGAACTTGCTAAATAATGATAGCAATTGCGGACCTGTCCGTCGATTTCTCGCAAAACTATATATAGGAATTGCTGATTGTTCAAATATTAGAGGATCTCATAAATCCAAAACAGGCTGGACATTTGAATAGCTAGACATCCGTAGTGTCGGCAATTCTTACATTGTACGCGTATGTCTCGTCAAATTCCGTGACTCGACACATAATTACAAAATGCTAATGTCACTTGCAACCGTCATGTGCATTTATTATTCGCCACACCATTGCGTATTGCTAGGTTTGCATGTCCAAAACCACCTACTATATCTCAGATGTCAGCGTTTCTTAATATTTATTGACAATTTCAACTCGCATGAAGTTTAACTAAGTGTCTTTCTCAAGCTCGGCCTGTAGCCTATTTCATCAACAGTGCAAAGTATACTTTAGTAGCAAAGTATACTTTGAGGGAGAAATTTTCAATTTTTTTTTTAATTTATTAATTTTTATTATACTGAATTTATTACATTATCACAGCCATTTAATGGCTGTGATAATGTAATAAATTCAGTATAATAATTCTGCATACTTTTAATCATGAAATATATGCATTTGTTAGTTCTATATGAAATAATGCATTTCAGGAAAAATAAATGATTACTCCCTCAAAGTATACTTTGCTAGTAAAGTATACTTTGCAATGTTGATGAAATAGGCCCCTGGAAGTGATAGGAAGACCGAAGAGTTACTGAATGTCTACTGTCTGTTTCACGAAACTGCCCACATTTTACGGCTATATAAACAATGCAAAAACAATGAAACAAAAAACATCGATAATATTAAATTATAGAAACATTTAAGAATGAGACTTCCTTTTATTTCATGAAATTGGGTCCAATATTGATTTTATTGCGAAAAAGAAATTTCGCTATGTTAAATTCCCCATAGAAATATTCACAGAATGTTTCTAATTTTAGAAACAGTGGACCGATTTTCGAAATTTAACTTTTGCTATCTAGCCCAGGTTCCGGAGTCAATTTCCAAAAGTTTTCGTTTTTTGATCCTTGGAAATTGACTCCCCGTGTTAAATTCCCATAGGAAAATCGTTTTTTCGCAATAAAATCAATATTTGATAGAATTTCATCAAATAAATTTGTCCCCCAGCTCCTCTACCTCCTTTTATTTACCCCATGTTAAATTGCCATAGACAAACCAATTTTTCGTAATAAAGTCCATATTTGACCAACTTTCACGAACTAAAAAGAAGGCTCATTCTTAAATGTTGCAAATTTAATATTATACAAACAATATTGTTTTTACATTGTGGATATAGCCGTAACATGTGGGCAGGTTACGCGTTTCCTATCCTTGTCTGATACACTTTGTATCAACATACGCTAGCATGGTATTCTCTATATGTGGCTGTGACTGGAGAAATGGGGCTTATGGAATTTGTTACCAGTCTAGCTCCTAATAAAATAGCACGATCCTTTAGCCTGAACATTATCTATATTCCTTGTTACAAGCATGACGACTGTTTCATTTGTGGAATGTACACACTGCAGATGCTGATCAGAATATGTCGATGCACAGACCGATCTGGATCTACACTGATCGCCAAAACACATAAGCCCGATTTCACCAGTCACAGCCACATATGACATCATTATGATACAGCGCTACCATTATAATGCAAAAAAAAAAATCTTCCCTCCCATCAGCTTGTATTTATTTCATAACATTCGTCACCTGTATAATATTCATAATATTCGACACCGTTAACACAGGTATAACTTTGTCGCCGTGAAGACGATATGTTTGCTACAAATTGTTGACGTCCTGTATTCGGGATAGCTTACTTTAATTACGTGTTACTGACAGTATCATATGGCGGCGCGTACAAAGGATACATAAGTCATTGTGGGCCACATGAAGAGTGTACCCTGCGTGATTCTCATACCAGTACAGCTTTTAAATGTGGCATCCTCTTTTGCACATATTACTCAACATTTCCAAAGATTGTAATGACGTTTAATCAAGTAGCTTTGCTACTGAAGTAGAAGCGAAATGAAGGGGCTGGTGTAAGTGTGAAGACTTACTTAAATAGTTTCTGGCTGCCACTATTACATGACTGTTTGTTATTTTCCAACCGCCCATTTGTATATTATGTTACAACAGAAACCTGCTGGTTTTGTTAGAAAGAAATCATCAATCTTTAGTTATTAAATGCGTATGCCATAATATGGCGGATGTGACTCGAAAAATTGGGCATATCTGTTTTGTGAACAGTGTAGATCCGGATCAGCCTGTGCATCCGCATAGGCTGATCAGGATCTGCACTGTTCGCCATTCCATCAATGAAACGCGCGTCATGCTTCTAACAAGCAACATAGATCATTATCAGGCTACATAACAGGGGTCTGCTATTTTACCAGGAGCCTCACTGATCACAAATCCCAACAGCTCCATTTTTCCAGTCACATCCACATATAACGACGATAACTAGTACTCCTTACTGCTGATTAATAGTGTCGCTGTAATATCCTTCGAATGACGGTGAAAAACGTTAATATATTTTGTTAAGTCTCTGTCGATGCTTCAAATATACTTGTCTATCGCTGTGACATAATGAATAAGGCACTTCAAGCCACCGTGCGGACTGATATGACTGGTTGGTGAGCCGCCAGCTAGTTTAATGGGCATAGGATTGTTTTAAAGAAAAAAAGCAACATATAAAAACACGTGTTTTATTCATGACCCTGTGTTAAACGGTTTAATTGAAGATAGGCTATATGACGATACGAGGCCGGTGATTTTTTTTCAGGATTTTTTTACGAAAACAAAAATGTAAAAAAATAAAAATGTGTTCATATGGCCCTGTGTAAAGTGGTTTAATGAAAGATGTATGACGACACGAGAACTGCTGGTTTGTTTCAATTTTCACCGATATCCGTACATAAGTATCCGATAACCCTGCGTAGCTCCTGATCAAATAGCACAGGCACATGCACATTTCAAAACGTAAAAAACGGCCACTAAAATCAATCAACCAACCAACCAACCAACCAAACCAACCAACCAACCAAACAACCAACCAACCAACCAATATTTTCATTAAATGTTTGTTTCAGAAGAAACTGCTCAAGAAATTCCAACGACAATCCGTCCAGGTATGTATAGTATATACATTCAGGCCTCGACAAATCCACTCGTCCGCTCGTATTTACGAGTAACTTTTCAGTCTGGGCGAGTGCAAATTGAAAGCCGCTCGTACAGTCGGGCGAGTGGAAATTTGAAGATCACCACTGAGAAAATGCAAATGCGAAGTTTTGCGAAGCGAAATATTAAAATCCAATAAAATATTCAACTGATTACCGAGCGTGGTAAAGGGAGACTACCTACTACACTCGCATTTCTGCGTTGTCAAGATACACATATACAATGTAGACTGTGTCCGACTTATTCCCATTCATGGCTGCAACTACTGAATTTAATATGTGCATTCTATAACCAGTCATCGTGACTCAGCATCCTGTTTAACTGTCGTCTGCTCTGTGTTTACAAACAAAACAAGATGTCAGACATACGCCGGTTTTTGCAGGGCGGCGGAGATATTGATAGATCCAATGAACTCGAAAAGGCGAAATTAATCACGGGTATCTGGCGAATTATATCTAAAACTAATTAAAGACATTATATAATTACCATTTCTGAAAATGTATGTTTTGTTATTTGACCAAAAGTTTGGACGAGTAGAAGTCCAGTCTGGACGAGTAGATTTTTATGTTCTCTCGTCCAGTGGGACGAGTCAGAAAATAAAACTTTGTCGAGGCCTGTGTAACATGCACACATATCGGGTAGATATACGAATCACCCCCCAGCTATCAAATGTCCTTAGTTCAAACATATACATAATCATTTACTAAATACATGCATGTGGTGATAAATACAAACACATGATCCAAAAAGATTAAACTGCCTTTATTTATTTAATTGAATTGACTTGGAAATGTGTCAGATAAGGCATGTCACGCAATGTCAGATAGAATTATGAGTTTTATATTTTAGCACTGCAAAAGTAACTGAATACATGTAGAACTGTTCTGGTGCTGAAAATGTTGACATGACACTTTGCTGGTTGAATTTTACGCACAAAAATAACATTTAAAACATCCATTTTTGGCCATGATAGCTTCATTTTAGAGCCACATTACAATAATTATATGAAATAATTAACCCTTTCAACACTATATACCTCTTTATTAGCAGTGTTTGCCAACAGTGTAGATTCAGATAAGCCGGCTCGTAACGAGCCGTCTCATCAGGATCTGCACCTTTTGCAAGTAATGTCTAATTCTTTTAGAAAAAAAACCCCACCCCCTTCTAGTCGACTAGTCTGAAAATCATTTCGTGAAGATTGGATTGGTCCATTTATGTAGCGTTGAAAGTGGTAAATATCAGACACAATAGCGAGAAGTGATACAGTGTAGTAGGTGAAATAATAATATAGGAATAAATGGCCTTTTTGTGGAATTTATCAGGGTATAAACTTGAAAAAGTCGCAGGAATACTGGACGAAGGCCGGAAGACCTCGTCCAGTATTCCCGCGACTTTTCCAAGTTTATATCCCCGATAAATTCCACAAAAAGGCCATTCATTCCTTATAATTCCAGCATTTGAAATAAATTCATCAAGAAAATGTGTTTATTTTGACAGACAGCAGCCATTTGTTTACATTGACAGCACTAGTTCGGCGTGGTTACTGGTATAAAAAATTTGGACAGAGACTTGATACGGGCCAATCAAATGTTAGGGAATTGTGTAAATATTTTTGTGCTGGAATTATTGCATTATTATCCAACGTCTGTGACATAGTTGAGACACGCCATGGGATTTTGTATCTTCGGACATCTGCGTACTTTCATTAAATACGTTCACAAAATTTACAGTATTTAGCATAAATTAAGTCAAAAGGTACGTCCGCATGTACTCTGAAAATGGTGTCACCTTTTGACAACATTTACGGAAAATATTGTATATTTTGTAAACGTATTTCATGAAATTACGCTGATGTCCGAAGATACACAATCCCATGGCACGTTTCATATAGGATTGAATAGTTAAGGCCGTTTGTTTCCACTCAATATATTTCGCTGTGCATATAATCCATTATGTCACGAAAACAAATGCATCATTATCAATCGACGGTGACAGTAACATAAGGTGCGTAACATACTCGTGTAGTTAGCACCCTTCTTCCACTAATATCTTCAATTGCAACTGTTCAATATAAATGGCCGCTGCGAGCATAATCTACAATACAGTGAAACCTCTCTAAACCGGGACCTAGGTCCCCAGGGTGTCCGGTTTTGAGAGGTCTCACTGTAAATCAGCATTTGATCATTCTGAGCCATAGTTCTGTGTTATGCGATCACGAACAGACAGTATCGCCTGAGATAAATAACCAAGAAACTCACCAAAAGCAAGAGCAAATGTGTTTTCTTGGTGTCCGGTTTACAGGGATTTCACTGTAGTTTATTTCGTTTTTTTCCGGACTGTAGATCCCATGAAAATTCATGATGATGATGTTCATATCGTGCACTTTGTCATATCATCCAATAATAAAATATGGTTTTGATGAATTATTTATTTACTAACTTATTTTCGTGAGACATGTACACACCAGGGGGCCGTTTCACTAAACTTCTTACACTAAAATGTTCGTAAGCGCAAATTTAGAATCGCCTGCAAATTTAAATTGATGAATTTACATGTATTGAGCATAGGCTGCATATGCAGCCTATGCTCAATAAATGTAAATCCAACAATTATTTACCAGAAAACATTGTTAATGTGAAATTTACAGACTATCATAATTTTACACTTACGAACATTTTAGTCGTAGGAAGTTTAGTGAAACGGGCCCCAGTTTATGGTGATATATGCAATCATGCATAACTGCTTGTCATCGTGTTTAACTGTGTACACATGTACATGCGTTCATATATATACGGAGCACCACAGGGGACACGGATTTATTTTTACTAATTCGTTCCCACGAAATAACAATTCATTCCCACGATATAGCAATTGGTTCCCTCGAATTAACTATTCGTTCCCTCAATATAACAATTCGTTCCCTCGAAATTCGTTCCCACGATATAAAAATTTGTTCCCACGAATTAACAATTCGTTCCCATGGGAACGAATTGTTATTTCGTGCGAACGAATTGTTAAATTGAGGGAACGAATTGTTAATTCGTGGGAACGAATTGTTAAATTAAGGGAACGAATTATTATTTCGTGGGAACGAATTGTTAAATTGAGGGAACGAATTGTTATTTTTTGGGAACGACTTAATAAAAAAAATAATTCTACGTCCCCTGCGGGGCTCCGTAGATACAACACGAAAATCATGTTTCGATCAATAAAATGGTAACATATTACATTGTAATTGCAAAATAATACTTTACTATATACTTTACAGGACATTTATATATCATTTCTAAAACAGTTGAACCTCTCCAAACCGACACCCTGGAGGTCCCCAGGGTCTCCGGTTTAGAGAGGCTCCACTGTATTTAAGCACTCCATGAACAATTTTTTTTTAATTTTCAATCATGAACAGACATGGCAATGAAATACATTACAGTGAAACCCATATACACAATAGAGCCCACAGAGTGTCCGGTTTAGAGGGGTTCTACTGTATGTGATCGTGACTGGAGACGTTTGACGTATGAGCCAACGACACGTGTAGATTCTGCAACTCTGTGTTGGCTAATCAGGGTCTACATATTTTGACAATCAGTCCGTAAAATAAGGGTCATGTTGCTTGGTATGCGGTAACAAACATTAACTACTTGCTCAGGCTTCACGCTCCTGTTAACATGGACAGACAGGGGCGGATCTGGAGGGGTTGGGGTTCCGGGGCTGCAACCCCCCCCCCCTCCCCCGTTCAGCCACGGAGTTTACATATATCACAGTTTACCACCAGTTGGAGTCTGAATTTAAATGCCGTAAAACACAGGAAAGTGCATTTGGAAGAGCTCGGAAATAGGAGAACCCCCTAGTTGCGCAGGTAACTCTTGCAATTACTCCCGTACCGTCCGTAACTCGTTACGGGTGTAGATTGCAAGTTACCTTCGCAACTAGACAACCCCCCCCCCCCACCCCCCCCCCCACGTTCCCGAAATGCTGGATCCGCCCCTGACAGAGTAGATAGATGTGTCACACACACTCGTAAGACACATTTTGTTGGCTAATGTCAAATACATTGAAATATGCATATTAATGAACCGACTACTGCGTCTAGACGGCGAATCGTTTACACGTATCATAACAACCGTAATCTTTTCACGTCTGCGTAACTGAAATAGATGGTATCTCATTTGTTTCGACTTCAGCTATAAAGTCCAGTGAATTCGGTTTTCCCTGTAAAGCAATTGTCATTGGTTAACTCATATCTACCATCGAAATGTTGAGATATTGTGATAATTTATCGTGACAAGTCGAATTAAATAGCATTGTCCTCATAAATATCTTAAAGGTACATGCCCGCTCAGTAGGCACAACATGTTCTTTATATCAGAGACATCATCCGAGACATTTTTTGGCAAAATAAACATTCATTCACCCCACATACTGATTGGTATTATTATACATTTTGTATCAGACGTAACTTTCGACACTGGTATCAGGGGCGACAACCGTGTGTCCTTAAAATGCTAACGGACATTACTATTTATACTCTGTATATATCATTACTATTTATACTCTGTATATATTTGTTGATGTGCAATTATCATACTTTATAATCTGTCGAAAAATATTTTTTTTTCAGGTGACGCATTTAATTAGTATAAATAATTAAAAAGTACTATGCCTCATTTACATATGAAAATAGCATGATACCAACGCGCGTCACTATCAATAAACACAACATTACTAAATGATTATACCTGTATAGCGGCGACCCGTAATATTTAGAACTGGAATAGTGACACAATTATACAATTATTTAATTCTTATAAAGAACAGTTTGTGCCTACTATGTGGGAATGTACCTTTAACATATCGACAACATGTGATAGTTAACGTAACATGTCGCCATATTTTTGTCAACATGTAATAGTTATAATTCACATATTGAATTGGTTAATACATGTATTTCGAGCGAGCGCTAGTGAGGGCGATATAGAGAATAGTAGGTTAGTGCCATGAATGGGAAAAAATATCTGGCAAGGCTCAGGAAACGGGATGGGCTAGGCTCTGCCGAGCACATCCCTTTTCCGTGCCGCGCCATATATTTTTTCCCATTCACGGCACTAACCTACTATTCTATTTATCCCGTCAACACCTTGAAATGGCTGTAAAATGCAAAAATTGTATTGACTGGATATCAAAAATGTTTCACGGTACCGTGTTTCACGGCACATACGCACTGTGTTGACGGGATAAAATATGCGTGGCGTTTCGTGAACTGATGACAACAAGGCGTGCAATCAGTTATAAATATGACGCTGAACATATTGCAACAGTTAATGATTACTTTAATATATATTGGTTATTGTTTACCCTAGTTTCTCGACCAATGAACGAACAGCATTTCGTCTCAATTAATCGCATATTGGTCGAGAAACTAGGGTAAACAATAAGTCTACTTATTTCGTTATGTTGACTTGCCATGATATTTACGTGAATTATTGTTACAATCTCAGAATTTCGATTGTAGCTATATGCCGCCATAGTTAACTAGTTCCGTAAACGAAAACTACGTACAGTGGGGTCAGCGTGTAAGTGCACACACGAACGAACACGACAGGTTGATTCCAACCTGTCGTGTTCGTTCGTGTGTGCACTTACACGCTGACCCCACTGTAGGGCGATCAACGTGCACAATGACTAGTACTGTTAACACGTATATGTGCAGTTGATTGTGAATAATAATGACAGCATGTTTGACACAACCATTTCCTTTCCTTTATATAGAGAAATTGTTTGTTATTGTTAATGTTATTTTATTCAGTATTCTGAAGCCACATTACATTAGATCAATATCACGGCTCCAGATAATATGCGTATATGCGTATTTTACACACTTTAGCAGAATACGCATTGATTATTAAAAGTAGGAGTACAAAATACTCACAGAAAATTGAAAATACGCATTGATTTTCAAATTCAGTAGAGGAAATATGTGTTTGCTTTTTGCAACTCAAATAAGTGAATTTTTAAGACAATCAATACTACATTTGTAAAAGTAAAATACTCATTGAATTTTAAATATGCGGGTTTAATACTCTTTAGATACAACACTTATCTAGAGCTCTGCATAATATACAAAAGAGAGGCTTCTTATACATTATTACTGTCAGTTTACGAGTAGCGACATGAACATCCGATTTTTCAGTGCTTCATGTCTCGCTGCAAAGTGAGATTGCATTAACAATGAACATATTCGTTTACCAAAATACACATGATTAGTACAATATATGCAGTGCCATTTTATTCGCGAACAACAAGAAAATACTCGAAGGAACGACAATACATGTAAAAACATGTTTCTACATGTAATTACTATAGGAATTTCATTGAACTATTTCAATATTAATAGCACTAGGTATCACATACAGTGGGGTCAGCGTGTAAGTGCACACACGAACGAACACGACAGGTTGGAACCAACCTGTCGTGTTCGTTCGTGTGTGCACTTACACGCTGACCCCACTGTAGACGTTGAAACGTTGATGAAACAAAATATGTCTATTTTAGAGTTATACCGTTTCTCTGAACCAATATGCTCCAATGAATCCTGAAAATCAACACAGAAAATATCTGATTTGTTACAGTAATTATGTATAATACTGACAAACAAACGACGTTCAAGATAGTTGTGTTCTATTCGTGATTAGTAGTTCAATTGCATTATATTATATGTATTATATATACTACTAGTGGACTTCACACACACACATATCTGTTCATATAAACTGTTCTGGTATAACAACCATGGTGCACAATCAGTTCCAGCAGCTGAACAATCGAGCTTTTTGTCATTCTCTGGTGTTCTACAAAGGCAGTGAAATCGGTTAGACAAAATAGAAGATATAAACCATTAGTATAGTTAACAAAAGCATGCCTGTTTCCGATGCCTATCGCAAACAAATGATAAAATGTCCACATGAATATTGTCAAACTTGTATGTCACAATACATATTCTTTGAGATAATGCTTTGTTTTCAGATTATCTTGTGTTAGAAGGTTCGCTTGATCTCAAAGAAACCTGGAATAATGACCTCGACAATTCGTCCTCACCCATGTATATAGAAACTTCCTCCACGTTTGTGACAAATGTAAGTTATACAGCTCATACATGTAATAAATATGTAAACATTTTGAACACCGACTAAGACTGCAACACATATATGAAGCCTTACGATACAAACGTAAATTAGCAGATTCATTAGTTGATAGTAAGCACAGTTCAGAATTATATACTGAAACATCATGCATTCAAGGTCATACTTTTAACAAAAGTATAATCACATACCATAGGCCAATTGTGTTAACGACCATTTCTGATATTTCAGATGAATGTACTCATGATGAGCAATAGTGATTTTAGTGAGTTCTATTCAACGACGCAAGTTTTGGGATTCAGGTGAGTAACTATATGACTTCTGTATTGCTTCAGTTAAACAGCAATCTAGACATACATACGTGCATTCCATTAATTATGCCAGCTACGTATTTCCAATATGCCCAGCGGACATATTGAAAATACATAGCCGGCAGAATGTATGGAATACAGCCACTACTAACAAATAAGGCACATACTACACGAGATGTATATATAACATATATAATGTATATGATATGTTTATCCATATTTATTTAATTTTATGTTTACTTTCATAGGTCATGATGTAATTTGAAGTAAATTGCATTCGGAATGGATTGTTCATGATCCTTCTAAGCAATTTTTGTTTTGAATATGCAATCAAGCGTCTATTTAATATTATTATACATTCGATTGTTACGGTATATCACCGGTTGGACTCACAATAAACAGGCAACTGATATACATACCTTTATCCACTTCATCATCATCTGTTTTTGATTTCAGTCCTGGAAGTATTAAGGTGCTATTTAATGTCTTGATGAATAAAAATTACCAAGATGTTGACAATAATGTGCACGACATCGCGCTGCTCGTTGAAGATCATATTAAATCGAATGCACAAGACACGATTACCACCGTCGACATAGCCACTGTGCGGATTATAGGTAAGAGTCAGTTGCATGGATGTTGAATAGACATTCTTAGTATTCCGCAATCGAGACCGGACGTTTGCCGTATTCGGTTGTGTTTTTTGTCAGCATGAATGCATTGCAAACACTAGACCGAATGTTCCGGCAGTCATGCATAGTTTACTCGCAAAATAATTAAATTACACGTAATTTGCCAAAATGTTAATGTGTAATTCGACTTTATCTGACAATGTCTATGGCACATAACCGGTATGGGTGAGCAATACAATTACAGAATAGACAGAAACAGTCATAATATGAGATAATGCATAATTAATATGTATTCTTGCACACATCACATGTGAATAAATTACAGCTGAACGCATTTAATTGGGACATATATAAAACACCAGAGCGATTTATTGTGACGGGCATACCTTAGATTGCGCATACGTCGGTTTGTCTGTGGCACTTCTCTAAACCGAACACCCTGGAGCCTCACATGTAATTAGGTTTACAGAGCATCTGAATGATAGTACATGTGTCTCCTTTATTGTATCATTTGCAGCGCGAACAACATCATCATCAACAACTGCGAGCACTTCTGTTTCTACTGCGACGACACCAACCTCTCCCCTTACGTCAACGACGGACTCCTCCACCACAACCACCTCCTCCTCCTCCACGTCTACCCCCACCTCTGCCTCTAGCTCTACCTCCACCTCTATTTCCACTTCCACGACCGCTGATACTACTACTGTAAAAACGACCGAATCAACGACGACGTCAACAACGAGTTCCACCGCTCCATCGACGACTAGCAGCACTACCTCTACGACAACACCCACTACTACAGTGACCACAACTGGTCAGACAACCAGCGTCACTACACCCCACGGTGGTGAGTCACGGAGAACTTTGGACACCATGTGAGACAAGCCATGTGATTTTGTACCTAACAAGATGTGCGATTTGTCATGGAACATACATGTATTTACAGACATTCTGATTTGTTCTGCAAATGGCGATACTTCTGACACAATTTTCATAGAATTCCACATTTGCTCTCATTTCATCGACGTTTATGGAAAATAGTGTTACTGTTGTAAATTGTGTTTCCATGAGATATCGCACATCTTCTTACATGTAGTTACAACATCACATATTATGTATTGCAGACAGAATAGGGTCTGATAGACTGAACGGATACGCAGACAGACATCGGCTGAACTGCTTCTATAACCCACCATACAATAATTCCAGCACAAAAATATTTACACAATTCCCTAACATTTGATTGGTCCGTAGCAAGTCTCTGTCCAAAATTTATATCCCAGTAAACTCCCACGCCGAACTACTTTCCGTAACCGTGAGGCGCAGTTAAAATAATTCTTAAGAAAACGGAAAATAAACACATTTTCTTGATGAATTTATTTCAAATGCTGGAATTATAAGGAATGAATGGCCTTTTTGTTGAATTTATCGGGGATATAAACTTGGAAAAGTCGCGGGAATACTGGACGAGGCCTTCCGGCCTTCGTCCAGTATTCCCGCGACTTTTCCAAGTTTATACCCCGATAAATTCCACAAAAAGGCAATTCATTCCTATAATAACCAATAGGATAAAAATAAACAATTGGCGATAATTTTTTTTTTTTTTTTCGAAAATTGTAATTTTTTATCGCCAATTGTTTATTTTTATCGCCAATTGCGAAAGTGGCTTTTCCAAGTTTATACCCCGATAAATTCAACAAAAAGGCCATTCATTCCTATAGTAAGCTCTCCTTCAAGGAGGTAATACAAATACTACTGCTACAATATACAGGTATTCCATGGTCTTAGGCCTCATGGCAATAGTGTCTAGGGTCGTCCACAACACCTCGGGGCAATATGTTTCGACTGTTCCCCGAATGAACATGAAATAACTGTTTTATTACTCAACCTGCAAACAGTGTATGTGACACCATGAACGTAAATTTGGCGTGGGGCACGTCGACTGACTGATCGACGTTGTATTTTATGACAAAAATCAGGACATCATCAGTTTCGAGGGCGAAAATAGTTTTGACTATTCCACAGGCACGCGAAACTATTGCACAGGCACGTCAAAGCACAGGGAATTAGTCAAAACTATGGAATATCAACTTATATAGGGTGTTGGATAATAATATACAACTATTTCATTGCCATTCGGGGAACAGTCAAAACTATTGCCCCGAGATGTTGTGGACGACCGATGAACTATTGCCTGCGGCAGGCCTCGGGCAATAGTTCATCGGGTCCTCCACAGCATCTCGGGGCAATAGTTTTGACTGTTCCCCGAATGGCAATGAAATAGTTGTTTTATTACCCAACAAAGTTCTAAAACGCTACAAGCCACAAGTGCCAAATATGGGCACAAATTTATTACCCAAACAATTTGAACCAACTTTCAGTTTCACAATCATAGCAAGGTACACTTTATTAGCAAATTTAAAATCTTCACATGTGACAATATTTACGTTTCTGGTGCTTTCAAAATGTTTGTGTAGTCCGTAACGGAGTGATTGCAAGATTTCTTCGAATAACACTCGCCCTTCTCTGTTCTCGCACCTGCGTAAAACTTTTGCATACAACTTGCCAGCACTTCATTTGTAACACCGTCGAAACAAATATGTTTCTCGTCACAAAAAACCTCAAACAGCACTGCGTGCTTTATCACATGTTTCGTGTTTACCGCATGCTTCTTTTCAATTAATTAGTTTAATTCCGCAACACTAACACTCGCAAAGCGCGACATTTTCTCCTTTTTGTTGACGTTTGACAGTTCTGTGCCATACCAATGTTTACTTCTGTCCGCGTTCCATGAAACGGAAATGACGATTCGCGTGCTCAAACGCGTTTTCATTCGATCGATTTATCATGTGATTCGATCTGAGGCAAAGACATGACCAGTCAATAGTAGGGTGAAGAAATTAAAGTACTATTGCCTGCGTGTGAAACTGTTTCATAGTCAAGCGGCCGAATGTAAACAAATGAGGAACTAACGAATTGCAATTTATATAGAAGGTTGGGTAATAATAATTACTATTGTATAATGACAATCGTAATCTAAACTATGCACATACATATGGTTATCCATATATACTCCCATGGAATACATGAGTGTACATAATGGTGTAAGTGACCAGCATTGACATATTAAAGGGTCTATGTGATGCAGTTGTGTTTAATATGCACATTATAATCCTTGACAATCTAACAAGACTGGTGAAATCCGCATGCACATAGTACACCTCTGTCACAAGTAAAGTAGGTTTAAATTTTAAATTAACTTGGACTATGCAGGACATACTGTGACGTCATGACGACCCATAAATTGTTAGTTTTATTTAAATTACTATTATTTTTAACGTTCTGTCTTAATTAATTTATATATTGATCATGTATACAGAAATATACACGCTGAAAATATTATTTATTTTAATGGAAATACACATATCTTAATTTGCATTATTTAAATGCACTTACTGTGATGTCACAGCTCATTTGCATACAACACGCAGAAATTAAAACCTCTATAACTTGTGACAGGCATGTAATATATGCATGCGACTTCCACCAGTCGTGTTAGATTGCCAATGACTATAATGTGCATGTGAAACACACCTGGGGGCCGTTTCACTAAGCTTCCTACGACTAAAATGTTCGTAAGTGCAAAATTATGATAGTCTTTAAATTTCATATTAACAATGTTTTCTTGTAAACAATTGTTGGATTTACATTTATTGAGCATATGCTGCATATGCAGCCTATGCTCAATAAATGTAAATCCATCAATTGAAATTTGCAGACAATTCTAAATTTGCGCTTACGAACATTTTAGTCGTAAGAAGTTTAATGAAACGGCCCCTTGTATCCCAGAGGCCCTTTGAAACCTGTTTCATATTTCTGCATCAACAGATCTCTGTGACACGGTCACCTTCGAGACATGCTGGAAACGGGGATTCACGCATGCAGTATACCCAAATTTGATGGGACAAATGAACGAGGCGGATGCTGTAGCTAGCTTCAACGATACGGCCTCGTCCGTTTTCAATCGAAGATGCGAAGAATCAGCACTGACGTACCTCTGTTCCATATACTTCCCGAAATGTGACGTCTCTAGCGGAAAGCCAAGCTACCCATGCAAAAGCCTGTGTGAAGGTATGATCCGGAGTTTCACAGTACGTGTGGATAGGACTGGAGAAATGGGATACATGGGTTGTATACATGGGTTGTGTGCCCATCGTAACTCCTAATCAAATAGCACACTCATTTAGCATGGTAACGATCCATATTGCTTGTTAGAAGCATCACGCGTGTTTCATTGCAGACATAGGACCCATTTCTCAAGTCACACTAACATCTGAAATCGGTACCAGTACGGAGGTCAACGTCAATGCAACTTGCATAAGTATAATTTGAAAGGTTTTTCAGCTTTCGACATTTATGGGCCACGTCTTTTCTGTCAGAAATGTGTGTCAAACATCACTTGCACGTCAATCGAATAATTAGTCAGGTAGTTACCCATCCGTGAAGCTATTATTTTGTTTTATTTTCATTTTGAAAAAAAATACAAGCCATGTGATTTTATTCCTCCGAAGATTTTTTCATAAAAGAATATTTACATAAACTGTGATAGTTTCTGTAAGTGACGTCGAAAGTTGACCAAATGCTCACAGCAAATGCTGACTAGAATTCCGTATTTTCTGTTAACAGTCGGCAACTTTCAACGTTTTGTAAATATTTATCTTGAGATATTGCACGTGTTCTTAGGTACAAAATTGCATGGCTTGTCTCAAATATGATTACATATATAGAGAATAGTAGGTTAGTGCCGTGAATGGGAAAAAATATCCGGCAAGGCTCAATAATTTCTTTATTTCTCATCAGAAGTATATGTTGTGACACTCATTTGAACCGTCTCGCCGAGACGGTTCAAATGAGTGGTCACAACATAAACTTTGGTTCAGAAATAAGGAAAATAGATAGAGAATAGTAGGTTAGTGCCGTGAATGGGAAAAAATATCTGGCAAGGCTCAGGAAACTGGAATGGCGAGGCTCTGCCGAGCACATCCCGTTTCCGTTTCCCATTCACGGCACTAACCTACTATTCTATTTATCCCGTCAACACCTACAAATGGCTGTAAAATGCAAAAATTGTATTGACTGGATATCAAAAATGTTTCACGGCACTGTGTTTCACGGCACATACGCACTGTGTTGGCGGGATAAATTCTCATGAATGTGTTATTTCTTATTGTTATCAGAGGCGGTGAACACATGCAGCGACTACTTCTCGAACCGGCGGAATTGTTCCAACTTCAAGGACACGGACTGTGTTGCCATGCCAACGCCAACAACCGCCGCCACGACAACCATACAGCCAGGTACACAAACAGCTTCCTTTGCCAAAAAGTGCAGATCCAGATGAGCCGGCTCGTAACGAGCCGTCTCATCAGGATCTGCACTTTTTGAAAGTAATTTTAATATTTCTTAGAACAAAAACACCCCCTTTTCATAAATGGACGAATCTGAAAATCATTTCGTGACCATTGGATTGGTCTGAACATTAGCATATCACAGTCCATTCCAGTTCCTTAGGGTTTGTCCGTTGTTAAATGTATAATAATTAACCAATATACACTCTAAACATACGTATCGTGTCAAACTACTGTCTGTTCCACGTTTTGCTGCCGACCAGCTTTTGGCTATTAAACACATTAAATGTAAAAACAATATTTAAATGTAAGTACTTTTTCATCAATAACTAAGGAATAAATCACCCTCCTTAACCCTTTCACCCCTAGGTAGCAGGAATGGATATTGATATGTTAATTTTGCAACCAATCCAACCGTCACAAAATGGTTTTCAGACTAGTCCATTTATGAAAAGGGGTATATTTTGTTCTCAAAAATATGAAAATTACTTTCAAAAAGTGCAGATCCTGATGAGACGGCTCGTTACGAGCCGGCTCATCTGGATCTGCACTGTTTGCATAAACCGCTATATCGGGCTTTCTGGTTCAAAGGGTTAAAATAAATATTTGATGATAAATTATTGATTTTATTGCGAAATTAGGGGTAGGTGACTTTTGTGTTACACATATCGATGAGAAAGTACTTACATTTAAATAGTACATGTATTTATATTTAATGTGTATAATGACAACAAGTTTGTCGGCAACAAAACGTGGAACAGACAGTAATGCTGTTTATATCTTTGAATAACATGTCATAAGCAGTCGGTGAACTGTACGGGTATGGATTAAATAGCTTTACATCAGATTTGAGTCGGATATGTGCATATCGACTCACCTGAGAAAGTTACTTATTACATGCCAACCAGTGCTTTACCGTCATTTTGGAGGGATTTATTTCATTGAATAAAATATTTACTCCTAGATGTTCGCTAGCCGTAATTGACGTCACGTTTTGACGTCATTTCATGCGAAGAAACAATTCATATGATAACGTCTAACATTGTCAATTTTAATAACGTTATAAGTGGTATAAGAGCAAATTTCACATTTTTCGAAGAGCATGCAATATGCAATGTATTCCACTACCATTTTGAAATACCGGATTTGTTTCCCTTGACATCTGTAAATCCGACAAAGAAACGAGTGCTCCGCACTCGTTTCTTTATTGGATTTCCAGATGTCTCGGGAAATAAATCGGTATTTCAAATTGGTAATTGAATAAGCTCTAATTATTTCCAGTTGTTTGTGAGGAGACACAGCTCCAAGCTTGTGTCGACCTTGGCTTCAACGAGACGTATTTCCCGAATCTGTTCGGTGAGGTTAACCAGACGATGGCCATGCTCACCTACAAGAACCTAAAGCCGAGTATTGACGCAAAATGTGCCGCCGATGTCCAGTACTTTGTTTGCAGCGTCCAGTTCCCGAAATGCGAGTATGGCATGGCAAAGAAACCGTGCCGGCGAGTGTGTGAATGTAAGTTGCATCATACCTACATTTCGTAATACTGGCACTACTGAATTAAATTTAATTTGCTGTTTATTTTCCATTTTTCTTTCATCAAAAACATGCTTTGACAAACTTTCAAATATTTTGCAATGGAAATGATTCTAAAGTTCTGTTAATCTGTACACATCCGGATAAAAGCAGGCGATTTTGCAAACAATTATGGACTGACATACATGTACTGATGAAGGTAATCAAATTAAGCCATACCATCATATGGGGGTTTGTCTCCCATTCAGCATATCATCAATATACTAGTAGTGATATGTGCTTCTTTGTTAATGCTACAATACTAACAGTGATGGGTCGGACTATTTTATCGTTGGTGCGTTACGCACCAACGATAAAATAGTCCGACCCATCACTATTTATTTTATTAAAGTTGCAAAGCGGTACACATGTTATGTTCTACGTTTCCAAAATATTGCATTGCAACCTGTTGTTGTGACCTATATATATGAAACCAGATTTCATACCAACGTATTGTTAGTTTTACTGATCACTACATGTAAAATAAACATAATAGTGATTTTGTCAATGCGGAAGGGCAATATCACTTCACTTGATTGAAATGTCGGTAGTTGTATCAATGAGCATATACTGTTATACGTCTTGTACGGACAGTATATACTTGTTGTGAAATGTCTTACATTTTTATTTTGCAGCAATAATGGCCACATGCCCCAACCTTAACTTCTTCGATTGCAATTCTTACCCGGAATACAACTGCATGGCGCCTCCAGAACCCACAAAAGGTAGGTGTTTTACTGCTATCATTTCACGACGTATAACTGCATATTATTATAAGGTCTGACCATGTCCAGCCATGGGTAAACGTTTGACGTGGCACGGGGGAACTGTTTGAACTCCCAAGGCCGTAGGCCGCAGGTTCAAACAGTTCCCGAGTGCCACGGCAAACGTTTACACACGGTTGAAAATAGTCGCACGTTATTGCTACATTTCCGTCGGAAATATCGTGTAATTTGAGCATATATGTAGCTCTTTCGGTACTATGATAACCTGTTTCATTCAAACAGCTGATTTATAAATGCATATTCCGGAGCCATAGTACACGTTGCGTGATGCAGCCGCATCAATTTCAAAATTTCAGTGCGACCGTTGTGAACTGGTCTGGTGACGTAATGGCGCGTTCTACTAACGTCATGAGACACATGCATTACGCGGGTTTTGGCTTGGCCCCGGAATGAGCATTGTCTACAGCCATGGTCAAACAGCACGCGCTGTACGTTTGAACACGGCTGTGAGCGGTGTAACACAACGGCAGTCATGTAACAGTAGTAGATTACATTTAATTTACGCAAGCAGTTATGAAATATCAATAAATAATAAATCTGGCATAACACTGTAAGTATGGGTATGACATATTATGTCGGCTCTTAATGTCAATGAGTGATGAAAGTTTATTTCCTCGAACAGAAATAAAAGGGGAATAATTCCAGCACAAAAATATTTACACAATTCCCTAACATTTGATTGGCCCGTAGCAAGTCTCTGTCCAAAATGTATATCCCAGTAAACTCCCACGCCGAACTACTTTCCGTAACCGTGAGGCGCAGTTAAAATAATTCTTAAGAAAACGGAAAATAAACACATTTTCTTGATGAATTTATTTCAAATGCTGGAATTATAAGGAATGAATGGCCTTTTTGTTGAATTTATCGGGGATATAAACTTGGAAAAGTCGCGGGACATATGACTGGTGACCGTACGCTTCCAAAACCAAGTGGTGCAAATCGTATCGTAGATCAATCAATATCCAGGGTCATTATTTAGTTCTCGAAGCAGTGTGTTTATTTAAGCAGTTTGTTTATTTCCAGCAATATATCTACCGATGAAAGGGCGTAAACTGGGTAAGCAGTAGTGCTCCCACCCCGGCGTTTGCACATACTGCATGCATCCTCATAGAGAATAGTAGGTCAGTGCCGTGAATGGGACAAAATATCTGGCAAGGCTTAGGAAACGGGATGGGCGAGGCTCTGTCGAACACATCCCGTTTCCGTGCCGCGCTATATATTTTTCCCATTCACGGTACTTCCCTACTATTCTATTTATCCCGTCAACACCTACAATGGCGTTTAAATGCAAAACAAAATAACCCCAGTCAACGCACATATTAATACGCAGTGATTAGGTCGTATTGACAGGATATCAAAAGTGTTTCACGGCACCGTGTTTCACGGCACATACGCATTGTGTTGACGGGATACATATACTTGACCTTTAAAGGTCGTCTACATGTTATGTCTGTCTTTGAGGATTGATTGTGCTATTGTTTTAGCATACATAAATACGTATATTGCATTTAGTTTTATATCTTGTGTGTATCGTATATGTATAACTCGTGTTCGTAGTACTTGTTGTGTCCAGCGTTTTATATTTGTCTAAAATGGGTGCGTGCTGTACATGTTCCACGTTCCTTTTTTTGCGATATATCGTGTGTATATATCTGAATGTATCTCCCGCGGTTATAAAATACTGTTAACAATTATACAATATTTGAAAGGCGAAATACTATAGACTTGATCTACATTGTAGTGCAACTTTGTCACTTGTATGCTCTTGGTGACTGTCATTCGTGAGTGTCTAGTTAAAGTTTGTTCTAGCTTGGATTGTTTATTAATATAATACTTATGGTCAAGTTACTTAATTTTGATACAACCATCCATGTGTGTCACGTTCTACAATGATTATCAATACGTATGTGCCACACATAGAGAAAAGTAGGTTAGTGCCGTGAATGGGAAAAAATATCCGGCAAGGCTCAAGAATTTCTTTATTTCTCATCAGAAGTATATGTTGTGACCACTCATTTGAACCGTCTCGCCGAGACGGTTCAAATGAGTGGTCACAGCATATATTTTGGTTCAGAACTAATGAAAATAGATAGAGAATAGTAGGTTAGTGCTGTGAATGGGAAAAAATATCTGGCAAGGCTCAGGAAACGGGATGGGCGAGGCTCTGCCGAGCACATCCCGTTTCCGTGCCGCGCCAGATATTTTTTCCCATTCACGACACTAACCTACTATTCTATTTATCCCGTCAACACCTACAAATGACTGTAAAATGCAAAAATAGTATTGACTGGATATCAAAAATGTTTCACGGCACCGTGTTTCACGGCACATACGCACTGTGTTGACGGGATAAATTACTTTCCACCGCCGACTGTTGTAGTCACACTACATGTCTATTTTGCTTATGCATGTAATTACCAGTCTTGCATGACTGCAAGTTTGTCTTCAAGCCAATACTATATGTACATCATAGAACAGTCTACTTGTTTTGCATGTCAACATCCCCGTATGTAGTTGTTAATACAGCATGGACACACTGCCGCACATTTTGCATTTTAACTATTGACTTTGATCCTAGCTAATATGTGCCCATGTGTATCACTAGTTGCAGCCTGTAACTGTGTGACCCTCCCGTACTGTACGTCTAGTTGCAGCCTGTAGCAGTGTGACCCTCCCGTACCGTACGTCTAGTTGCAGCCTGTAACTATGTGACCCTCCCGTACAGTACGTACACTAGTACGGTATGGGAGGGTCACAGAGTTACAGGCTGCAACTAGTGTATCACATAGTATCAGATGTCAATAGACAGAGCCACACAGAGAACTAATTCGTAGTACAATACTACAGACTTTGAACAGCTTTCACTGAATACATTGTATAATCTAAATAGCCAGAAGATCAAATGACTGAGTGACCTACATACGGAGTGTAGCATACTTTCTATGAATACTAGCTGTCGATAATGGTCTGCTGTGGTCCTAAATATGGCATGCAAGTGTTATCACTCAGGAATCCATTATATATGATGCAGTACCTCGGCTACAGCACATGTTGTTAAACTAAATGTAAATGTTCGTTTATCAACACATCTTTAAGTCTTGCACGCTTCATACAGTCTATTTCGTTTCTTATATAGATTGCATACAAAATCAGTTTTCGTGCGCCACGGTATCCAAATGCGTTTCCGCAGACAGAGTATGCGACGCAAAGAACGATTGCTCTGACTGGTCCGACGAAATGGATTGCAGTAAGTGTTTTAGTGAATGTAGTGATTTAGTAAATCGGTTAACATTAGTTTGTATTGGTAACTTGTTAATATGTACGGAAGCCCATTAGGGCCACTTCACTTTTTTTAATTTCCATTTATTCAAGATGTTTTCTTGAATTTTCAAGTTCTTTTCTTGAATTGTCAAGTTCTTTTCTTGAATTTTCAAGATCTTTTCTTGAATTTTCAAGAAAAGATCTTGAAAATTCAAGAAAAGAACTTGAAAATTCAAGAAAACATCTTGAAAACAAGATGTTTTCTTGAATTTTCAAGTTCTTTTCTTGAATTTACAAGATATTTTCTTGAATTTTCAAGATCTTTTCTTGAATTTTCAAGATATTTTCTTAAATTTTCAATATCTTTTCTTGAATTTTCAAGAAAAGATCTTGAAAATTCAAGAAAAGAACTTGAAAATTCAAGAAAAGATCTTGAAAATTCAAGAAGCATCTCGAAAATTCAAGAAAACGTCTCGAAAATTCAAGAAAACATCTCGAAAATTCAAGAAATCCTGCAATAATATGTGTGGACGGATTCAATTAATAAATGAATACGGTATATGTATGATATTTTGCCTTTGGTAGGTGATTTGTTGGGCGAATGTGAATGGTAAATTTAACGATGAGTTTCATCTTTACCGGAATTTCTGGTTTGAACATTTGGTACATTGCTGACTTTCTGGTACGTGATTATACGCATTATATAAGTAGTAATATTAGTTCCTATCATATTGTTTTTAGGGAGTGGGGCTAAATGACTCTGGTGTGCTGAAGACCTGGAGCCAGGTCAGGTTAATATTCTAAATTCAGGGCTGAGTATATTCTTTTTTTTTTGTAAATATTCAGTTCTGATTTTGGGATCCCGCTCCCCATCACAACTGGTGAAATGTGGGATTCGATCCCGTTACCTGGTCTAAAATGACATTACCTGTTCAAGGGCCGTTAAACGCCATTAAACAAATCAAATCAAATCAAATATATTTTGTCTTTCAAAGTGTTGTTTTAATCTAATACTTTGCGCTAATAAATATGTTAAATATTACCATTTATGTTGTCATCCGTTGGATAATGCATTAACTACTACTAGTATATGATAATGTTTTATATTTCTTCCTAACTACCATTTTCTCAGTATGTCAACATGACTCACACGTGGCTGTTATCGGTTTCAGATTGTAACGAGTATCAGTTCCAGTGTAAGATGGGCATGTGTATCAAGTCATACGAAGAGTGTGACGGAACCGAACAGTGTCCCGATGGCAGCGACGAGGATCATTGCAGTAAGTGCCTATGTTACACGTCACAAGACGAACAATATAGGGTTAACTGTATTGCAATATAGGGTTAACTGTATTGCAATATAGGGTTAACTGTATTGTAATATAGGGTTAACTGTATGGTTAACTGTATTGCAATATAGGGTTAACTGTATTAATATAGGGTTAACTGTATTGCAATATAGGGTTAACTGTATTGCTATATAGGGTTAACTGTATTGCAATATAGGGTTAACTGTATTGCAATATAGGGTTAACTGTATTGCAGTTTTGAAATTTGCGGCGTATATCAGAAAATGATAGGTGGGACAATCTGTTTAATGGCGACTCGCTAGCGGAGCCATTAAACATGTTTTCCGACCTATCATTTTCTGATATACGCCACAAATTTCAAAATTACAATGCGGTTAACCTATTTCTAATGCACTCCTTTACTACTGGCGTAGGAATACATATTGAAATAATTTGCGACCGTTCATCAACAATAATATACATGTAATGTATGACCATCAGCCAATCAGATATGTATAGAGTGCATTAGAAGTAAGGTTTGTCCACAAACTGTTGTGATACGAACAACCCGACACAACATACACACTGGGACTATAAAACAATGAAGTAGCATTTCCCTAATAGAGCAGGGACTTGCATATCACGCACTCTAGAATATTCGGAACTGCATAGGTAGTTATTGATGCTTTCTTAGTGTCCAGTTTAGAGAGGTGTTAACTATATTACCCCGAAGTAACATGGCTAATTTCATTATAACGTTGAAACAGTTACTTTGAACATAAAATGGTTTCAGTTTGTAAAAGTTAAGCACAAATGTACCCACAAAATGGTGTAAGATCATGATGAGACGGCTCGTTAAGAGCTAGCTAATCGTGATAAAATATCACGATTAGCTAGCTCGTAACGAGCCGTCTCATCATGATCTTACACCATTTGTGGGTACATTTGTGCTTAACTTTTACAAACTGAAACCATTTTCACTGTGTGAAAATATTCAGAAATAGGTATCCAGTGTTGAAAGGGTATATGCTTTATCTTGCAGCTAGTGGTTGTACCAAGGGACAAGTTATGTGTCCAGATGGGAAGTGTATCATGTCAGAATGGTTGTGTGACGGACGGGCTGAATGCAGTCACGGATGGGACGAGCGCAATTGTGGTAAGACATTCGAAGACATATACATGTATATAGAGTGTATCAGGAAGCAGAATACAATTCCATTGACGTTTCGACAGCTATACTCCTTTATGATGTGGTGTTCAAATTAACACATGTTTAGTAATTGCAAAATGATACGCTACATAACTATATGTAGCTGGGTAAATGTTGTACATCTATATAGCGTTTTTTCCATAGCATATTGACTTAATATTTTTTAAAGTATGTTAGGATAGGAAACTTTATATGTAGTATTGTTACTTATATACGGACGATGCATGACATTTATTTGGCAGCGAGACACGAATATGCATCGCTTGTCAATAAATTAAGATATTTTGTATCACATTTCGTGACCAACGGTTACCATGGCCCTATATGTATATCATCACACATGTCATATTTGCGTATTATTGGTCATCCCATAATGTGGTGTCTAACCTGAATATGTGGCGTTTGCGCAGAGCGACTAGTTTGTTTTTCGCGTTTGCGCAGTGCGACTTTTATGTTCGTGCTTTAGCAATGGGATTATTTTGTTCGCGCTTGTGCAGGCCCTGTGCAAACTCGAGAAAACATATTCGCCCTGTGCAACTGTCAAACAGTTCAGATTAGGTGATGTTTTGTTGGTCACAATACCATCATTGTTGATATCCACAGACGTCTGTCCGAGAAGCCAGTTCACATGTGCCGACAAGACCTGTGTCAATCTGACCAAGAGATGTGACTACACGTCCGACTGTACAGACGGATACGACGAATGGAACTGCAGTAAGTATGTGACCGTCACTGGATAAATGAGACGTATGGGATTTGTGACCAGAGTAGCCTGATCAAATAGCCAACTCATGTAGCTGATAACGATATATATTGCTTGTTATGAGCATGACGGGCGTTTCATTGATGGAATGCAGAACAGTGCAGATCCTGATCAGACTGTGTGGATGCACAGGCTGATCGTGATCTACACTGGCCACAAACCCCATAGGCCCCATTTCTCCAGTCATCGCCACATATATTCATTAGTTCATTTCTTCAAAATGATTCATATAATTATTGACAAATATACTATAGATGTTTGCTGAATGAAACAAACGTCGGCTTCAGTGCCACTTTCAGTCATATGTCTGGGAAGCCGTTGAATTCAATTGCTATAAATGTAACAGACACTACTTTGCATAAGCATGTACGTGTATTATATTTGGGCATTGATATTATCGTTCAAAGATAATTGGTTTAGAGCCAGTCAGGACTGTTTCAATTATACGTATATACATAAAATTCATGTTTTTCAATTGCCTATTACAAAATTACATCAAGTTAAATGTCAGCCTTGAAACAGTGGTTTCTATATATTTATTCCTACTGTCAATTTACAGTTTTAGTGTACAAGGCAATTTTATCCCGTCAACACAGTGCGTATGTGCCGTGAAACACGGTGCCGTGAAACATTTTTGATATCCAGTCAATACAATTTTTGCATTTTACAGCCATTTGTAGGTGTTGACGGGATAAATAGAATAGTAGGTTAGTGCCGTGAATGGGAAAAAATATCTGGCGCGGCACGGAAACGGGATGTGCTCGGCAGAGCCTCGCCCATCCCGTTTCCTGAGCCTTGCCAGATATTTTTCCCATTCACGGCACTGACCTACTATTCTCTATATGAACAGACATGAGTAATACATAAATATCAATGGAAACTATCAATCGTAAGATCAGTACTGTCTGTTTCACGAAAGCTGCCCAAATTTTACGGCCATATAAACAATTCAAAAACAATATTTGTTTCGATAATATTAAATTAAAGGAAAATTTAAGAAATTCGTGAAACAGACACTAAGTATCTGGCTGTCTATTTGGCTTAAACTATTTCTACATTCTCAATGGCACATACGTGACATTTGTCGTTATTTCATTTTCAGTTCGCGAAAGTAACGGTATCCTTCAAATACCGTACAAAAAATACTGGCTTCCCGTGTGTTCTGACTCATGGTCCGACGATTATGGCTCATATGTGTGTCAAAATCTGCTCGGAAAAGGGTAAGTTGTCTTCTTGCTTAGGAAACATAACTCTGAATCACGAACATGAGTTATGTTCTTATTACTTGATTTATATATCGAGGTGTATGAGCACGTGGTGCTAACAACAACAAGTACCGATTCAGAGTACGTATTCTTTTATAGTGTCCTTATTACGTAACGGATTTTGATGAAATATGGCGCATCAAACGCGTCTGGTTAAGCTGCATTTGGTGGTCTCTGTATTTTCGCCCAAACTTCTGTCCGACACGGAAATCAATTCTTCGCAAAAACGACATAAGTCTGTGACAAACTCCATAGACCACCAAATGCAGCTCATGAAGACGCGTTTGCTGCACCATATTTCATCAAAATCCGTTGCATATTAAGGAAACTATCAAATAATACTTACGTTGGAGTGGGCGACGTTGTTGTTGTTGTAACCACGTGATCATGCACCTTGTATATGTTATCAACCCATCGTGGTATGTTATAAGGCAGCATTCATGTGCCCCCTTTCGGCGGCCGGCGACCCACATGTAAACATTTCAAATAATCTGTATGTATTGTCTTGATGCTAACATGTATTTAATGACATTACTGTCTCATGTATTGAATGGCATGCATAACACGTGTATGGATAACCCTGCTCGTGCAATATTATCATTATGTACTTCACAAATACGGCATTTAAAACTTGTATCTAGATGCAGAGTATTTGATTTGTATACCCTCAGCTTTCGATTTCGTATCATGAGAGTAACAACACATTCGGAATCTACATTCATTATACACCATCTGCCATAACTCTATTTCCGACCGAGGTCGGAGGTGGAAACGAAATTGCCTGTGTGTAGACTACTGATAAATGTACTGCTTAAACTGCCAGCAACATATCATCCTGAATACACATATCTATAATAATACTATGTAGGTAGACAATGTACATTTATGTTTAAGATGTCCAATGGGTCGAACATGTTCTTGAGAAAACCATCTAAGAATGTTGTCCTCCCAAAGATATCGTAATTGCACATAAAACATATATTTCCAAACCAACGTTTATGTTTTAAGATATTTGAATTAAGGTCACAGTTACATGGTCAGCTAGTCGTTATATTGATACATTTGAATAGTAATTTGTCTTAAGTAGCCATTGTGTCATTTCATGATGTTGTATTGTATTTACCTCATGTTGTCCTATGTGACCTGAGTGAATAAACGAATAATAAACACATATAGGAGAAACGCAAACAAAAAATGGCCCTCTATCTGTCGTTTACACCATCCGTCCAAACAATTAATGTCCTAATCATTTCTGATTCTAATTACATTCCGTTACATGACAACCGTGTTTCTCTATTTACAGTACGTTAGTCGATCTAGTTTTCGCAAACTATTTATAATCAATTGTTTTCATAATTGGTACATGTAGTTACTTTCTTCGAGATTTACACTATAGGAATGAATGGCCTTTTTTGTGGAATTTATCGGGGTATAAACTTGGAAAAGTCGCGGGAATACTGGACGAAGGCCAGAAGGCCTTCGTCCAGTATTCCCGCGACTTTTCAAGTTTATATCCCCGATAAATTCAACAAAAAGGCCATTCATTCCTTATAATTCCAGCATTTTAAATTAATTCATCCGTTTTCTTAAGAATTATTTTAACTGCGCCTCATGGTTACGGAAAGTAGTTCGGCGTGGGAGTTTACTGGGATATACATTTTGGACAGAGACTTGCTACGGGCCAATCAAATGTTATGGAATTGTGTAAATATTTTTGTGCTGGAATTATATACCGGTGTATGAGACATGAACGCTCATATACTGGTATGTGTAAATCGCCGAAAACAAGCCGATAAATAGTTAACACATCTTTTAGATTACAGACAACATGGAACTTCGTCCAACTGTGACGCACGGATGTTTAATGGGTGTCCGGTTTATAAATGCTATGATGTACATTTTAGGGCGTATATCAACAAGACTGACGTGGATAGCAACTTGTATACATTTGTCAACCTCTCAACGACAGGGACAGTGGCGTCAATCCTGGGACCTATATCAGTAACGTACGCTATGTTCCCAGTTTGTATGTTCAAGTGGCCTGGGGGCCCGTTTCACTGAACTTCGTACGACTGAAAAGTGCAAAATTATGATAGTGTATAAATTGCACATCAACACTTTTTTATTGTAAACAATTATTTGATTTACATTTAATGAGCATATGCTGCACATGAAGCCTATGCTTAATAAATGTAAATCTATCGATTGAAATTTCTAGACGATCCTAAATGTGTGCTTATGAACATTTTAGTCGTAAGAAGTTTAGTTAAACGGTCCGCTGGTGATTTTAAACGTTAAACGTGTACCACCGATACAACTAACTAAATTTTGGAGAAATTTACAGAATCTGCGGTATGACAAATACGTTATTGTGATTCTATGTTGTCATATTGGCCATCTGAAGCTATATTCACCCTCGGACGGACAATATGACACCATATTAACTGTGTAGTATCACAATAAACTTATAATAGTGAATACCGTATTGCGCTAGTAAATGAATCTTCTCATAAAACACGTTACCTATGTTACTATAGGAATGAATGGCATTTTTGTGGAATTTATCGAGGTATAAACTTGGAAAAGTCGCGGGAATATCTTAAAATCCATTTTATTGATCAATAATTTTAATTCTATGTTTGCAAAAACATATCATTAAATATTGAAGTTGTTCTAATTGCATAGCATATTTTCAGTTTACAAATCCATTACCAGCGTGTGTTATAAAATCTATAATTCATTATAGGAATGAATAGCCTTTTTGTGGAATTTATCGGGGTATAAACTTGGAAAAGTCGCGGGAATACTGGATAAATGACGAGGCCTTCCGGCCTTCGTCCAGTATTCCCGCGACTTTTCCAAGTTTATATCCCCGATAAATTCCACAAAAAGGCCATTTATTCCTTATAATTCCAGCATTTGAAATAAATTCATCAAGAAAATGTGTTTATTTTCCGTTTTCTTAAGAATTATTTTAACTGCGCCTCACGGTTATGGAAAGTAGTTCGGCTTGGGAGTTTTCTGGGATATAAATTTTGGACAGACAACAATCAAATGTTAGGGAATTGTGTAAATATTGTTGTGCTGGAATTATCAGTCCATATTTAATGTATGATGTAATAAGTGTAGTCTAACAGTTTGTGTTACGTTAATATGGTATATATTTAATGCTTTGATTGATTTCATCAGAAACTCGGCATAGCCTAGTCATTAAACTTGTTTAATACATATAATATTAAAGCACCAGTCCTCGGTGTGAAGTCCTATGTATTGTCCTACATCCAAGTAACATGCAATGCCACTTAACATGTCTTGTTAGATCCTAGTAATCGTATGCAGTACGCGAATACATTACTGTCAATTGAAAAACATCAACACTGTTGCACTGATTACAATTAGACTGAACTATTGCAATTGACCGCTATTGACATTTCGATGGTCTAGTAACATAAGGTCGTAACTGCTATGCTAAAGCATAGCACTTACGACCTTATGCTACTAGACCATCGATTTATTTTACGTTCTGTTTTCTCAGTCATTTGCAAATCCAGTTACATTAACATGTATGAACTCTTTTTCAGCCACTCGTGTCCTAGTAGACGGGTAGTCAGTGTTAAGTGTGAACCGAGAGGTGAGTATTATTTCATTGAAGTAACTTTAACCCAGCAGCCTGTATGTTGAATAATTGTCGTTATTATCGTGAAATGGACATATCGATGGTCTAGTAACATAAGGTCGTAACTGCTATGCTAAAGCATAGCACTTACGACCTTATGTTACTAGACCATCGATATATATAAATATATATAGAAAATCAGACCAATTGCATACAGCATAAAGTAAGCGTAATTGGAATCATTAAGACTGTACTGTCATACCAGAGTATACCAACTTACGTGTTATTTTGCGAAAGTTGGCCAACCTTTCTAACAACGGAACGGATACAGTTTCCATACATATCCCATTTGCCATATCCTATTGTAATGACTGTATCCGTGTAAGCAAATAGAAATACCGGACAACGAGAAAATATAGGATAACAATTTTGATGCGTTTCATGGTCATTTATCTCAGGTGATAATGTCTGTTCGTGATCGCATAGCACACAAGTATGGATCGGATTAATCGAATGCCTGATTTACAGTGAAATCTCGCTAAACGGGACACCCTGGGAGTTCCCCAGGGTGTCCGGTTTAGCGAGGTTTCACTGTAATTATTTTCGACTGTGGGTTGACTGCGATGTATTTCTTCATGCAGGATGTGGTAAGCGACTCGTGGACAACCAGGTGAGCCACATTGTGAATGGAGAGGATGCTCGCCCGGGCGCTTGGCCATGGCATGTCGGGCTATACATCGGCAGTCAGTACTTCTGTGGAGGCACCATCATCAACAACAACTTCGTGTTAACCGCAGCCCACTGTATAGAGTAAGTACTGACATTATATTATACAGAGAATCTTAACCCTTTCCCTGATAGAAACTACTTTTCAAGCCTCTGCAGAAGATGTCTTTTGAAAACATTGTGGGAAAAGGAGAAATTGCTTGTAACAAGCAATTTCTCCTTTTCCCACAATGTTTTCTACTCTATCAGATAATTTAACCATCATTTGACCCAGCATTTGATTCTTTTATTCAGATGTTTTGGATTTGGAAGAGTCGAAATATCGCAAAACATGGAATGGGTTAAATGAGAGTGCTGTTCCTCGTTTCTTAATGAATCAGTTCAAAGGCTACTACAATTTCAATTAGCCCAGTATACTCGTGTGCATGTATGTGACTCAAGTGATAAACAACCCGCCATGTTAGCTAAATATGGACTGAGCATGATATTGATGAATACTTAGAATCATGTAAACGTAATGTTTATGTTTATGTTCATAGCGGCATGTTATTCACACAAACATTCTACACTTTTAATAAATATGTAAATGGCCAATGAATGCATGACCATAGTATTACGAGCAAAGCAAGTAGTACTAAACAAATGCATGTTCATCCTTTCCTCATACAATTGAAATATCAGTTTGGTTTTATATATCACATGTTACATCTTATAAATATATACTTGCCAGATGCCACGGTGTGCCTTCCTGAAGTATATGGCACAAATGTGTCAAAAGATGTATGGATGCACTGTGCAAAATTATTGTTACACACATTTAACCCTTAGCTTGCTGATCGCGAAAATGTCGTCTGCTGTTGCTTTATTTTTTGCCCTGTTTCTCAATAAAAACATGGTTTGACAGCACTTTAGAATCATTTCCAATGGAAATGATTCTAAAGTGCTGTCAAAGCATGTTTTTGATGAGAAAAATCGAAAATAAAACATAAACAGCAGACGACAACATTTCATTCAGCAGGCTAAGGGTTAATAGGTCATCACAGACTAAATTGTCACTATGTTATTTCATGGCATTTACTCCAAAAAGTTAATACGTACTCTTTAATCCATATGACTATGTTGATGTGTGATACCAATTTAGAAACAGTATGTCCGTGCCTAGCTGACAACACAGTGCACATGTAACAGGTGTAAACTGCATTATTATAATACGTACTTTCGTTTCCCATTGAAGCACAATGGAACGTAAGCCGTCAATATTATTCCATATTGACGTCTCGCGAGTTCATATTCGTCAGTGCCGGAACTACGTTGCACCTTGCAAAATAGCTCCTTCTAAATCACCATTAATTTGTTTATTTTATTTATATTTCGTATATTTTGTAAGTGAATATATATTGAGAGTGATGTACGTATATAATAAAAAGGTTATTTGACTTGTACGTGAATATATGTCACTTGTTCCGCCGCGCAACGATATTGCGCTCCTAAAGTCGCACAATATCGCACGCTGTGGAACTCGTGAATATCAAAAACCTGGTGTTGACAGCACATGAGAATCATCTCTACTGGAGACGATTCTCATGTGCTGTCAAAACCAGTTTTATCCGCATACAAATCAAATAACCTATAAATACAGCCTCAATCATTCGAGTATGTCAAACTTAATATGGACATTTCAGACGTTACCTCTCGGACTTCGGCCTGATGGTGGTGAAGGTGGGGGCAAACTTCCGTACGAAGAAAGAGACAACGACGGAGACCCGGCGTGTGGAGGCCATCATGTCGCACACGGACCATGTCTACTTCACCAGGAACGACATAGCACTGCTCCAACTCGACTCGCCACTCACCTTCTCCAATTACATTCAGCCTGTCTGCCTGCCGTCTGCTGACGACAAACTGCCCATATTCTCCGAATGCTACACTCTGGGTTGGGGAAAAGTTAAATGGGATGGTAATGTTACCTTAAGTTTCTACATTAACCAAATGGCAAATCAGAGGGTTTCAGCTGCTGTTTGTCAAACATAATTTTAAGTACAGTCGAACCTCCCCGAACGGCCACCTCTCTACAACAACACCCTCTCTGTTACGGCCGCTATTTTATATCCCAAATTAATGATTTCCTCTATATCTAACACTTAGACAGCTGAACATGAACATTATCGTCGGATGTTGCTTTTGCATTCTTTCTCAATAAAAACATGTTTTGACAGCACTTTAGAATCATTTCCATTGGAAATGATTCTAAAATGCTGTCAAAGCATGTCTTTGCAGAGAATTATCGACGAAAATAAATATACATCAGACGATAAAAATTGAATTCAGCATTAACCTCCCTACAACAGCCACCTCTCTACAACAGCCAGTTTTGCGTCTTCCCATTGGTGGCTGTTGTAGAGAGGTTGCACTGTATGTCCTTATGCCATGCGCTACAAACAGAAACTCCGGGTTACATTTAATCATAGGATATTTATCCCGTCAACACAGTGCGTATGTGCCGTGAAACACGGTGCCGTGGATATGTGCGGTTGCTGGGATTATTTCTTTGCATTTTAAAGCCATTTGTAGGTGTTGACTGGGATAAATAGAATAGTAGGTTAGTGCCGTGAATGGGATAAATAGAATAGTAGGTTAGTGCCGTGAATGGAAAAAAATATCTGGCGCGGCACGGAAACGGGATGTGCTCGGCAGAGCCTCGCCCATCCCGTTTCCTGAGCCTTGCCAGATATTTTTTCCCATTCACGGCACTAACCTACTATTCTCTATATATCTACCCGTTGTTACACTTAGATAAGACGGTCCTTCAACACTTTGCAATGGCTATGGAGGCTGCATCGTTTGACTACACTTCGTACT
This sequence comes from Conchocele bisecta, assembly GCA_029237695.1. Taxonomy (NCBI): domain Eukaryota; kingdom Metazoa; phylum Mollusca; class Bivalvia; order Lucinida; family Thyasiridae; genus Conchocele; species Conchocele bisecta. Next base: position 69,625,007 of record CM055266.1, read on the forward strand.
TCAGCTTAGTTCCATGCCTTTGCCTTACATGTTCATGTAGCGATCAGATGTGTTAATAGAAGGTCGCAACGAAACATTCATAACTACACTACATGTATGTGCATATTGTACAGAATTCGTCATGGAATGTTTGTCATTTACTAAAGGTACATTCTTTCTACTTTGTATTCATATGAATATTGTTAAATAATTCCAGCACAAAAATATTTACACAATTCCCTAACATTTGATTGGCCCGTAGCAAGTCTCTGTCCAAAATTTATTTCCCAGTAAACTCCCATGCCGAACTACTTTCCGTAACCGTGAGGCCCAGGCCCAGTTAAAATAATTCTTAAGAAAACGGAAAATAAACACATTTTCTTGATGAATTTATTTCAAATGCTGGAATTATAAGGAATGAATGACCTTTTTGTGGAATTTATCGGGGATATAAACTTGTAAAAGTCGCGGGAATACTGGACGATGCCTTAAAAAATTACAATTTTGGAAAAAAAAAAAATCCTTCCTTTTTTTCGAAAATTGTAATTTTTTATCGCTTCGTCCAGTATTCCCGCGACTTTTCCAAGTTTATACCCCGATAAATTCCACAAAAAGGTAATTCATTCCTATATTGGACATTTGTAGGTGATTATGCTGAAACACTACAAGAACTTAAGATGACTCTATGGGACACGCAAAAGTGTAACAGCTCTATAGCATGGAAAGGCCAGGTTTATGACACGTTTCTCTGTGCTGGATATTATTCGGGCGTCCGATCAATTTGTAAGGTAAGTGTCAAGAAAGTACCATTTGGTTTCCAAGTAATAAAACAGGTGCGCATGTGAAGTTTCCTTCGACATGTATATCTTTTTACTGCAGCTGGTGTGCTTGATTTTGTTTTTATATGATGCCCTTTGGTCCATATACAGTACCTGTTCCATGAACTGTAAAGTATATAAAACATTCGTGTTGACGTACGTATACTGTACATACATGTATGTGTTGCAAACATGTAGTTTAACGTTGAAACCTCATGAACTATAGTTACATTGTCATTCAAAATCAATACAAGGCTGATTAACCTTTTATTTCAAAATTTACTTTAAAGATACTGACATGGCATGATAGGATATCCAGCTATTCGTTACGTATTGTATGTAGCTCATAATTATCGTCTATTGCATATGATACTTTAATTAATATAGGAATGAACGGCATTTTTGTGGAATTTATCGGGGAATAAACTTGGAAAAGTCGCGGGAATACGGGACGAAGCGATAAAAAATAACAATTTTCGAAAAAAAAAAATTGATTTTTTTTCGAAAATTGTAATTTTTTAAGGCCTCGTCCAGTATTCCCGCGACTTTTCCAAGTTTATATCCCCGATAAATTCAACAAAAAGGCCATTCATTCCTTATAATTCCAGCATTCGAAATAAATTCATCAAGAAAATGTGCTTATTTTCCGTTTTCTTAAGAATTATTTTAACTGCGCCTCACGGTTACGGAAAGTAGTTTGGCGTGGGAGTTTACTGGGATATAAATTTTGGACAGATACTTGCTACGGGCCAATCAAATGTTAGGGAATTGTGTAAATATTTTTGTGCTGGAATTATGATCATATAACCTTTAAATATTGAACACCTATAAAAAAGAACGACGATCATGATGTTGAATGCTATTTAAGAAAATGACGTGTGATAGGCAGGATGTAATAATAATTTTTAATGAAACACAGTTTATACACATACATGTACCAGCACAGTGATCGATACTTCTGAATACAAATGTTGTATTATTTTATGACAGTACGATAGCGGTGGTCCGCTCCTCTGCATCGATCGGTCGTTTACATGGAAACTCCGAGGCATAAACAGTTATGTTGGTAACTTCTGCAACATGACTGAGAGGCCAAATGTTTTCACAAACGTGAGAACGTTCCTGCCGTGGATAAATGAAATAATAGGTAGAAGCATGCTTAGATTAATAGTGTGTCGCCCGCCGCTTTCATGGACCAAAGCATGTGCATTGCAATACGACATGTCTGTTTCGATTCATTTATATTGAACAAATAAAACAAACGTTTTGTTAAATATCTGTGGAAATTGAATTGTTTTGGACATGAGTTGTGGAAAATGAATATTTGGCTCAATGATTACGATATGAAATACCTCTGGAAATAGTATGTACACATGTACTGGCTCAGTTGCGCATTGGTACTAACATGTTTGCACCTACATGTATATGATAATATCTATGAGCTGCCATGTAGATTCCCCCGTCGAAAAAGTACATCCACATGGAGCTAATGAACTAAAAGCACGAGCATGTACAATAAATAATAATGATGCGGCAATATATACTGTATAGTATATAAAATCATCATAATGATAAATACGGCATAGACAAATACTCGCATGACTTGATGTATACTATTATTTACAATATTTGTAGAGGAATATTTCATTACAAACATTGTAAACAACATAAACCGTACCGAAACGCAACGGCCTATTTACATCCGGGATTATCCTCCTAATACCGAGCGGCTGGAAAGTAAGGGCAGTGCCTTGTATTATAATTATTATAGGAATAAATGGCCTTTTTGTGGAATTTATTGGGGTATAAACTTGGAAAAGTCGCGGGAATACTGGACGAAGGCCGGAAGGCCTCGTCCAGTATTCCCGCGACTTTTCCAAGTTTACATCCCCGATAAATTCCACAAAAAGGCCATTCATTCCTTATAATTCAAGCATTTGAAATAAATTCATCAAGAAAATGTGTTTATTTTCCGTTTTCTTAAGAATTATTTTAACTGCGCCTCACGGTTACGGAAAGTTCGGCGTGGGAGTTTACTGGGATATACATTTTAGACAGAGACTTGCTACGGGCCAATCAAATGTTAGGGAATTGTGTAAATATTTTGTGCTGGAATTATAAAGGATGTATACTATTATTTACAATATTTGTAGAGGAATATTTCATTTAATTTACATAAATTGTAAACAACATAAACCGTTCCGAAACGCAACGGCCTATTTACATCCGGGCTTATCCTCGTAATACCGAGCGGCTGGAAAGTAAGGGCATTGCCTTGTATTATAATTATTGATTAGTAGAAAGCGTCAATGATCGACATGATTTGTCACTTATTTATACCAACAAAGCTACTGCATACGTAATCAATATCGCAAGTTATTCGTTATTACCATGTTCATGTTCATATGGGGATGCATGTTGTTTTAATAAACATAATATAGATACATGTACTATCCGTGTAACTACACGATATGTATATATGTGTATAATGTTGCATGCAACTTAGGGAATCCGTCAAGACGCTAGTCCATTGGTATGCATGTGAAGTATATTTAAATAGCGCATGGAACAAGCACAGCATCTTAGAATTGTGCTATTAATATAATTTGTTGTTGTTTTGATGTCGTATTTATTTGTTTATCCTATATTATTGTTAACACTTATATTGTGACTTTCAGTTGGACTTTCATGTTGACCTTTGCTTGTGTGACAATGGGGTATATACGAGGTACTATTTGCATGCTTTTTATTTAGGAAGTTATAATAAATAATTGCGGTGTTATAGTATTTGTACCGATTATCTGTGTTGCAGCATTGGTGAGAATTGCCATTGTTCGTGACACATAAATGTTATAACACTGGCTGAACTGAATATATTTGTAAATAAACAAAAAAGTCCAATATACTAATACGTATTAGTATGCTGATGAAAGGGTCAACCGGATGCGCTTGCTGGGAGTCACATTGTGCCTTTTGTATTCACAGTAAACATGCATGCTTGTACATTTTTTATCAGGGCGACTCGGGAGGACCATTGCTATGCCTAGATAAACAGAATACATGGAAACTCGTGGGGATATCTAGCTATGTCGCTAATGAGTGTAACAAACCTGAGCTACCTAACATATTCACTGTCGTTCAGCACTTCACACATTGGATAGATGACAAAATAGGTAGGTTAATTATCCTCGTCTTTAACCAACATCATATTCGGAATATTTCGTCCTATTAAGGTATGAATTTATCATGTGTCTCCCGCTTTAAATTACTGGTATATACATGCTTGTATCTTCTATAGTTTGCTCATTTTGTATTGTACCATATACATATACATACAGAGTTTGCATTTAAGTCTCATTGCAGACGGTAAAGGTACTTCTTCTTATATCATAATATAATGCAAAACCATAAACAAATTACAATTAATTTGGCTTTTCAATCATAAACACATCTTGGTATTTCATTAGAATTGTCTCCAAGGAGACAATTCTAATGAAATACCAAGATGTGTTTTCAATCATTGCAAATACGACGAATAAGTTTCCTGTAATTGAGTTGTATGCGTCGTATGTTTATTCTGTATTATAGCTCGTTTTCTGGTTATATTAGTTTTTCGCTATGCATTTCTAGTCAGAAAACAAAACCATATGTAGCTTCGGTGGAGAACATTTAGATGTAATATGTACATTGAGCGGATACGTATTGCAAGTATGGATTATGTGTTATAGCAATTGAAATGACTTTTGGCATGTAAAATGTCACGTTGGTGATGATTATATATAAATATATCAGCCTATGGTGCTATATATATTATGTGCTTAAGGTTTCCTTATGAATAATTTAATAAGACACCGAATCTGGATCTCAGATTTATTGCATGTTTACGTTATCCATTGACCCAATATATTGTTCATGGTGTATACAAACGATTCCAGATTGCAAATTACAATATCGCATAAGCTATTCTTATAAAATAGGAATGAATGGCCTTTTTGTGGAATTTATCGGGGTATAAACTTGGAAAAGTCGCGGGAATACTGGACGAAGGCCGGAAGGCCTCGTCCAGTATTCCCGCGACTTTTCCAAGTTTATATCCCTGATAAATTCCACAAAAATACCATTCATTCCTTATAATTCCAGCATTTGAAATAAATTCATCAAGAAAATGTGTTTATTTTCCGTTTTCTTATAAATTATTTTAACTACGCCTCACGGTTACGGAAAGTAGTTCAGCGTGGGAGTTTACTGGGATATAAATTTTGGACAGAGACTTGCTACGGGCCAATCAAATGTTAGGGAATTGTGTAAATAGTTTTGTACTGGAATTATGAGGAAGTACACTGACATATGCGTAGAGATCGGGACAGAAAAAAACAACTTTGTAGTCATTTCTGTCATTCAAACGATAAATGCTAGATGCAATATTTGCACTAGTTCCGATTGTTCCACGAACGCTGCGCTGTACTATTAAACATATCTGAACTTAATCCTAATTTACTTTAACGATGAAATTGTGGATCACAATTGACTTAGCACAGCTGCGTGCAATCTTAGTCGCATACATACCACTGGTAAAAGCATTCATTGATATTGTCCCCTAGTTTCCGATGAGTACATTGCATGCTAATTACAAAACTACATGCAAAAAAACACCTATTATCGTGTCTCATTTACTTCTGAGTGTATATGAAATTTATTAATTTACGTTGTGCCAATATGCAATGTACACTGTGTGCCGTGCCGAATATCAAACATAAAACATAGCATTTAAGCATATTAATAATTCTTGTCCCGAGTCGTCCTAATGTGTTGCATGCCAGTATTATGTCCAACACGGTTAAATTACTGATTTTCGCTTGCATCGATTATTCCCAGTGCATGGCATGTCACTATTAAAATCGTACCGTTGTAATAAATAATTTCTCAAGTCGTGTAATTTGAAGAGATATGTATTGCTTTTGTTTCCATATTTATTTCGGAAACGCATGCATAACACAGATAGTATACTATCACAGCGGAGGAAAGAAGGTTCTGGTGCATTAAAGTTATATATTATTTGTCCGGATAACTATTGACTTGTATACATACTTTAGCATACAATTACCATTATTAGATTAACAACTTTGAAATGTATGTGGGCGGCGTTGCACTGTACTGACCTTTTCAGGTGTCCATTCTGTAGCTAGGATACGTGTCCTACGTGTATATGGCTATAGTATAGGAATGAATGGCCTTTTTGTGGAATTTATCGGGGTATAAACTTGGAAAAGTCGCGGGAATACTGGACGAAGCGATAAAAAATTACAATTTTCGAAAAAGAAAATTGATTTTTTTTTCGAAAATTGTAATTGTTTAAGGCTTCGTCCAGTATTCCCGCGACTTTTCCAAGTTTATATCCCCGATAAATTCCCAAAAAAATGCCATTCATTCCTTATAATTCCAGCATTTGAAATAAATTCATCAAGAAAATGTGTTTATTTTCCGTTTTCTTAATAATTATTTTAACTGCGCCTCACGGTTACGGAAAGTAGTTCGGCATGGGAGTTTACTGGGATATAAATTTTGGACAGAGACTAGCTACGGACCAATCAAATGTTAGGACATTGTGTAAATATTTTTGTGCTGGAATTATTACATGATGTACGTGTACCTGTTATTTCATCGTATTATGTTATAGTTTTCTACACTATATTGATATTTAATTTTAATAGTCTAACAGCATTATAAACGTGTTTGCACGAGTGACAATGACGATAGCACAACCTTAATCTTGTTTCAACACGTATAATTATGTTTCACCTTGTATTTCTATGAATAATTCCGGAGGCATTGACATTCCCTTGTTATGTACACTGCAGAATGCAAGTTTAAGTGTGACAACGGTAAATGTCTGTACCACACGGACCAGATTTGTGATCGGAAGAACGACTGTGGTGACGACAGTGATGAGATCAGACTGTGCAGTAAGTACATAATATATACGCCTTCACCAACCTGCATCTGAAAGTGGCTGTAGTTTTACCCTCGCCTAATACCATACTACTGAAATATTTGTATCAGATGCCTAGCATCTGGATTGGAAAACAGCTGTTCACTCCAATTGGGAGTAATATATAAATTAGTTATATATTTATAGTATATAGTTTTGTCATTCGTCCGTCCGTTCGTCCGTCCGTAAGATTTGCGTGAAATATTTTATTTGTCGGTGCAGGCGTTGGCATGTGTATCCGTGAGCCTCTGCTCACTTGCTCTAGTTTCACATACACTGTGTACACTGATCAATTCTCGCATTACACCACAAGTCGAAAGGCCCATCAAAAATTAAAGTGTCTGCTGTTTCCTTTTTATTTCACCACATACATGTAGTATCAATTTCATGTAACACATTCGTAAATCAAAAGTCGCATTTAAATAAATATGAAAAAAATATTTAGGAAACGTTTCGGCGGCACATAGGATTCTCACACACGTATTTCCTCGGGAAACCATTTGCAAGTACTGATACATTATAATTCCGCATTATAAGAGGTTATTACTTTTGTTAATAGTATGGACTACAATTTGATCTCCCATAACTTCATGCATTTTAATTACTTCTAAGTTCTTCAATCGCTCGTGCAGTACTAAGCTAATGGTTCGCCGTTGACAAATGGATATAGCAAATGTAAAAACTAATAACGTATTAAAACATGCTCAAAAATATACGAATGTAGATACAGAGGTTGGCAATTTGACGTTTAAACATTGGTACATATAAAACAATTATGAGACTGTTGTCTGTTATTGCTTGCTGAAAGTCATCTGAATCAATGATTTATTGAACATGATAATTGTGCATGCATCTTCCAGAATTAAATAATCTATCTTTGCATTTATAAACCCAGTCGCATTACTTCTATAGTCTGTTTCACTAAAGCTGCCCAAATTTTACGGCCATATAGACAATGCAAAAACAATATTTTTTTCGATAATATTAAATTAAAGGAAAATTTAAGAATGAGCCTTCTTTTTATTTCGTGAAATTCGGTCAATTATTGGTTTTATTATGAAAAATTGATTTCTCTATGGGAATTGACTCCGAAACCTAGCTAGATAGCTTGGAAATGATCTAACTAAGAAAACAAAAGTTAAATTTTAAAAATCGGTCCAGTATTTCTGAAATTCTAAAAAATTTCCCCATGTTAAATCCCCATAGACATCTTCACTCCGTGAAGATGTCTATGGGGATTTCACATGGAAAATTTTGTTTTCGCAATAAAATCAATATTTGACCAAATTTCACGAAATAAAAAGAAGGCTCATTCTTAAATTTTCCTTTAATTTAATATTATCGAAAAAAATATGGTTTTTTAATTGTTTATATGGCCGTACAATTTGGGCAGCTTTCGTGAAACAGACTTCTAGTTTACCCCTCATACGCCATTTTCTGTCACCATTGTATTTTGTAGATCGTACGGCCACGTGCGACTTTGAGGACAAGTTCCTGTGCGGGTATGAGTACGCGGGGTGGAAACTTGGCTATGACAACAAGTTGTCAGCCCGCATGGAGATCGGTGGTGTCCTGCACACTCAGTCCAGCGCTCCACAGTTTGACCACACGGTCGGGAGATATCCAGGTAAAGCTAAAGCCCTCATGAATATAGAACCTTCTTCCAATCACCCTTTTAACTTATATAGAGAATAGTAGGTTAGTGCCGTGAATGGGGAAAAATATCCGTGAAACATTTTTGATATCCAGTCAATACTATTTTTGCATTTCACAGCCATTTGTAGGTGTTGACGGGATAAATAGAATAGTAGGTTAGTGCCGTGAATGGGAAAACATATCTGGCGCGGCACGGAAACGGGATGTGCTCGGCAGAGCCTCGCCCATCCCGTTTCCTGAGCCTTGCCAGATATTTTTTCCCATTCACGGCACTAACCTACTATTCTCTATCTATTTTCCTTATTTCTGAACCAAAGTATATGTTGTGACCACTCATTTGAACCGTCTCGCCGAGACGGTTCAAATGAGTGGTCACAACATATACTTCTGATCAGAAATAAAGAAATTATTGAGCCTTGCCGGATATTTTATCCCATTCACGGCACTAACCTACTATTCCCTATATACACCATGAACATGAGACAAGCCCTGTAATTTTATATGTGAGAAATGCGCGAGTGTTTTTGAAAAATAGAACTGTGCTATCTGTGTAAATATTTTTAATGAGAAATCTGACATCGCATGAGGTGCAAAATCACAGGTTTATATCAAATATGTACATGCATTTACCTAGCGGTGAAACTTGAAAGATATTTCTATGGATATTTGCACGTTTCTATCAGGGCGTTTCTTCTACGGGAAGCAAAAAGAAGTGAGCAGTGCCGAGCTTTGGACCCCAAAGTTTAACGTCACTGGAAATACTTGCCTTCGGTTTGCGTACTATCTACGTGGTGAAATAGACATCGGAATGAAAGTGCAACTATTTGAATATTATAAGTAAGTGGTTTTATACAAATCATTATCGGAGTGTCATATTTTGCATCATGGAATTGACGAGCTTTGTCCTGGAACCCACTATCTTACATAACATTATGTCCCTGAATTCGATGTGTGTGGATGTATTATGTGTTTTCAAGATAGTATCAATCATGGATGTCTTGTGTTAGAAGATACACATATATGTATTGTTATATTTCACATGTTTGACCAATGATTGGTGTATTCCGTACGTACATATGTAACTTTTCCATATAATAAAATAATTACTTTTGGCATGCATGACTTTGCATAATGAATTATAGATTTAGTTGATTGTATAATACAATCATAACACACGCTGATAATGGATTTGTAAACTGAAAATATGCTGTATGCAATTAGAACAACTTCAATATATGATGATATATTTTGGCAAATTATTATAGGAATGAATGGCCTTTTTGTGGAATTTATCGGGGTATAAACTTGGAAAAGTCGCGGGAATACTGGACGAAGGCCGGAAGGCCTCGTCCAGTATTCCCGCGACTTTTCCAAGTTTATATCCCCGATAAATTTCACAAAAAGGCCATTCATTCCTTATAATTCCAGCATTTGAAATAAATTCATCAAGAAAATGTGTTTATTTTCCGTTTTCTTCAGAATTATTTCAACTGTCTCTCACGGTTACGGAAAGTAGTTCGGCGTGGGAGTTTACTGGGATATAAATTTTGGCCAGAGACTTGCTACGGGCCAATCAAATGTTAGGGAATTGTGTAAATATGTTTGTGCTGGAATTATTGATCAATAAAATGGATTTTAAGATATTCAACAACACATAGTTTCTAATTAATCAGTAAATTAATTTAATAAATATCATATTATATTATCTCTCATGTATGATATTATAATGTTCACAGGAGTGGGAGTGGTTCGACGGAAAAGCAGGTTTGGACATCATCCCGATATGATAATTGCCTCGATGAATGGAAGACCGGCTACTTCGATCTCAGTTTTGGAGAATTCAAACTAAAGTTCGTCAGCAACGACCAACTCAAGACTGCTATCGATGATATCCAACTGATTGATGGGCTTTGCAGCAACGTATGTAAGTATAATTCCAGCACAAAAATATTTACAAAATTCCCTAACATTTGATTGGCCCGTAGCAAGTCTCTGGTCAAAATTTATATCCCAGTAAACTCCCACGCCGAACTACTTTCCGTAACCGTGAGACGCAGTTAAAATAATTCTTAAGAAAACGGAAAATAAACACATTTTCTTGATGAATTTATTTCAAATGCTTGAATTATAGGGAATTAATGGCCTTTTTGTTGAATTTATCGGGGATGTAAACTTGGAAAAGTCGCGGGAATACTGGACGAGGCCTTCCGGCCTTCGTCCAGTATTCCCGCGACTTTTCCAAGTTTATACCCCGATAAATTCCACAAAAAGGCCATTCATTCCTATAATACATTTATCATAATTAACACAGAAATGATAGTTATCGCTGTTTGCCCATTTTTATATGTAACTGTGACAAGAAAAATAGGGCGCATGAGATTTGTGACTACTGTCTGCCGGTTCCACGTTTTCCTGCCGACAAACTTTTCGCTATTAAACACATTAAATCTAAAAAATATTTAAATGTAAGAACTTTTTCATCAATAACAAAAAATCCACCCTCCCCAAAAAAATAATATTTGATGAAATTCCATCAAATATTGATTTTATTGCGAAAAAACGATTTTCCTTAGGGAATTTAACATGGGGGCTAAAAATAGATTTTTTAAAAATATTTTTTTTATTTGTGGACCGATTTTCGAAATCTAACTTTTGTTTTCTTAATTACATCATTTTCAAGCTATCTCGCCAGGTTTCGGAGTCAATTTCCAAAATTTTTCGTTAAATGATCCTTCAGTATCAAAAAACGAAAAAATTTGGAAATTGACTCCCCATGTTAAATTCCCATAGGAAAATCGTTTTTTCTCAATAAAATCAATATTTGATGGAATTTCGCCAAACACAAACATTTGGGGAGGGTGACCTTTTTGTTATTGATGAAAAAGTACTTAATTTTAAATATCTTTTAGATTTAATGTGCTTAATAGCCAAAAGTTCGTCGGCAGCAAAACGTGGAACAGACAGTTTCCAGATCAAATATCGCACTACTGTCGTCAAATAGAGATATATATTGCTTGTTCGAAGCATGACAGGTTCGTCGTTGATGAAATGTCGAACAATGCAGATCCTGATTCATAAACTGATCTGGATCTACACTGGCCGATTTCTACAGTCACAGCTACATATATGCACACATTAATTAAGTGGAATTATGTATTACATTTTCACATACATGTACATATCCGAGATAGTTCGTACTAATTTGCACCAAACTCGCGTATATACATGTATAAATGACAGACGATAATAAGTTGCTGGAGGTCAATCGATGTGTCCAAAAATAGGCAAACCAGGTGTATTATCATATCTTAGCCTCTTTTCATGTATAATACATACATGATAGAGTGCACGTGCACGTGCACTCTGTCATGTATGTATTATACACGAAAACACGTGGAATACGTGTAAACAAGTAGCAAGTTATCGTCTGCGGACTATACCGGGTATCGTACAACAACGGGCAACTATGTATGTTACAACACATGCAACATGCTTATGTAAATCATAATGATTGTTTACCATTTATTGATATCCAGTAATTCACCCTCTTCTCCATTCTCTATTTTTTATCTACCAGTTAGGCCTGAATAAACTTGGTTAACTATTAACAAATGACGCCATTTTCTTTCGCTGGCTACCAGTCGCATAAACCATTTTGGTTTCCATATAAACCAGTACAGCAATGTAGTGTATGCATGCTTTATTTAGTACATACACGACATACACGTGCCGGAAAGATATTTATCCCGTCAACACAGTGCGTATGTGCCGTGAAACACGGTGCCGTGAAACATTTTTGATATCCAGTCAATTTTTGCATTTTACAGCCATTTGTAGGTGTTGACGGGATAAATAGAATAGTAGGTTAGTGCCGTGAATGGAAAAAAATATCTGGCGCAGCACGGAAACGGGATGTGCTCGGCAGAGCCTCGCCCATCCCGTTTCCTGAGCCTTGCCAGATATTTTTTCCCATTCACGGCACTAACCTACTATTCTCTATAACTACCATCACCGTAACTGTGAACACTCAACGTACCATTTGTTGCTGTTATATTGCAGTATGCGACTCGAAGACAGAGTTTTGGTGCACAGGTGAACGCGAACATAAATGTATACCCTCTCAATCCCGGTGTAACCTCGTTATTGACTGCCAGAACGGTGTAGATGAAAAGAAGACCGACTGCACAGGTATGTTGAAATGTGACATGGTGACACAATGGATTGTCGGACTCTGTGACCTGTGCCCGGTTGCTCAAAGCTTCTGTTAGTTTAACAGACTGTTAAATCCTTAGCATTGCTAAGGATTTAACAGTCTGTTAAGCTAACAGAGGGTTTGAGCAATCGGGTCCAGATTAACTCGCGAATACGCAAACCATAATTATTCTAACTTATATACACTGCTTAGTTGTGTCAGTCCTAATAAAAACGTCATTATTCGCAAACTTTCTCTCAGCCGGTGACCAGTACCAGAATCGTGACGGAACGCATGTTGTATATTCATGTCTTCTAAGCCCTCGTGACATTAGAATAGTTCTGATTGTACACCATTATGCAAACCAATACTATTAGCAGCACCCTATGCAACGTGATACTAGAAACACGAATGTATTCGTGTTTCTAGTAACACGAATTTATTCGTGTTTCTAGTATCATGTTGCATTTGGTGTTGTTATATATCGCACAAGTATCTTGTATTTGTCTGAAAGTTCATGGAATATATTTCATATATCTGCATTAGTATCGTTGTACTATACATACGTACGCATGAATAGTGATGCACGAAACCAACCAACACTATTCGTCAATACAAGACACAGATACAGATTTAACAACACCGCTGTACTCTTGCCTCTTTCATATCACATTAAATTGTTACATTTTACTTAACCTTGGCTTTTCAGTCTCCTTTTTGCATACACTGTCTACATGTAGTTGATACACAAAACGAACACGATTCCTCCATACATAAAACAGATGTACAGACAGAACTAAACCGCTGTACGCTTGTCTGTTTCATGTCGTCGTAAATGGGTACAGTTTAGTCCACATAGTTGCGTTTTCAGTCTCCTTTCGGCATGCACCTTCTATATGTATTTTGCAGTGGTTTCCAACGCCTACAAGTGCACGTTCGATAACGGCAACCTGTGCGCCCTACATCAGAATGTAAATGACGCCAACGATTGGTGGTTGGTCAACGCCTCCTTTGTCCAAGCCGAGACCTCTCGCGACGACATCGTAGATCACACCACTGACACGGAAGATGGTAATGCCAAAATAACAAGGAAAACACATTCGATTCGATGAATTGCTATAACCTTGGTTCAACAATGAATATAGAGAATAGTAGGTTAGTGCCGTGAATGGGAAAACATATCTGGCAAGGCTCAGGAAACGGGATGGGCGAGGCTCTGCCGAGCACATCCCGTTTCCGAGCCGCGCCAGATATTGTTCCCATTCACGGCACTAACCTACTATTCTATTTATCCCGTCAACACCTACTAATGGCTTTAAAATGCAAACAAAATAATCCCAGCTACCGCACATATTCATACGCAGTGATCAGGTCGCAGTGATCAGGTCGTATTGACAGGATATCAAAAATGTTTCACGGCACCGTGTTTCACGGCACATACGTACTGTGCTGACTGGATAAGAAGAGTTCATGCGCTAATTTGTCACTGTTGAATCTAGGAAATAAACTGTATCTAGTGGGCTTCATACATATGTGTCTTGTCTTTTGTATATACATGTAGGTGGAAACGCAAAATGGACAAAATGCAATAACATCCAAAACAAATATAGCGTTGTCACACTGAATGTTTGTGTTGACTGTCGTTACATTGTGAAACTGAAATGCGGTCGACACACGAACCAATATTGGCACATACATGCTTATACATATTATGCTATTTTTCTAATATAACAGTGTCTACAGCCTTCAAATACGAATTGTTACCAGTAGCCTATTTCATCAACATTGCAAAGTATACTTATATAGCAAAGTATACTTTGAGGGAGAAATGTTCAATTTAAGGATAAATTTATTAATATTTATTATACTGAATTCATTACATTATCACAGCCATTTTGGCTGTGATAATGTAATAAATTCATTATAATAAGTATGCATACTTTTAATCATCAAATATATGCAGTCGTTAGTTCTATATGAAATAATGCATTTCGGGAAAAATAAATGATTACTCCCTCAAAGTATACTTTGGTAGATAAGTATACTTTGCAATGTTGGTGAAATAGGCTACTGGTGTGAATCTAAATCAGTATGTTATGTATGTTATGCAATTAACGAGCTATATATATATTGTTGGTTGTTGTAAGTATCGTTCTCTGACTTAATGACATATATTTAAATAGTGTATACACATGTCACTAATGCCATACCCGGCATGCAATAATATTTGCTCATCCAATAAATGAGTGATCGTCTTTCATAACAGTCGTCCAACATACACGTGCACATTATACCTCTAACACCTACCTACATTTTGTATATGGTTATGCTGCATGTAGACGTACACCGGCTATGTTTACATACTTCCAGGATTCCTATTCTACGTGAACACATATGGTCTACAGCAGGATTCAGCTGTGTATATGGGTCACTTGTTTGCCCTCCATCAGCGCGATTTCTGTTTTTCGTTTTACTACGTACTCCGGTCAGATGTGAAGTTCAATATCCATGTAAGTATGCAACATATTTAGTTAGTATCGAAACTCCGCTTAACCTTTCATTTGAATAATTATTTTGGATGGTATTATTTTCCAGGTGGAATTAATGTATTGAATAACCTTCTCACTCTTCGCGTATTTTACCAACTTTTAAATGCATAAGCATATTATACTACTCACGATATTCAAAGAACTCGCTAACTGCAAACTTTCATATACTTTCTCCATATATATGTAGGTGTTTTTTAAAATTGTCCCAGCGAGATTGATTTATGCCGAAACATTTCTCTCATGTGCACACATTTTAAATTGTGATGGTGTCTTTCAGATATTATCCTATTCAGACTGTTTAATTGTCCTATCTGAATGATGTGTGTGCTGTGTAACCGCGTTGTACGTGTACATGACATAAAGGTTTATTCATTCCCCCACCAGCGAATGGTGAGGGGGGGGGGATGTCTTATAATTTCTGTTTCCATGCATGATATTTCACACACGCATTGTTCTAAAGGTCTGTTTTTTATGCTGTGACAAATCCACGCTTTTCTGGCACCTGTGTTTTCAAATGTGCCTCGTTTTCTTTGGCTGCCAGAGGGGGGATTCATGTACCGACAGGCCACATTTCTAGTTAGATATAAATCAATTATATGTATTACGTTTGTGTTGTTGCTAAGCTCTGCTGATGTACATTTATTTACTGGCTACGTGTCTGTTATGTACCTTAACCCTTTCAACACCAAGTAACTTAATAGGATGTTCCATGCCAATTTTTTACGCTATTTCATTAATTTTGTTCATTCAAATTATTCCATTCTTCTAAAAGGGTAATCTGTACGACGTTTAAAATTATTAACAAACAGTGGAGATCCTGATGAGACGGCTCGTTACGAGCCGGCTCATCTGGATCTGCACTGTTTGCATACATTGCCTCTATAGAGGTCTGTAGTGTTGAAAGGGTTAAGTGTGCCTGATGATCTATAGTGTCGACATCGGTGCCTACGAAATCAAATGAAGAGGTCAATGAAGTGGATTTATGTCTCTTCTTCCACTGCCCACCTCAAAACTAGCGGATCATGCGTAGATGTAATACATGTGTATATGGTCAGTACAGCATGCTAATTTTCAGCCTTCCATTGTGTAGCATATTTCACCAAAAATGCAAAGTATACTTATCTTGCTAAGTACAATTTGAGGGAGAAATTTTCAATTCAATTATCAATATATTAATTTGTATTATACTGAATGTATTACATTATTACAGCCATTATGGCATGCTTTTAATCATCATGTATATGCAGTTGTTAGTTCTATATGAAATCATGCATTTTGGGGAAAATAAATGATTACACAATCAAAGTACACTTTGCTAGATAAGTATGCTTTGCAATTTTGGTGAAATAGGCTACAGCATTCAAGGGGGTTAAAATGACCGATCAAGCCTGAATTTAAGTGTAAAATACAAATGTATAAATGTTTTGTACAGCATATTTCACCTATGGGCTACACTTTCCAGGAGTCAAATTTCAAGGGTAAATATTCCCTCAAAGTGTCGCTATTTAAAACCCTGGTGTCTTTTAGATTGAAGCTGACGGATTTCCGGGGAAGGTAGCCCGTGCCGAGTCGACATTCGGCAATGGCTGGACCAAGTTCCAAATGAACCTGCCGACGGCTGACGTCGCCAATATTACATACGTCATCGAAGGTGTTGCCGTGGAGACGATTCCGGAAACGTATCTGTTGCTGGACGATATCTACGTCATTTCCGGGAAGTGTACACAGTATGGTGAGTACTGGTATTGGTGTATGTTGACATTTTAGTAACAAACATGGTTTGACAGCACTTTAGAATCATTTCCATAGGAAATGATTCTAAAGTGCGATCAAAGCACGTTTTATGAGAAAAAATGAAAACATAAACAGCAGACATGAGAATTTAATTCAGCAATGTAATTAAATTCTCTCGTCTGCTGTTTATGTTTTCATTTTTGCTCATAAAACGTGCTTTGATCGCACTTTAGAATCATTTCCTATGGAAATGATTCTAAAGTGCTGTCAAACCATGTTTTTATTGAGAAAGAAGGTACAATATGAAGCAGCAGCAGGCGACACTTTTCGTGTGCATCAAGCTAAAGGTTAAATGGATCAGTCCCTGAGGGGGTGGGGACACATATGGAAAAGCATTACCCCACCCATCCATTTCTGTTAGACTATAAATTACGTCGGACAGAAATGGATGGGTGGGGTAATATTTCTCGAACGGGTCATTTACTGGGTCCTATATGTAGGATTGAGTCTTCCACCTGTGGTGTGGGAGTGAGCATGTGCTAAACTTGTTGTCCTGTTATTGGTATTTTTATTTGGGGGAGGGGTGTACTTGTTATTATGACACAATTGGACGAACTTTGTATGGTTGGAGTCTCTAATGTATATGATCATGGTGCACGACTTTAGTTTGAGCTGGCGATCAGCTATCGGCCAAATATGACCGATAATCCAGCCGGACGGCCTCCGATTCTGTGTGAGATTCTTTCGTACACGCAACTTTCGCTTTGGATGGGGTAATCAAAACGCGAATAACTCAATAAATACTTGAAACAGCGATTTGAAGTGAGTATATTCACACACCTAATACCTTTATCGATTGCCAGAGACATATTTCATACATTTAATCGATGTTTATTGTGTTTGTGCGAGCCGGAAAAAAGAGGGCTCCTTCTATAATAGCGCTATTTATGCTCACCTTGAATTAACGTTATGTACTGTACGAGACCAAGTGGGTGGGGTAATGGGATTTTTTTTAATAGGCATTTTTTTGGTGTCATAGGTCCGAGTCTTCCACCTGTGGTTGATAGGTGTGGGGTTACTTAGTACATTTTTTATTATAGGAATGAATGGCCTGTTTGTGGAATTTATCGGGGAAATAAACTTGGAAAAGTCGCGGGAATACTGGACGAAGGCCGGAAGGCCTCGTCCAGTATTCCCGCGACTTTTCCAAGTTTATTTCCCCGATAAATTCCACAAAAAGGCCATTAATTCCTTATAATTCCAGCATTTGAAATAAATTCATCAAGAAAATGTGTTTATTTTCCGTTTTCTTAAGAATTATTTTAACTGCGCCTCACGGTTACGGAAAGTAGTTCGGCGTGGGAGTTTACTGGGATATAACTTTTGGACAGAGACTTGCTACGGGCCAATCAAATGTTAGGGAATTGTGTAAATATGTTTGTGCTGGAATTATACCTTAGTATCTTCTATGGGCTCTGACTCCCTCGGTGTCACTATGTCATGTTTAGTTCGCATTTTCATTAGTCTCATGTGATTCTATTCCAGTTTGCCCTAAAGGCTGGCAGAAATGTACAAGCTATGACAGGTGTGTGCCACCATCGTCTATATGTGACAGGAGTGTCGATTGCTGGGACGAGTCGGACGAGGAGCAATGCAGTAAGTGCGGGCACATACACATTCGGCCCATGCACAATACACCGCTGCCGATCCCACGCGTAGCTTTACAAAAACAGCTACATTATTGTTTTCCAGATCAAATGTGAACGTGCATGTACCAAGTTAATGAAATATTATTGGAATGAATGGCCTTTTTGTGGAATTTATCGGGGTATAAACTTGGAAAAGTCGTGGGAATACTGGAAGGCCTCGTCGTCCAGTATTCCCACGACTTTTCCAAGTTTATATCCCCGATAAATTCAACAAAAAGGTCATTCACTCCTTATAATTCAAGCATTTGAAATAAATTCATCAAGAAAATGTGTTTATTTTCCGTTTTCTTAAGAATTATTTTAACTGCGCCTCACGGTTACGGAAAGTAGTTCGGCGTGGGAGTTTACTGGGATATAAATTTTGGACAGAGACTTGCTACGGGCCAATCAAATGTTAGGGAATTGTGTAAATAGTTTTGTGCTGGAATTATAAAGAAGTAATGTTTACAATACAATACCAAATTACCATTCAAGATCCAATTTGGTAATTTGGTATTGTATTTTAAAGATTACTTTAGGTGGATACAACTACATGTGTAAATGGGTGACCAGTGATTGGATCCTCAATAAATGCGAACACCATGTACAATTTACAAACAAATGTTGAATTTCAGTGCTGATGGTTGTTGAACGGACATACTCAATCAATCAATCAATCACTTTGCGGACACATATTTTATTATCGACTAAAGTATGTATTAAACAGAATTTGGCGATAAAAAAGTTACACTTTTCGATACATGCTGGATACAGAACATACTTTACTTGACATCCAAGTCACGTAATTCTTACAGGTGGTTATTCGTTATATCTAGGTATATACTGAGACAGGACATGATTCTTTGCAAAAACGACATAAGTCTGTGCCGAACTCTCTGGACCACCAAATGCAGCTCATGAATACGCATTTGCTGCGCCATATTTCATCAAAATCCGTTGCATATTAAGGAAAATATCAAATAATACTTACTTTGTAAGTAACCACGTGATCATGCACCTTGATGACTAGTCTAATAAATATTAACTTTACAGATTGTACAACCGCCGAGTTCCAGTGCGATAGCGGCCGATGTATTCCGAGTGACAATGCGTGTGACCGGAAAGGACAGTGTATGGATCTCAGCGACGAGAAATACTGCGGTATGGGAGATAACTCGTACACAACTTCCTGCGTTAATCTAACTGTCTGTGCATTTTAGGTGGCAGTCCTCACACATTTTCGGCAATTTATGGAGTTTTCGGGCCCGCGACACCAGCCGAAACAAATTTAGGAATATTTTAACTTCAAATAATCGCATAATCTGTTTGATGCATGCACTGACTACCTGATAGGTACAAGAGCTATATTAACAACAAACGCAAACTCAGACATAATGCACAGGCTGTCAGCACTCTGCTATGTTTACACAAAATGTGCCCAAATCTGCATTTATTTGGCCGCGGCCACACATTTCACAACATGGATTTCAAATATCCCATGCGGACACTGCACTAATACTTGCTAATTGTACCAATTCTGCAATCACACCTTGTCACACTGATCATAGTCTGTACTGGTACCGACCGTTTTGTTTTCAAGCAGCAGACCTGCCTTTCTGACAGATAAAATGGCTGCCAATATTTCGGACGAAAATTCCGAGCAGCAATTTCGTACTCTTCTGCAACTGAAATCATGCCAGCATGACACAGATGCAAGCAAAATCACATATTTTTGCAAAAAAGTGTTTTATGCAGTGGAAAACATCATATGATGTTGGCTAATTAATTGTAGAACATTTTCATAAGCCACAGACATGTGTTTTTTATGTATTTACTAGAAGGCCCATAGGAAAAATTCGAAACTAACCAACTCGCCCGAGGACTGCCACCTTAACACAGGCGGTATTAGATTTCTATGAATTTGCTTCTCACATTAACGTGTTTCTCTAATGCTACTCGTTTGTACCTACGGGTTCATGTCAGTAAATGGAACACACCCACGAAAGATTTTTCCAAAATCGAGTGTCAGAACAAATCCGCCGTTAAATATAAGCTAAAAAAAAAAGACACTGGACACATAGGTGGTCAAATTCGGTAGTGTACATGTATGTATGTAGTGAGTGTGAATATCTACTGTGCAGGCGCGGATACAGAGGGGGCGGTGGGGGGGTCCAGGGGGTCCGGAACCCCCCTGCTCCCGGCAAAAAAAAAAAAGAAGAACATCTACAATACTCGAATAGTTGGATGACTTTTTCGTGGCCTACGTGTCAGGAAATCGCATCTGCGGCGATCTGGCATTTAAAAATTTCCTGGGGGAAGACCCCCAGACCCGCCGAATTTACGATTTCGCGCGCACGGAGGTCGGGTACGCCGATTTTTAATTACAGAACCCCCCCCTGCAATTATTTCTGTATCCGCGCCTGCTGTGAGATACATGTTGACATTCCTGTGTATTGGTTTTTTGAGTGGTCAAGCCGGTTACCTGTGTGTTTGGACATGTGCATTGCACATGAGTTGAAGTTGGGTCATTGTGGTCATTGGACATTTGAATCTCGACCAGGCAACAACAGTACTTGTATTAGAGTTATCCAACTGTAAGTACATGTGAATTAGTTGTAGTGACATGTATTTTGTGTGTGAATTGTGTGAATTGTGAATATGTATTTTTACTAGTCAAAGGCTTTGTGTAATTTTATCTGAAGTTCAAATGCGATTATTTTTACTAAAATGTTATTAATATTCTCAAATATGCATTCGCCTAAGATTGTGAAATATTATACCAGACTTCACAGTAAATGAATTGTTCATTCATTGACACTTTAGTAGAGTGGCTAAGTGACAAATCGATGGTCTAGTAACATAAGGTCGTAAGTGCTATGCTAAAGCATAGCACTTACGACCTTATGTTACTAGACCATCGAAATAACTGAGGATTGTTTTTTTAAAAGATATTTTCTTTTTGGACATGCATTGTAATTCTGGAATTTTTGCTAGAAGATAGTTTTGTATTGTACAGGTGGTTTTTTGGTGAGGCCGTGATACGGGCATGTGAGAGCAGCGAGGCGAGGAAGCTAGCCTGCATGTACATTGTTGAGACCGTTTGTTCCTGGGCTAATATGTAAGAACTTTCCATTATTACGTTTCCATGAGTGGGGGACTATACTCTGAGGCCGGGACCTTTCACTACCTGCTTGGAACATTACGTGTCCTGTGTGGACCGTGAATGGCATGTGTGAACCATTACTTGTCCTATGTGGAACAATATTTGACCTGTGTGGAACATTGTCCTGTGTGGACCGTTACTTGTCCTGTGTGGAACATTACTTGTCCTGTGTGGACCATTACTTGTCCTGTGTGGACCATTACTTGTCCTGGGTGAACCAATACTTGACCTGTGTGGAACATTACATGTCCTGTGTGGGCGGTGACTTGTCCTGTGTGGACCATCCCTTGTGGCCTGGTGTATTATTGAGTACTATCGTCCTGTATATTCACACTCACTGACAATGGAATCTAGAGAGAAGTTAATGCAGTTGCTAATGTAACACGTAGGATCCTGTGTGGGGATTTAGACACTTATATGGGGAATTAGACACTTATGAACTGATGTGGGGAATTATACACTTATGTGGGGAATTAAACACTTCTGATCCTGTGTGGGGAATTAGACACTTGTGAACAGTTGTGGGGTACTTGACACTTGTAACATTATGTGGGGGTAATGAGACGCTTTGGAATTGTGTTATGAAATGATACACTCATAAGCGGGGTGGTTATTTGACATTATGTGTTTGGGTTGAAGTGTTGAGGGGTTCACTTGTACTTGTGTGTAAAATAGTAATCATATTTTACTTGACGACGTGATTTTAACCATAATATACATGCTACACCTAATCCAACTGTGTTCACTAGTCTTAGCCATCAGATCCATCTGCCGACCTATCCAACGAACTCGTCAATTTGTGACAACACTTACGAACTTCTTAGTCGTACGAAATTTAGTGAAACGGGCCCCAGTTATCTGTTATCAGTCAACGTTATCGGTATCACAGCTCAGGCTCAGCCAATCAAGCTGCTTGATTTCAAGCGAAATGTTCAAGTAATTTGAAATAAGACAATTGATATAATATATTGGCAATATTAGAGCCTGTTACACAAATTAGTTGCGTTGAATTGAAATAGGTTGATGAATATGACAGAGGGTGAGATTGAGCATTTTCTGGAATTCTAGTAAAACCGATCCATGTTGTTCCGTGTACGACAACTTGTGTTGACCAAATTACAATTTTCGAAAAAAAAAATCATTTTTTTTTTCGAAAATTGTAATTTTTTATCGCCCCACTTTACCAGAGGTTGCATTGTATACTCGTTTTCTAGATGCCTTCAAGAATGTGAGTTGTACATTCGAACACCCGTACGTGTGCGGCTATGAGTTCATCCAACACAGCAAGTACGCCTGGCACAGGATTAATGGGAGCACCCCCACCCCTATCACCGGACCCATATACGACCACACCCTAGAAACCGAAAAAGGTAAGCGGCAAATCAATGTTGCATATTACTTGTCATAATATTTATACCCCCGACATACAAAGTACATATGTAAATGGGTATGTAGTTTTAGTATTAACGTCTAGTCGGTCCGTTCGTCTGTCCGTAAGATTTGTGTTAACACTTTTGTTTCTCGGTCCAGGCGGCTTTCGGTTAGTATCTGCGAGACTCTGGCTCTAGTTCGACATGCACAAACGCCGTTTTCATGTGACCATGGTGAACACACATACTTGAAGGGGTCATTGGGAGAAGGGACTAAGTCCGTGCGGGACTTGGCCCCTTTCACCTTCACCCATTGACCAATTCAATTGTTATCAATGTATTCGGCGCTCGGCGTTGATCTAAGGGCAATAAGCCAGCACGTTCGGTTCAAAATCGAATATCGACATCCTAAATATTCGTATCACATTCTTGTATCACTTATTATATAATTCCAGCACAAAAATATTTACACAATTCCTTAGCATTTGATTGGTCCGTAGCAAGTCTCTGTCCAGAATTTATATCCCAGTAAACTCCATGCCGAACTACTTTCCGTAACCGTGAGGTGCAGTTAAAATAATTCTTAAGAAAACGGAAAATAAACACATTTTCTTGATGAATTTATTTCAAATGCTGGAATTATAAGGAATGAATGGCCTTTTTGTGGAATTTATCGAGGATATAAACTTGGAAAAGTCGCAGGAATACTGGACGAGGCCTTCCGGCCTTTGTCCAGTATTCCTGCGACTTTTCCAAGTTTATACCCCGATAAATTCCACAAAAAGGCCATTCATTCCTATAATGATTCGCGAACTACGAAGTACATGTAAGTGTATTGTGTTGGTGACCAATGTGGTCCTGTGTCCACTTGCGCGTGTTTGGCCAATTTTTAATTGGTTCAGATCATGCTTAACCTGCATTCTGTCGCAGCCAGCTGATAACGACGAAAACTATATATTTGATGAAATTGAATGGATGGTGCGCTAACCTACATCTAATGGCGGGGGGGGGGGGGTATTTATATATATTTATACAGATCCGGTCCTATGTTGTATTTTAGCGTGTATTTGTTACTGAATGGTACTGGAATTAAGATTGCAAACAGATTAGACCCATATCAGACTGCACAGTAACTGTGCAGTCTGATCTGTGTCTACACTGTTTACAATAAAATTAATAAGAATTGTGAAAATAGTAATGTGGCAAATAACGGTCCCGGATGATTTGGATCAACGTTGGTCGAAAACACTGTTAGTGGCTTCATTTCAGAACAAATCAAGCTACATTCGCCCTTTTTACAAACAATAATTCCATAAAATATACAATTTGGACCGGGTTTCTATAAATAAATTGAAAGGGAGATAACTATATACGATCCCTCATTGTTAGTAGTGTATGATCGATCAGGCGTCGCTCTGTTCTGGGTCTATGCTAGCCACCGAGCCAATTACACTGGTTACATTGTGCCATGGCCAAACAACGGCCCAACCATGACCCAAGTACGTCCGAACCATGGCCCACTCGTATGTACCAATTATTATTTTCATGGCAGGGTTCTACGTGTACACTGAGGGTCACGACGGGAGTAAAGGAGACAATGCGAGCATCATGTCCCCGCCCTTCGACACAGGTCACGGGAGGAGCTTGACCTTCTACTACCACATATTCTCCTTTAACACCATGGATACCATGCCAGGGGTGCTACAGGTTAGCATATTGAGACGAGCCATGCGATTTTGTACCTAAGAATAAAAATAATAATAATGTACATGTATGTTCTTCAATTTTGGAGAGAATAGAAACGTATTTACAGGTGTAGAACAAGCAATACATGTATAACAGTAAATAACAATTAAACAATACAATTCGCATCTACAGCGGTGACCTAATTTATGCCGTGTGGGCTTAATTGTGATACATCACAAGCCGAAATTGTACAGCGATGGCATTGTTTCCATCAGATTGGGGGCAGAAACAAATGCAGTGGATTATGTCTCTTAGAAATGTGGCGCTAGCCAAACTTTGGCTTATGGGATTTGTGACCAGTCTAAATCTTGATCAAATATCACAGTCTTGTAGACTGGGCCCGGTTGCTCAAAACCTCTGTTAGCTTAACAGACTGTTAAATCCTCAGCAATGCTAAGGATTTAACAGTCTGTTAAGCTAACAGAAGCTTTGAGCAACCGGGCGCTGATAACGATCTATATTGCTTGTTAGAAGCATGATGGGCGTCTCATTGATGGCATGGCGAACAGTGCAGATCCTGATCAGACTGTGCGCATGCACAGGCTGATCTGGATCTACACTGGCCGTAAAACCCATAAGCCCCATTTCTCCAGTCACAGCCACATATGAGAAAAGGTGAGAAAAAAAAGTTAATGGATTTAACGTCCCCGCAACAGCTGTGGTCATATAGAGACGGGATATATGAAACAAGTAATGCGAGTTTGTACTTAAGAAGATGTGCGATATCTCATGACACATATTACGATATTTGCCGTAAATGACGTCAAAGTTGGAGAAATGTATATAGTAAATGCGGAATTCTGTATACATTCACTAACTGGAAAAACTGCATGTTCTTCGCCCATCATAATACACTTGTTATATTAATAACTAGTGTTTAAAGAACCGTGAATGTATGGACTAACTTTATTGAAAATACTATTCGTAGAGAATGAATATCTATTATGAATGGGAACAAAAATGTAGTGATCACATTTCGGAATAAAATGTTACAAATGATTCTAGTGAACGTATATAATAATTTTAAACATAAACACAAATGTATTCCTGAATCCCTTTAAATATATCGCAACCCAAATACATGTACTCCAACATTTCTGCGTAGGGCCGAAACGTTGAAGTGTTGTGTTATACTGGATCTTGTATGATATCATATTTATTAAACGAGTTTACTGATTTCAACGACTTTAATAAATATCATATTAGCACAAATGTTAGATTCTATTTATTGCATAAGCACCACACTACGTTGAAGCTATAATCAGGCATGGGAGTGGAACACTATCCCCAATCCTGAAAATGTATTTGAGCAGCGGATTGCGCTGCGATTTGCTAGGGGGGTCTGGGGGCATGCCCCCCCCCCATATATTTTTTTCAATTCTAGATGCTCTGTGCTTCATTCTGAGGTATATTTAGCATTAAACAGATCACATTTTCCCATGAAAAAATATGCTATAATTAGAAAAAATAGGCAACATAATTCATTTCAATTTAAAATAATACTTTGCAACAAGTAGTCAGTACATGTATAACAAGGATTCCGCTGGGGAAAATAAAAGAGTCGCCAATTAAAAAAAATCTTGTAAATCCGTTGAGAATGGCGATTTTTTTTTTTTTTCGAAAATTGTATTTTTTTATCGCCATTCTCAACGGATTTACAAGATTCACAAAAGTGGTCCCTGGGACCTCAAATCCAGATTTCCTGATTAATCCGGAAATTTCCCATTTCCCATAATAATAATGACCACCTGACATGTTTTCTGTGGCGGCCTAATTTGCATATTTATTAGACTAGTGTATTATGATTTGTAATCACTGTGAAAGCATTTGTATGTAATACATTTATTTACTGCCAACTGATCCGCTTTCAGCTTAGTATTAAAAGGTGTGTTGTGGCCTAGGGGTTAGAATTGACTTTCAATCCGGAGGTTGTGGGTTCAAACCTCGCCTAGGATATATGTATTCATAGTATTTCCACCCCACTGGTCTGTCGGATAAGACAGTATAGTACCGTCTCAATATGACTTTAGCTGTTGCTGGTACGTTAAACCATTCAATTTCACTCGTTTTCAGCTTAGTATTGTGAATACTGCGACTCAAGTTGAGACGGTGAGGTGGCAGTCGACTATTGATATGCAGGATAAGTGGGTGGGCCTCTGTATGGACCTTCCAAACGACATCAACGCCAGAGCTAAGTTCCAATCTCACCGGAACGAATCCACGGACAATGGCGTCGACATGGCGATTGATGATATCACCTTGAATAATCATCTGTGTTCAGGTACAGTTGGATGTAGACTTAGCTAAATCACTCTATATACAGGCGTGGATCCAGGCGGGGCGTGTCCGGCGAACGCCGCCTCTTTTTAAGCCATTCTTCACGTGGTAAAGTCTGATTATTACCTTATTTCTCACCCAAAGTATATGGTGATGCCACTCAGTTGAACCGTCTCGTCGAGACGGTTCAACTGAGTGGTAACAACATATACTTTTGATGAGAAATAAGAAAACAATGCAGGAAATAATCTGAATTTTATGAAAATTGGCTATCATATGTGTCTCATTTGAAATCACGCCCCCTCTAGACATAAGTCCGGATCCGCCCCTGCTATACCACGATAACAAAACAAGAAAACTGTCAGATTAAGGTTGTTGTCAATGGAAATCTAATAAAAAACCCTACTCCTAAAGCGATAGCTACTTACACAAATAAACCATATATATGTGTTCAATCAGTATTTATGCAGATGCTGCCAGCAAGAAAATCACACCATATGATGTACATGTAGTTAGAAAATAATAAGCACATTTTGGCTTCTACACACCTGTCTAGAAATATAAATATACATATGCTACAACAAAATTGCTCTGTTAACTGGATATTACAGGTGTGCGTGCATTTCATTTGGTAGCAGTATCTGCATAAAGACTTACTGATCGCAAACATATGGTTTATTTATGTAATTAGCTAATGGTGTATTAGCAGGTTTTTTTTATTAGATTTCCACAGACTTTACATGGTGCCACAAGAAGGAGGGTACAACCAGCTTAATACAAAGAAAATTGAACAACGATATGCAATCTAGATACATGGCATGTTAGTCTAAGTTGGTTGGCACACATTTTTCACATACAGATAGTATCCACGCGGTGTGATCAAGGTCCACACTGCTCACTGTTGGACGGAATATTCATGGTACTTTACTGTATATTCCATCAATTCAACACTGAATATACGTGTTAGCCCTTTCAACACCAAATGCCTGTATAGTGGTATTTGCAAACTGTGTAGATCCAGATCCAGATTTCAAAAAATATACAAAATGTAAAAAAAAAAAGAAACAAAATAGTAGTGATGCGTAGTTTGGACACTGACCAATATGAACTCACGAGACGTCATTATGGAACAAATATTGACGTCTTGCGTTGCATTGTGTTTCAATGGAAAACGAAAGTACACATTATTTACAAGCAACAAACATGTTCCTTATATTGTATCATCAAATGCATATTTATCTGTGATTGGGGAAATTGGGCTTATATGATATAAGTAGCCTCATAAAGATATATATTGTTTGTTAAAAGCATGACGGGTGTTTCATTGATGTAATGGCGAACAGTGCAGATCCAGATCAGACTGTGCGGATGCACAGTCTGATCTGGATCTACGCTGGTCGCACAACCCATAAGCCCCAATTCTCCAGTCGCAGCCATATATTTACTTTCACACCTTTCTACAATATATAACAATTTTACAGAAACAACTACGACAGTGAAACCAGATACAACCACAGCGTTGCCAGAGTCAACAACAGGAGGTAGTGATTTTCTGTTACATATACAGTGGAGATTTTCTGACACATATACAGTGGAGCCTCTCTAAACCTCCCCAGGGTGTCCGGTTTAGAGAGGCCCCACTGTAATTCAGTACTCCATGAACAGTTTTTGTCATTTTCAATCATGAATAGACACGACAATGACATAAATGACAGTGAAACCATTATAAATTAAACATAATCATGGGGTCCCAGGGTGTCCGGTTTGACGAGGTCCCACTGTATTTTATCTGAGCCCCAGCTTACACAGTCACCTGCGTTAATCAAAGTTTATCAACATATAATGGAAATGCACGCTCACAATCAAGCGATCTGATAGTCTGAGCCTGAGTCGTCCACCAATTTGTCATTTGTTGTAATTGCTCAGTTTCACTCTTCGCTATATGAAGTCAGTTTTACCATTAGCCAGTTTTACTATTTACTACGATGTATCAACCATTTTCTAGTAGGCGCGTTCGGCATTGATGGAATGTCGAACAATGCGGATCTGGGAACCGTTTTTATAAAGTTCGTACGACCAAGATATTCGTAAGTGCAAATTTAGGAACATCTGGAAATTTCAATTGATGGATTTACATTTATTGAGCATAGGCTCTCCAAGGACCACCAAATGCAGCTCATGAAGACGCGTTTGCTGCGCCATATTTCATCAAAATCCATTGCATATTAAGGAAAATATCAAATAATACTTACTTTGGAGTGGGCGACGTTGTTGTTGTTGTAACCACGTGATCATGAACCGTGTAACCTCCATAGCTCCAACCACAGTCACATACAGTTATGTGAAAGTACATGAATTATTAATTACCTTTGTAGGCGATGGCTGTACGGCAGGCGACAAAGCGTGTCGATCAGGAACCTGTGTAAATGCACAATGGTTCTGTGACGGCGAAACCGACTGTAACGACGGAAGTGACGAATTTGATTGTCCGGTCGGGTGATCGTGACGTCACACTAACGACTCGTAATTTGTGAATAAACACTAACAGCTGCGAATAGTGCGGGAAAAGCTATGCAGTTAAATAGCAAATAGCCGCTAGCCCTGGACTAAGGATTTGCAAATTCTTAGTCCAGGGCATACGTTTTAGTCAATTTCAAATTAGTCTTGAGAACTTGTGTAAATAAAACTATAGTTCATAGCCTGTGCATAAATGATATAGTGTCATTTTGTATAAATATGAAGTAGTCAGTGGATGAAATTATATTACATACAATGTGTATATATGTATTGCGTGTGTATGCTGCTAATGTGACGTCAGTCGATGACGTAACGGACGTCAGTGAAATGGCATATAGAGGTTAAGTAGGACAGGTAGATATTCATTAGCGACTTGGGTGTTCAGACGACGTGAATTCTCACGAAATAAACTGTAATGTAAAATGTGTCCCCATAGTTGAGATAATAGTTGAGATAATAGTTCGTATAGTTTAATTAAAAGGCAGGAACCGAACATGTCGTCTGCTGTTGTTTTATGTTTTGTATTCTTTCTCGGTAAAAACATGGTTTGACAGCACTTTAGAATCATTTCCATTGGAAATGATTCTAAAGTTCTGTCAAAGCATGGTTTTCATGAGTATAATGGCAAATAAAACATAAACAGCAAACGACAAAATCTAATTCAGCAGTGTAACTTGTGAAAGGGTTAAAGCGGCCAGTGAAAGAAGATGGTTATGTTCCTTAAAGAGCTAGTTTTACCAAGGTGTATGATCACGTGGTTACAACAATAACAACAATTACTGAAACTTCCAGCAGTGCCTCCGATTCAAGGTACGTATTCTTTTATATTGTCCTTATTACGTAACGGAGTTTGATGAAACATAGTGCATCAAACGCGTATTGTTAAGCTGCATTTGGTGGTATCGGTACTTTGACCCACACTTCTGTTGTTTGTCGGATGAATCGATTTCCGTGTTTACTGTAATACTGACACGGAAATCAAATGCACCAAATGCAGCTCACGAAGACGCGTTTGCTGCGCCATATTTCATCCAATTCCTTTGCATATTAAGGAAACTATCAAATACTACTTACTTTGGAGTGGGCGCGCTTTCAAGAATCCAGCCATTGTTGTTGTTGTTCTAACCACGTGATCATACACCCTGTTTACTGGACCCTTCAACTGCAGTGGGAATTTTCTTTTCTCTGAACATGATATGGCAGTAAATGTTGTTGTTGTTGTTGTTTAGCAAACATTTTATAACCAGCATAGTTGACAATGTCTTAAGCTTTATTTTATTCCAGATCACATACTGATTACAGTAGGTTATAGTTGCGGGAAGTAACTAGTATGGGAGATTTGCAGAGTTACTGTCCGCAACTAAGAGGGTTGGAGCGTGAAGGGTATTCATTTACTTCACCAGTCTCAGTGATTCAATTTATGGTGGGTTTTGACATTTGTTTTCGGACAAGGCAAACAATTGAATAACATAGATAACATAGATAATCATTTTCTAAAAGAAATGTTATTTAAGGAATAAAACTATGGACTGTTGCTTTTATTCGGGTGTACAATACATTTGGTCTGTTTAACCCTTTCAACACCTCAACACCACAGACCTCTATAGAGACAATGTTTGCAAACAGTGCAGATCCAGATGAGCCGGCTCGTAACGAGCCGTCTCATCAGGATCTCCACTGTTTGTTAATAATTTTAAACGTCGTACAGATTACCCTTTTAGATGAATGGGATAATTTGAATGAACAAAATTAATGAAATAGCGTGAAACATTGCCATGGAACATCCTATTAAGTTACTTGGTGTTGAAAGGGTTAATGTTTGCGAGGAGTCATACAGTTATTGACAACCTCGTGGAATTTATGGACGTCAAAGGAAGTTGAACCAATCAACAGCATGGCGCGACGGCACGTGGGTCTAATGTATTGTATTGGGATGTAAACGAATGGGCGTTTGCATTATAATTCCAGCACAAAAATATTTACACAATTCCCTAACATTTGATTGACTCGTAGCAAGTCTCTGTCCAAAATTTATATCCCAGTAAACTCCCACGCCAAACTACTTTCCATAACCGTGAGGCGCAGTTAAAATAATTCTTAAGAAAACGGAAAATAAACAAATTTTCTTGATTAATTTATTTCAAATGCTGGAATTATAAGAGAATGAATGGCCTTTTTGTGGAATTTATCGGGATATAAACTTGGAAAAGTCGCGGGAATACTGGACGAAGCGATAAAAAAAATACAATTTTGGAAAAAAAAAAAAAAAATGATTTTTTTTTCGAAAATTGTAATTTAAGGCCTCTTCCAGTATTCCCGCGACTTTTCCAAGTTTATATCCCCGATAAATTCCACAAAAAGGCCATTCATTCCTATAATGAATTCATAGGTATAAATATTAGATACTGTATTGAACTGTGAAATGCTTCAATGATTGTTATGTCACTGTATATAAGTTCGATATTGAACTATTTGAAAGTCGTCTTAACCAGATAAGTATCGCGTCAAGACGTCCTACTAACTGGTTACGACGGGATAACATGTATTAAGTCGTCTCACTGTCTTTAATCGACGAGAAAATTTGTGAAATCACAAATAAAACTAGTGAGCAGTATCACATTTTTGGCACGAATTCGTGATAACCAACGTGTCCAATTTATCTCGTCCTGACCAGTTAGTAAGACGTCTTGGCGTGATAATTACTTTATAATGTAGCTACATGTATCACTATGCCAATCATATTATAGGTTTAATTTAATTCGATCGATTCGGCTTATATTTTACGGTAGGAATTGGCTCAACACCTTCCATACCCGGTGGGTTTAATTTAAATACTCAAATGAGTATAAGTACAACGTACTTTGTTGTGCTTGTGCGAGTTGGATACACTGCTAAAGCAATAACATGACGGACAATATTCTTACTTCTTTGACGATATTTCTGATTATTTTATTTATTTTGTTTTACCCTATTTACTAGAGCATATACGGTTATTTATCCGCTTCTTATTATAGGAATGAATGGCCTTTTTGTGGAATTTATCGGGGTATAAACTTGGAAAAGTCGCGGGAATACTGGACGAAACGATAAAAAATTACAATTTTCGAAAACAAATCAAAAAAAAAAAGATTTATTTTTTTTTCTTTCGAAAATTGTAATTTTTTAAGGCCTCGTCCAGTATTCCCGCGACTTTTCCAAGTTTATATCCCCGATAAATTCCACAAAAATGCCATTCATTCCTTATAATTCCAGCATTTGAAATAAATTCATCAAGAAAATGTGTTTATTTTCCGTTTTCTTAAGAATTATTTTAACTGCGCCTCACGGTTACAGAAAGTAGTTCGGCGTGGGAGATTACTGGGATATAAATTTCGGACAGAGACTTGCTACGGGCCAATCAAACGTTAGGGAATTGTGTGAATATTTTTGACGGTGCTGGAATTATTGTTTTGTAATTGCTATGTGCTGTCCATGACGTATCTAGTGTGTTCAAATGTCTATCCAATATGTGTCTCAATAACGTTCTTGATTGCGGCCCCGTGCAGGCACCGGGGCGGGATCAACTGATCCTGAGAATAGTGCTGCAGTAGCCATTGCTTGTCGTAAAAGGCGACTAAACTGGCTTAACGATTGGGTTCATACTTTCCGGAACCCACTATACCGGATTTTGGCCCTCATGTGCATTTTTGGCTTTCTTGTATGTGAGAGTTGAGTCGGGCTATGCCCCATATATAAAAGTAAGATTAGCGCTAATCCTATTACTTTTAGGGGATGGGATAAATGATGCTGGTGTGGCGAGGGCCTGGCACCAGATCAGGTTGTTCTAATTTCAGGACTGAATATATATTTTGATTGTAAATATTGAGTTCTGAAGTTGGGATTTACCCCCCTTGGACAGGTGGATACGGGACTCGACCCCGTTGACCCGTCTGCGTGTAGACTCCCTGAGGCTTGTACCTCTATGTCAGAAAAGCGGACGTTAAACCCTATTCACTCACTCACTCACTCTTGATTGCGATTTCATGATACAGTGGAACCTCTCTAAACCGGACACAAAGAAAACACCTGTGGTCTTATTTTTGATGAGGTTCTTCGTCTTTTATCTCAAGTGATAATGTCTGTTCGTGATCGCATAGCACATACATATGGCTCAGAATGATCAAATGCCTGATGTACAGTGGAGCCTCTCTAAGCCGGACACCCTGGGGACCGCCCAGGGTGTCCGGTTTAGTGAGGTTTCACTGTATGTGACTGTGACCAGGGAAATGAGGCTTATGACTTCCAGGATGTCCGGTTTAGAGAGGTTAAACTGCATTAGATGCGCAATGTTCGCATCCGTTGGCTTACTCGGGATCCTATATGCGTGTAGCATTATAGGAATGAATGGCCTTTTTGTGGAATTTATCGGGGTATAAACTTGGAAAAATCGCGGGAATACTGGACGAAGGCCGGAAGGCCTCGTCCAGTATTCCCGCGACTTTTCCAAGTTTATATCCCCGATAAATTCCACAAAAAGGCCATTAATTCCTTATAATTCCAGCATTTGAAATAAATTCATCAAGAAAATGTGTTTATTTTCCGTTTTCTTAAGAATTATTTTAACTGCGCCTCACGATTACGGAAAGTAGTTCGGCGTGGGAGTTTACTGAGACAGAGACTACGGGCCAATCAAATGTTAGGGAATAGTGTAAATATTTTGTGCTGGAATTATTCCATTGTGTTCGATGGATACTTTTATTTATTAATTTATAGTCTCATCAATGTACATACTAACAACTATTACAGTTGTAAAACTATAAACACAGTACATTGTTATTCTGACTATAGTCTGTTTCACGAAAGCTGCCCAAATTTTACGGCCATATAAACAATTCAAAAACAATTTTTTTTTTGATAATATTAAATTAAAGGAAAATTTACGAATGAGCCTTCTTTTTATTTCGTGAAATTTGGTCAAATATTCGTTTTATTACGGGATTATGGGAATTTAACTTGGGGGAAAAAGAGGTAGAGGAGTTGTGGGAGGAGTCAAAAAACGAATTATTTTGGAAATTGACTCCGAAACCTAGCCAGATAGCATGGAAATGATCTAAGAAAACAAAAGTTAAATTTTAAAAATCGGTCCAGTATTTATGAAATTCTAAAACATATCCCCATGTTAAATCCCCATAGACATCTGCACTCTGTGAAGATGTCTAAGGGGATTTAACATGGGGAAATTGTTTTTTCGCAATAAAATCAATATTCAGTGACCAAATTTCATGAAATAAAAAGAAGGCTCATTCTTAAACTTTCCTTTAATTCAATACCATCGAAAAAAATATTGTTTTTGAATTGTTTATATGGCCGCAAAATTTGGGCAGCTTTCGCGAAACAGGCTATAGGGATGGGTTTGGCATAGGGAGGGGTGAGGACACCTGATTTCCAATCCGGAGGTTGTGGGTTCAGACCTCATCTTAGGCATCAACAATACTTGCATAGTACACGTAGTTCCATCCCAGATATATGCTTATGCCCATGAACGCCGAAACACGCCGAATGCCTGTGGTATCACCATGAATCTGCGACATTCACTGACAACCATGTCTGAAAAGCTATACCAGCGGAATCTCCGTTACCAGGGTATCGTGGTTATAACAATCGGTGACAACGGCTGTTGGTATTTGGTTCATTGCTTATCTACATCTGACCAGTAGGCCGATTCACTAAACTTCGTACGATTAAAATGTTCGTAAGAGCAAATTTAGGATCGTCTGGAAATTTCAATTCATTGATTTACATTTATTGAGCATAGGCTGCATATGCAGCATATGCTCAATAAATGTAAATCCAATAATTGTTTACAAGAAAACAGTGTTAATGTGAAATCATATTTTTACATAATTTGTCAATCCAATAATCGTTTACAAGAAAACATGGTTAATGTGAAATTTACAGACTCGTATGTTTGCACTTACGAACATTTTAGTCGTACGAAGTTTAGTGAACGCCCTGGTCAGTATACGTCAATCCGCCGTGTCGCACCTGGTCGTAAATGCAATAACCTGGGTCTACGCAGGTCATTGTGACAATAAGTTGGGTTCATAAGATTATATTACAACTGTGCTTATTGTACATGCGGTTCATTCCTTCAAGTCGACCTGTCGTGGCCGCCAAAGTAGTTCAACTGTTCGGATATATAGATACGATTATATGTACATAGTTTATATGCCGTATTTTTCAATCCACCCATGAGACAACAAATGTCCTTTTTCAAATGTGCCATAGTTATTTATTGTCTGTGTTTTTTCATACCCCGCGGCAACCAAACGTGTCACGATCTGACTGGCTTTAAACCAGTGGAACCTCTAGAAACCGGACACTAATGAAACATCAGTGATCTTAGTTTTATTGGTTTCTTTGTCATTTATCTCAAGTGACAACACCTGTTCATGAACGGATAGCACACACACATGTCTCAGAATGGGCATATGCCTGAATTACAGCGAAACCTCTCTAAACGGGACACCTTGGGGACCGCCAAGTGTGTACGGTTTACAGAAATTTCACTGTCTCACATATGCTAGCAGGGGCTGGTCCAGCATTTGGACAACGGGGTGGGGGAGGGTGTCTAGTTGCGACGGTAACTCTTGCAATCTGCTCCCGTACTGTCCGTAGCTAGCTACGGACGGTACGTACGGGAGTAATTGCAAGAGTTACCGTTCGCAACTAGGGGGTTGTCCTATTTTTGAGCTCTTCGAAAAGCACTTTCCTGTGTTTTACGGCATTTAACTGGTGGTAAACTGTGATCTATGTAAACTCCGTGGCTGAACGGGGGTGTAGCAACCAACCCCGGACCCCCCCCCCCCCACTTCTAGATCCGCCCCTGGCTAGGGTTGGCCATTGTTGGGACATGATGCAGACCCGCGGAATATTGAATGTTAAGGCTATGTCTCATAAAATCGGTTGTATGTCAGTTTTATAACAGCTGGTTTTTTTTTAGTTAAATAAATATAAAGCTGCGCAAATATTATTGCTACTATCGTAACACGCTATGGACCATTTGTAGTTGCTTTTAATTTATTATTTATAGTTCTCATAGTCAAATATAATAAGTTCAAGCGAGCGTTAATGTGCGAAAGTGATCGAGAAATTATTTTATTATTAAAAAATCAATATGTGAAATATAACTGTCTTATTGTTTGGTTCGTGCCGTCGCGTGCACATGTTCGTTTGAATGTAGCACCGCCATAAACGCAAAGAACGCTACGAGTACGCGAGTGGCGGTTTTACACCGAATCGTTTGTGCACACGGCTGTAACATGGTGCGCGCAACGGTAAATTACGTCAACAATGCGTGACCATTAGTTATAAATATAACTTTGTATTTATTGCAACATTTTCTTTAAACAATATATTGTTAAGTAATACTGATACGGTTAAATAAAATTGCATGTCAAAAATTCACGGGAGTTGACCGAAAGCATAACGTGTCGTGGTCAACATTTAAGGATTACTTTAAGAGAAATTCATTTTGCGATAATTGGATTGGTTGCAAAACGGAACATATCGCCGCCCATTCAGTTACTTAGGGGTGAAAGGGTTAATATTGAGACTCCGTCCGTCCGTATGTACGCTCGTACGTACGTCCGTCCGTGGTCATTTACATCGTACAGATTGTAGCCGTAGCTTAACTATTACTGGATGAATTACTTTAATATTCGCACACTTGATTCTTGTGGAATTATGTGACACGTTCATGTGAGCTTTAATCATTTCAACACCACATGCCTGTATAGTGGTATTGGCAAATAGTGTAGATCCAGATGAGTCGGCTCGTGACGAGCCGTCTCATCAGGATCTGCACTTTTTGCAAGTAATTTTCATATTTTTCAGAACAAAAAACACACCCTTTTCTTAAATGGACTGGTCTGAAAATCATTTTTCGATGGTTGGATTGGTCGGAAAATTAACATATCAAAATCCATTACAGTTACTTAGGGTGACAGGTTACATGTTACATGCCAAGGGGTCGTATCCATGTTTTTCGAACATAATGTCTCGTTGTTATTATTGTTGTTGTTGTTTTTAAGACCTACATGTATCATGTTGACCATGTTTTACCCGCCTCCATGACCGTCTGTAAATATACCTGTATATTTTATATTGTTACGTAGTTCTAAATAAACATCAAGTGCTTTTGTGGCCATTTCTTCTTTCATTTTAGTGCATTTTCGTCCCATTGTGTTATGCGACACGTGTGAATCGTGAATGTGAAGATGTTTATGTTAATTTGAGCTGTAACTGCCAATCGTTTTCTTAAAGGCCCAACAATCGGTGCCCTGGTACGGAATTTTGTAGGAGGGGCATATCCAATTACTGATAGCGTCCCTAGCCTGTCAGTTATACACTGGCTTTATAAATAGAATACATAAACAGCAGCACATGTTTGTCGCCTGCTCACAATGTAGAACAGTGAGGGGGCTGCTGGATAGCCAGTGTAGGTGTTTCATACTGACCAGTATCTAGATATATGGTATGTAGGTTTGTTATCAAACGTGTGGTCCCATAAAAACACACAAATGATACAATATATACCAGTCCCTATAAATAGTGTCTGTATGTTTTAGTTGTGCAGGAAAATGATTGAGCATTTACTAAAAGTGTTAAAACTTATATAGTATTTTGCTGCTAACTATTTCAAAGCAAAGAGTATTCTGATGCTATTATATAAATTATTAAAAATAGAAACACGTAAAATTGAATGAAACACCTTTCCATGTGTTACACAATGACAAAATGGGGCTTATTGAGTGTTTGATCAGTTTAACTCACATTCAGATAGCACATGACTACATCATGATGCAGTTTACATCATTAATTAGAGCCACCATGAATGACCACCAAACTTTACAGTGTTTATCCTGATGAGGCTGCGAGGATGCACCAGCTGATCCGGGGATATGCATGTCGTAACGTGTCCACGTGTCCGTTACTTAGAGTGTGTCATGTATATATAGTGAAACCTATATTGTACTTCTGGACCTGAACAAGGTTCCTATCTCCGATGTATTTTGTAAGTACATGTACATGTAGTAACCAATATATAAGAATATGTGTTTGTAATAAGTCGGTATTTGATAAAAATGTGTAACTGTGTCATGTCATTCGAGATAACCCCGTCCCAGTTAGACTGCATTGCTGCAGATATAATATATGCTGACAGCTAATTAGAGACCAGTGTTGAAATAGCCATACTGGTATGTGTTAGGAGGATACAGGAAATAAGGCTGCTAGCAAACTTGAATTCATGTAGTCATGCAAATTCCAGATCAGACTGCACATACATGCTGATTTGTGACTGTGCATACTAACCCGAGTATATGCTGTTTATAATTAGTATATACTGCATTTTCACAGCCACTGTATCAAGTTCTAGGCGAAATATTTCTCTTGCTGGTCTATTAAACCATGGTTTTGTTTCATTCACCTTGTTATGTGCATACCAACCACACATTTAATTTGATATTACTGTCCAAAATCAAAGTTGTGCGGCTGGCACACTGTCTGATGTTGACCATACAGGCAGTTTATAGCTGTTAGCGTTATCACTAAACACGTGGGGTTGTTTACAATGTCGGGTCATGAACTCAGCTCTATGCATGAATTACATATGTAACAGCTACGCTCCGCCCGGCAAGTTTGAATCAGTTGTCAGTTGAGTACATTGTATTACTTCAAAAGCACATTTACATTTGTTTTCTTAAATCCAAATTTTTCTAAGCCTTTCAAAGTTGTATTATCTATGTCTGTGTGAAAAAGTGTACTTTTTTGTTCAGTGGTATTTCTAAAATATCTGAAAATGTGTCCCTGAAGTGAAGCATGCATAAAATTATCAAAAAGCCTGCCCAGCGCCATCTGGTGGCTTTTATATCCCAGTTGGGCCTTTAAAGGTACATGCCCACGCAGCAGGTTACACTGTACTACTACTTTTCATTTTCTGTCATGCCTTATATGAGCCATTTGTCTACCCACTAACGAGTTATTTTCAATTACGGCGCGTGTTAATTGGTGTTAAATCGCAGTTTATATGCCGCGACCAGAAAGGGTATTTTCCGACCTCGTGGTATTTTTACCAATACGCGTCACGTGACACGGTCAATCATATCACATCTTTGACATGCGCAGTGAAGTATCGGAAGTTGAGAAGAAAAATCTCTGTTTCGAGTCCAAATCTAAATCTCCACGTAACCCTGTCCATTTGGTGATCTGGTCGCCAATATTAACCACTCTCTCTCTCTCTGTACTGCATGTCCCTCAGACATTTCGCCTTTTTTTTGGCCGACGCTGTTTCATACAATTTCCGTCCTGGACGTTTCGACATGTTGATATTCTTGTTTACATATTGGGAAGCCTACTGGCGAGCGTAGTATACTGCGCATGCGCACCGCAAGCCGTGATGTGAAAGTCGTCGTCCCCGCACATTATGAAAATAGACTGTTACCGCCGCGCGTCGCTAACAGTAAATTGATAATTAATACATTATTATATTTGTATAGCGGGCACTCGTAATTTTTAGAACAGGTGGAAAAGTGGCATAATTATACACTTATTTAATTCCTATAAAGAACATTTTGTGCCTACTGCGTGGGCATGTACCTTTAAACCCTACTGTCTGTTTCACGAAACCTGCCCAAATTTTACAGCTATATAAGCAATGCAAAAACAGTATTCTTTTCGATAATATGAAATTAAAGCAAAATTTAAGAATGAGCCTTCTTTTTATTTCGTGAAATTTGGTCAAATATTGGTTTTATTACAAATAATTTGTCTATGGGAATTTAACATGATGGGGGAAAAAGATAAAAAAAGGAGTGTTGGAGGAGTAAAAAAACGTTTAATTTTGGAAATGGACTCCGAAACCTAGCTAGATAGCTTGGAAATGATCCAACTAAGAAAACAAAAGTTTAATTTTAAAAATCGGTCCAATATTTCTGAAATTCTAAAAAGTTTCCCCATGTTAAATCCCAATCTTGACTCCGTGAATATGTCTATGGGGATTTAACATGGGTACATTTTGTTTTCGCAATAAAATCAATATTTGCCCAAATTTCACGAAATAAAAAGAAGGCTCATTCTTAAATTTTCCTTTAATTTAATATTATCGAAAAAAATATGGTTTTTGAATTGTTTATATGGCCGTAAAATTTGGGCAGCTTTCGTGAAACAGACTATAGTTTGGGCACAGCGTTACTGACATACATGTCTGGTTAGGCGTAAACGTGTCCTTAATATGGAAGGAAACCGGAGTACCCAGAGCAAATACACATGTCCTAAATGCGGACCATCATACCGTCTGACGAACTACCGGGCGAACGAGACGGCGTAAATTAACGGTAGGGGTTCCTCCTTATAGGAATCACTGTTTGCCTGGTTTGGCCCTCCGGTACGTTTTTATCTTTGGCTCTTTTGTTACCTGGTAGTTGAATTGGGTTATTGTCCATTATACAATTAGTAAGATTATTACTGATCCTACTGCTTTTGGGAGGGGCCAAGTGATTCTGGTGTGGCGAGGACCTGGCATCAGATCAGGATTATTCTGATTTCAGGGCTGAATATATAGTTTTGTTATTGTAAATATTCAGTTCTGATTTTGGTATTTTCTCCCCATTTGTACATGTAATTGAAAATGTACATGTACTTGTACAGGTAATATATGGGATTTAGTACTAAACCCATTGACCCGGCCTTAAATGACCTTAGCTGTTGATAGGCCGTTAAACCCCAAAAAACAAACAAACAAACTACCCGGTATCACAGGTTAACCAACACTGTTAGTCCGTTAGGCGTGAATCATCAATTTGCTCAGCGTCGTAATACCTTTTTTGCGTCGTAAGACATTTTTTGGTCACCCAGCGGCCCAAATCATATGGAGCCCGTTTCACTAAACTTCGTCAGACTAAAATGTTCGTAACTGCAAATTTAGGATCATCTGTAAATTTCAATTGATGTATTTACATTGATTGAGCATATGCAGCATATGCTCAATACATGTAAATCCAATAATTGTTTACAAGAAAACATTGCTTATGGTATCTGAGACTAATGTGATCGGTGATCGAATAGCACACTCCTGGGGCCCGTTTCACTAAACTTCTTACGACTAAAATGTTCGTACGCGCAAATTTAGGATCGTCTAGAAATTTCAATTGATGGATTTACATTTATTGAGCATAGGCTGCATATGCAGCCTATGCTCAATAAATGTAAATCCAATACATGTTTACAAGAAAATATTGTTTATATGAAATTTACAGACTATCATTATTTTGCACTTACACACTTTTTAGTCGTACGAAGTTTAGTGAAACGGCCCCCTAGATTGTATGAATGGCGTCAGTCTTATAGTGTATCAATCACATTATTATCGCTCGATATTTCATTCATTCTATAATACCAGAGGGGATACTATAACTGAAGGAAATGTGAAGGGTATGGGCCGCCTGCTGATAAATAGAGAATAGCAGGTTAGTGCCGTGAATGGGAAAAATATCTGGCAAGGCTTAGGAAACGGGATGGGCTGGGCTCTGCCGAGTCCATCCCGTTTCCGTGCCGCGCCAGATATGTTTTACCATTCACGGCACTAACCTACTATTCTATTTATCCCGTCAACACCTACAAATAGCTTTAAACTGCAAAGAAAATAACACCAGCCGCATCCTCAAAATCGGAGAATCGACTAGTATGACAAGCGCACATATTCATACGCAGTGATTAGGTCGTATTGACAGGACATCAAAAACGTTTCACGAGACCGTGTTTCACGGCACATAGGCACTGTGTTGATGGGATAAAATGTACCTTACGATATTCGCTACACGATATAGGGGGCCGTTTCATTAAACTTCGTACGACTAAAATGTTCGTAAGAACACAATTATAATAGTCCGTAAAATTCACATTAACAGTGTTTTCTTGTAAACAATTATTGGATTTCCATTTATTGAGCATAGGCTGTATAATTATGCTCCCTAAATGCAAATCCATCAGTTTCCAGACGGTCCTAAAGTTGCAGTTACGAACATTTAGAGAAACGGTCTCCTGGAGTCTGATCAGCTTGCAGCCGTACAGTTCGATTATGGCCTCAAACACTGGTGCTGCACTCGGATCCGGCATAATATGTTTCACGTCGAAAAATGCACCGGTTGTATGGCGAGACGCCACTCAGTGCTACTTACAATGTACAGCTATGACATAAACGCATTTTTCGTCTAGTAACCGGCGCAAATGTCATGCGCCGGTTACTAGACGAAAATGTGTTTAGGCAGTATCGTCTATATGAGAATTCGTTAGGAATCTGACGCCTGTTTCGACGTGAAATAGTTTACGCCTGCGCGGAGTGAAGCACCCGTGTAACATTGTTGTAGACGACAGCAATGCGACTGCAGTGAATACTTGGCGAACAGTGTAGGTCCAACAGACCTCGCACAAGTCCGTTCCGTTTAGGCCGTCGTAATATATACAGCGATATTACGATGGCCTAAACGGAACACCGTATAAAACGAATGAAAACTGGAATGCGTGTATTGTGTTCCAGGGGGCCGTCGTAAACTTCGTACGACTAAAATGTTCCTAACTACAAAATTATGATAGTCTGTATATGCAGCCTATGCTCAATAAATGTAAATCCATCAATTGAAATTTCTAGACGATCATAAATTTTCACTTACGAACATTTTAGTCGTACGAAGTTTAGTGAAACGGCGCCCAGAATGGGTGGAGCTGAATTACTCACATCACTTTCTATTTTCGACATTTTCAGATATGTAGGAACATAATTCACATACTTTTAGACAAATTCCGTGTAAAAACTGCTGGAAAGTGTGGGGAGTGTTCGTTGTCAACTTCATGATGAGTAGTTGCCGACAGGGAATAGTGTTCGCCCACGCAATCTGCCACGTTTAATGATTTCCGTACAGCACACTTGATAGACACTGTCAAACGGCGAAAGATACTTGTCTGTGTGAGAAGCGGATGCAAGTCAGGTGGTGATCAGAAGAACGTGATAAACGCACCGGTTTCCTGATGGGATGTCACCCAGCTGTACTTAGAGCTCTAAGTCGAGCTATCGCATGAACACAGTTTCCGTCTAGTAACCGGTGCAATGTGTTTTTGTAGTATCTTCTGCATGTAGCTGAATGGGAATTAGTAAGGAATTCGGCGCATATTTCACGTTACGACAGTACGGAGATATTTATTGGATACAAAGTACAGTGGAACCTCTCTAAACCGGACACCCTAGGTCCCCAGGGTGTCCGGTTTAGAGAGGTTCACTGTAATTAAGCACTCCGTGAACAGTTCTTGTCATTTAATTGACGATCATGAACATACACGACAATGATATCAATTATAGTGAAACACATCTAAATTAAACATGATATGGTCGCCAGGGTGTCCGGTTTAGAGAGATTTCATTGTAGTATACAAGGTGCATGATCACGTGGTTACAACAACAACAACGTCGCCCACTCCAAAGTAAGTATTATTTGATATTTTCCTTAATATACAGCGGAGTTTGATGAAATATGGCGCAGCAAACGCGTCTTCAAGAGCTGCATTTGGTGGTCCTTGGAGACTTATGTCGTTTTTGCGAAGAATCGATTTCCGTGTCGGTAGACACGGAAATCGATTCTTCGCAAAATCGACAGAAGTTTGGGCGAAAATACAGAGACCACCAAATGCAGCTTACATGTAGCTAGACGCGCTTGATGCGCCATACTTCATCTAAATCCGTTACGTAATAAGGACAATGTAAAATAATACTTACTTAGAATCAGATGGATTCTGGAAATTTCTGTACTTGTTGTTGTTGTTAGTACCACGTGATCACACACCTTGGTATAGTACACCTACCAAATTCGTCGGTGTATAGGGTTGTAGGGTGACATACACACATCCACCCTCGACCGTCTGTCATACGGGTGGAGACGATATTGGTAGGTGTATAACGCTACAGTCCAAAAGCGATTGAATATATGGTGTATATAAATGGTAAATAATTACAAACATATTCACATAACTTTGATAACTTAAAAACATTTCATTTAAGCACAGGGTGAAGTAACGGGCCAATGCATATAAATGCATTAAATATCCATAAAAGTATCAGTAAGTAAATGAAAATAAATTAAAGAATGTTTTGTTTTACTTCCTGATATAACTCCGTTACAGCAGGGAGTATACAAACAACATTCTTTAAAATATAAGTTAGGTTTTTTACATACTGATATAACCCTTTATACATGTAGACTTTGGTCCGTTTCTTAAA
This sequence comes from Conchocele bisecta, assembly GCA_029237695.1. Taxonomy (NCBI): domain Eukaryota; kingdom Metazoa; phylum Mollusca; class Bivalvia; order Lucinida; family Thyasiridae; genus Conchocele; species Conchocele bisecta. Next base: position 69,669,992 of record CM055266.1, read on the forward strand.
CCTGTAATTTTAAGCAGTTTTTTGTTATTTCTTCTTGAAAATATATAACATGCCACTTAAATTGTTTCCCCGAAAGGAAAACAAAACTATCTTGCTACAAAAAAAGTAGAAATGTAATGAAAAGAAACGGTCTGGTATCTGCAGGTACATTATTACGTAGAACTTTCACATGACATCTTACACGTGACATCTTACACATCGCAGTAGCAGTCTCCATCTCTACAGGTGAAGTTACCATGACAACCGATCCGGAAAAATAAACACGTCTCGTCTTTGCTGCACCAGGCTGAAATATACGGAAATATGTCAGGAGGGCTAGTGACCACTATGACTGGAGAAATGGGGCCTATGACATTTGCAAGGGGTATGATCACGTGGTACTAACAACAACAACAAGTACTGATTAAAAGTACGTATTCTTTTATATTGTCCTTATTACGTAACGGATTGTTGATGAAATATGGCGCATCAAACGCGTCTTGTTAAGCTGCATTTGGTGGTCTCTGTATTTTCGCCCAAACTTCTGTCGTTTTTGCGAAGAATCGATTTCCGTGTCTACCGACAAGGAAATCGATTCTTCGCAAACACGACATAATGCTTGTTCGTTTCATTGCATGTTTTATTTCATTGACTTTCCGATGGTTTATAAACATAATTAGAAAATGTTTACGACTATTTTACAATCCCTGCCACGCTAGGCCCACCTGCGCATACACATTGGCAAAGACATACACGAAACATTATTGATGCCTTATAAAAGAACATTTGGAGGCATGACAACCTCTGCGTACTTTGAGAGATTATTATAAAAAATTCCCCATGTTAAATCCCCATAGACATCTTCACTCACTCTGTGAAGATGTCTATGGGGATTTAGCATGGGGAATACAACACCATAAATGTACTCAGTAGGCACAACAAGTGCATAAGTGTGTCACTATTCCACCAGTTTTAAAAATTACAAGGATACAGATATAATCATTTACTAACATTTATTTTACTGATAGTGACTCGCGGTGGTATCAGGTTATTTTCATATACAAATGAGGCATGCTATTTCTTAATTATTTATACTAATTAAATGCGTCACCTAAAAACATAATATTTTCGGCAGATTATAAAGTATGATCATTGCACGCCAAAAAATAAATACAGAGAATAAATAAGTAATGTCCGTAAAAACAGTATAAGGAAACACGGTTATCGCCCCCTGATATCAGTGTGTGAATTTTTGTCTGATATAAATTGTATAATAATGCCAATTAATACGTGGGGTAATGGTGAATGAATGTTTATTTTGCCAGAAAATGTCATATCTACAGAATATACAAAACTATCTGTCTGCCTATAATATAACCTACTGAGTGGGCATGTACCTTTAATACGCAACGATATTTCCTAAACATTGCTATTTTGTTGTTACGTTCGGTATATAACATCGAACATTTCAAACCCATTCCAACGTTCGATGTCACTTACAGACCCCAATGTCACATTTGTCAGACATTTTCTCCCGAATTGGTCTTTACAATTGTCTTAACCCTTAGACTGCTATCTTAAGTTTTTTATCATCTGCTGTTTATTTTCTATTCTCCATTTTGTATCATCAAAAACATGCTTTGACCGCACTTTAGACATATTTACAACATGCTTTGACAGCACTTCAGAATAATTTTCATTGAAAATGATTCTGAAGTGCTGTCACAACATGTTTTTATTGAGAACTAAGGCAAGATATAAAAGCAACAGTAGACGACAATTGTTGTGAGTAGCGGTCTAAGGGTTAATGGATGTGTATCGTGATTATTATTTCATAGGGGTCGCTTGTTACAGGAAATGGGACATTGCATCGTATAAACCCAGATCAGCTTGCGTATTCGTAAGGGCATGCGTTGTTCACCTTTCAGCCACTTACATTGGCTTTACTGTCGTATAAATAGAGAATAGTAGGTTAGTGCCGTGAATGGGAAAAAATATCTGGCAAGGCTCAGGAAACGGGATGGGCGAGGCTCTGCCGAGCACATCCCGTTTCCGTGCCGCGTCAGATATTTTTTCCCATTCACGGCACTAACCTACTATTCTATTTATCCCGTCAACACATACAAATGGCTGTAGAATGCAAAAATTGTATTGACTGGATATCAAAAATGTTTCACGGCACCGTGTTTCACGGCACATACGCATAAATAGTAATACAGCGGAACCCCTTTAACCCGGTTACCAAGACAACACCTGTGATCATATATTTGATGAGTTTCTTGGTCATTTATCTCAGGTGATAATGTCTGTTCGGCGTCGCATAGCACAAGATGATCAAAAGCCTGATGTACAGTGAAACCTCTCTAAGCCGGACACCCTGGGGGCCTCCCAGATTGATAGAGGTTTCACTGTATACAATGAATAGACCCGCACCTGAAATTACTTCCCTTATCGCGTGTCCGTATTTCGGCGAAATTGATTTTGAAAAACATCCACATTTTCCTCAAAGGACGTCAAAAGTTGACATAAATTTCGGAGCTCAAACGGTATTATATACCAGACGAGCACTGACATGTATGCCAAAAGTCATTTATGTCAACTTTTGACGGCATGTACCAAACGAAAATCAATACCGGTGATGCGATAGAGGGTGGTGGGAGGGAGGGTTGGGGTAATAGCAGATCCGGCTCCATATGTAATAATCCAACAATACGATCATGCAATATGTGGATTCACATTTATTGAGCATAGGCTGCATATGCAGCATGTGCTCAATAAATGTAAATCCAGAAATATTAGGATTTACGGTTGACAAATGCAAACCCTGTTCCCAATCGATGACCAAAAGCGTCCAACTGTGATGTTCGAAGAATATCGATAGTTGCGTGTTTGTGTGTCACTCCTGTGACTGGTCTCCAAGGGGACGTATATACGGGCATTTGTTACAAATAACTGGCATTTATAGAGATGTTATTGGGAAACTGTTTCAGAACAACGCAATATGTCAACTAACTGAAACATTTACAAAGTAATATAATCACCTACACAAAAATAGTATGACACACCAACGCATGTGTACGCATAGGCATATCGTCACTGATGATCCACTCCGCACTGGTGTGGAATGTTTCACGTCGACAAATGCACCGGTTTCCTGACGAGATGCCACTCAGTTCTACTTAGAGCTATCCCATAAACGCATAGTAACCGGTACAGTAACTGGCGCAAGAAATTTGCGCCGGTTACTAAGACGAAAGATATGCTTAAGTAATATATTCTGCATGTAGTTGAATGGGAATCAGTCAGGAATCCGGCGCCTATTTCGACGTGAAACATATTACGCCGGTGCGGTGTGCAGTACCAGTGGTGATGATCAGGATACACACTGGTTACAAACTGTCTAAGGGCCATTTTATTAGACAGACGCCCATTTACAATTGAGGAACATCAGATACATACATACATTCCCAAATAGATCTGTCATATTGATTAGAAATACAGATATGAGGTAATTCCCGCAAACGTTGATGTATGTTCATGTAAGTGTAAACATTTGTCTGACGGAAACGTCGATTACGTAAACATTCTACAGTCATTAAACGTCAGGCCAAATGCATTCACAATAATATTGCGGCACGGGAAACCGTTCCGAGTATTATCGATGGTCTAGTAACATAAGGTCGTAACTGCTATGCTAAAGCATAGCAGTTACGACCTTATGTTACTAGACCATCGATACTAGATAAGGTGAAACACACTATGTTTTTATTCGAGCGCTAGCGAAGAATTATACAACCAACATCCAAATTTGAGGTCTTACAGTTTTTGTGCATGTCGGTCGCAGCACATATTTTTCGTGTTGAACCTTTTAAAAACACGGGTCTTACGCCATAAAAAAGAGTTCGAACAACTTAGCTTGATCGCCTTTTCAGTGTGATAAATGATTTGATTGTTTTGTGTGTGCTAAATTTAAGTTATGCAAATGTTTCCATAGTTTAAGGGTGCGACGTTAATCGCCATACTCGATTATTCGCGATACGTAACTCCATGGTTCGGTGCACGAATACAATCTTCGATCTCGGTTCATAATAGCTGCTGCTGTGCAATTACCGCGCTTATCTTTGCGAAACGCTCTAGATGAATTATTAGTCTATGTGTCATCGACAAACACATACTGCGAAGAATTTCAGGACATTCAGTCCTTTTATTACTATTATACGACATCACATCGATTCCACTTATAAACTGCACAGCAGTTATTGTTATTGTTTTGCGGCACACGTAATCAGTCCGATATATAACGCAATATCTCATGCGCGTAACATCTGCTCAGTCGTTCCGGGTCCCGTTTCACTAAACTTCGTACGACTAAAAAGTTTATAAGTGCAAAACTAAAATATTTAGCAAAATTAACATTGACAACCGAATTAGAGACATATATCGTAAATGTCATCAAATGCAGTAACCCCTACTATACACGTAGGTAGTAAATGGCACCATTACTGAATCGCATTAATGTGTTTAAGTACAATTATAAAATCTTCGTACGATCATTTTTATCGGTTTAGTTAAACGTGTCCCGGGGTGACTGTCTCATGCACAGGTCTCACGGGACAGTTTGAGGCTATTGTCATGGCACGTAATTCACTATGGGGAGAAAATGTGTATTCGTGCCCGGCTAGCTCAGTCGGTTAGAGCGATGGTACGGTAATCCAGAGGGCTTGATATGTTCTTGAATGTCATTAGCGGAATGTCCTTCGGGAGAAAACTAGCACCCCAAAATAGCTGGGTGGGGTAATGTCGAAGTAAATGCAAATATAAATAGTTAGGTAGTTTCCAATAACCTCCGAAGAGAAGCACATTTAATACACATTGTTTTAAAGTCACTCTTTTTATTAAATTTTCGACCACATGGTCGAAAATTTAATAAAAAGAGTGACTTTAAAACAATGTAAATAGTTAGGGACTTGTGGATTTTTTTATTGTCTCATGCATATGTATTTCTATTGTCAGCGATTTTAAATATTTTAGCACAATGGCCACCTGAAATTATTTGAGTCAGAGACGGTTGCACGCAGGACCGCCAACCAGTTGAATGCGCGTACGTTTTGACCACACAGGCTTATTACATAATGAATACTATTTGCACCTTCTATAAATTCATAATGCAAACGCCCATTCGACGTATTGCGTTTACATCCCAATACAATACATAAGACACACGTAACGTCGCGCGATGTTGTTGATTGATTAAAGTTCGCAACGTCGCTGTTCCAGGAATTGCGACAAAATGACGTAAAACAAGATAAATCTTAATTTTAACGCCATATTTGGGTATTTACAGTTTTTGAAACTGTCAGACAATCCAGTGCAAACATAAATAATAAAACCATGAGCTGTTGCGTTTACTCGGGTGACAATACATTTGGCCTGCTTAAAGTTTGCAAGTCGTCCATTCATTATTAAATTAGGAATGCACTTCACAAAGTTGTTTGTCAAAATTGACAGGATAACCAGCTATTGCTCATTTTTTCTCTTCGGAATGTCACGGAAATCACATTTAAATCATCCTTATTTGGGAAATTGGGACTTATGGCTTGTGCGACCAGTGTAGACCCAGATCAGACTGCGCATATGCGCAGTCTGATCAGGGTCTACACGGGTCACCATTAAACACTTAGTATGCTTCTGAAAAGAAATCAGCAAGGACCATTCACCTGATGTGCTTGTGCACGATAGATAGCCGTCGGAATCAGGAGAAATGGCAATTTTCCTGAAAGTCTCATGGCGTAGCTATCGACTTCTGATTACAGGAAATCCGCTGCACAAATGAACGACCGTTTGAAGTATTGGATTTAATCATGCAACCGCCTCATAAGGTTAGACACCACCAAATAGTTTTACTATATAATTTAACCGAATGCCATCCAATAAGGCCAGTCTCTCCTACTTTCACTATTCGTATGGATGCTGTGGGACCCACTTGTACATGACCTGCAGCCAGTCTGTACTGGTTCTGCATGAACTAAACAATAGGTTCACTTACTCCTAAGAAAGAAAAATCCAACCTTGTCATATCCTCCAATATTGTGTACATTTTTTGGCCACGGAAACTCCGTTTACATCAAGTGACCAACAGGGTCAGTGTTTTCTTTTAAATGCTACAAATATGCTGAAAACTGGTGTTGAAGGCACCCCAAAATGTTCCTCAAGTGAAACTGGGTAGTAATGGATCAAGATTTGCAAGCAAACGGTGTCTGTGACCTCAAAACACCCGCACTATTTTTTTATACCGGACTACTTTTGCATACACCCTGGGCGGTTTCGCACCATTTGGTGTCTTCTAACCTATAAGGACCGTTACTGGGCCTTACTTGATTGCTAGGAACGGAGGACCATACACGGGGCGGAGTGGAACACGTACAGGGCAATACAACAGAAACAATGCATACGTCATTTGGTACGTATTGCTTATTTCTGTCAGTGAATGGAGAAATAGGGCTTATGGGATGTGTGACCACTCTAGCTCCCGATCAAATAGCATATACTTCCGTAGTCTGATTAACAAACTGTTTGCATCTTCTAATAAAGTCATCCTCCTGAAAAAAAGTATTTGTGATTTTCAAAATCTAACTTTTGTTTTCTTATTTCCAAGCTATCTCGCCAGGTTTCGGAGTCAATTTCTATTTATTTGTTCATTGTTCGAGCCTCCTGGTCACCGTCCTCCTCCTTTTCCTCCATGTTAAATTTCCATAGGAAAATCAATATTTGATGGAATTTCATAAATACATTTTTTTGGGGAGGGTGACTGTTTTGTTATTGATGAAAAAGTAGTTACATTTAAATATTCGTCGGCAGAAAAACGTGGAACAGACAGTAATGAGATCTGAGATTTTTCATGAAATATATATACTAAAAATGCTGTAAATGACGTTGAAAGTTGACGAAAATTTCAGACCAATTCCGCATTTACTCATGTAAATCAATGTCATAATTTGTTATGTAATTTTCGAAATAAAAATACCGTTTTTGTAAATATCTTTCACGAAACAAATCGCACGTGTATCTTCTTAGGTACAAAATCACATGGCGTGTCTCATATGGAGAGCATATGGAGAGTTCAGTGACTGGAACTACTATACGAGATGAGAGGTCGGCATACATGTACATATTCAATGGAAAGGCGATTATTTCCTCGCGAAAGAACAATTCTCAGCGGGCAAATTACAACAAATTATTTTGCGAAGTGCCAATATTTCCAGGTCGACCAGGGCCAATGTAATTCCACTTATATGTGGCTGTGACTGGAGAAATGGAGCCTATGGGTTTTGCGACCAGTGTAGATCCAGATCAGACTGTGCATCCGCACAGTCTGATCTGGATCTGCACTGTTCGCCATTCAATCAATGAAGCACTCGCCATGCGTATACTCAGCAATACATATCGCTATCAGAATACAGGAGTGTGGTGTGTAATTAGGCGATACACTGGTCACACACCCCATAAGCCCCGTTTGTCCAGTTACAGCCACATATCGCGTTATATTAGCTACTTCTAGTACTTCTGCACCCAGAAAGTTTTCAGAGACCGTGCTTATTAGCGGAATCGATATGTCAGAAAAGTGTGCATTTTGTGATACAAGCATGAAATGTGGTACACTGTTAGGAATCATTATTTTAACTACTTGTAGCTATAGGGACATCTCACATTTGTCACATAGCAAAAATGGCAGCTATTTTCCAAAATGGCCGCCAGCAATATTATGTGGATGTGGCCGGTAACTGGCATAATGTCACTGAAATAAAAATAATATCATTCTTTTTTTTATCTTACGACGTATGTAGTATCATAGATTTTAATATCATTCCCATAAATATCATTTACATATCTGAAAATGGTGGCCATTTTAAAAATGGCCGCCACAATGGCGCAATTTTGTTTTATATTTTCAAGTTTTCAATTTATATGTGACATATTTGATAGTGATATATACCACTTACGATATACCACCTTAAATGTAGATGGTATTTGGAATGATGAATACAAACAAAACATAGCAGTGATTCATGTCTTTACTATCATAGTAAGGAAAACTGTAACATTTCCCCACCCACCATAACTTATATGTGATTTTACATTCATCATTGTGTTCAGTGTTTTTACAAGGTTAAACTGATGGGCAAGTTTGTAAACACTGAATGATGTTTAATACTGGTGACTGACATGAAACATCCCGTACAGGTCTACATATATATAATATACTTACGTGCTATTATTTGATACATGCAATCAACAAAATATGCCATCAATTACAGATTTACTATGAAATGATGAGTTGAGTCATTACCGTTGTATTTTGCCAACCCCAATCGCTTGGTGATGGAAGCACCGTGACAGGAATCATCATTTGACCCCAGCTGTGACCCACTTGACATAACGCGCTTTTAGTGTGCTGTTTAAGCGCTGTCTTTGTAGGTTGGATATTATCAAATGTCCTACTCTTTTTAGTAAAGAGTTGCTTTCGCGCCTCATTGACACTATAAAGACTGCTTTTCCGGTCATAAAACAAAACTACAAAACATTTGAGTGGTTGAATCCAGTCTTGTATTGACTCTGGTGCAGATGGCAAAGTATAAAACAAACTGGTGTTACTTCACCATATGCCTTCCAAGCGTCCCAAGCAGTCCGCTTACCACTACCGCCAAAAATTGACACTGTGTCGCATCCCGTAAATGAGTGACATCGGTAAAGCAACACACATATCTGGACCCAATACGCTTACCATACCATGTGCGGACAAGAGCCGAATTTTCCTGTTTCAAATCATACCCACAAGTCAATATCAAGATTCTGGGCTGATGTTACTGGCAAAAGGAAAATGTCCGTATCAACAGTACGCATCGATATGTGTGTATATCCTTCTTCGTGGCATCTGCCACATGAAGCAAGATACGGGTATCAACTTCTTCATGGGTACAGGGTACAAGAGCCGACACCTCTCTTGCCTGTGTGCGCAAGACATCAGTATGGTATGTGCTAATTACTTGTTTGTCAGTTGCAAGCGTGGCTAGACATGTTGTCAGATAGGCAAATAGTTCCATCTTGTTTCATCAATCCGAAGTAACTCTTGCCAGTTTTCCAGGAACTGTATTTGATGGTGCTACACGTCTGCCTTTCTTGTTCGTTTGTTTGTTTGTGTTTAACGGCCTATCAACAGCTAATGCCATTTAAGGCCGGGTCAACGAGTTCGATCCAGTATTCAACCTGCTGGATTGGGGGGCGGGGGGGGGGGTGGTGGGGGGAAATCCCAAAATCAGAACGAAATATTTCCATTGAAATAAATATGAGCCGCGCCGTGCGAAAACCGGGCTTAATGACAACAATTTCAGTTTTTACTTTTTCGCGTATTCTGAATTGTACATACATTTAAAAGCCATATGCCGCCAAGATTATCAATGTATCCCAATTATTTTTCATTTTAGAAGTATTTTTATGACGAGTGGCAAAAACGTATATGACGTTTTAGATCAATGACGTCGAAATTACGTCTTTATCAACGGCATATACAAGAGGTGTTGATAAAATACCCGGACAAGTCCTATAGATTTGTCATCTTTTATCGCATGTCAACCAAATTTGGATATCTCGTAGCCTGGCCAAGTGTCTCCCATTAGGCCAAGACAAAATATGAAAATAATGTTTATGGCTCGTGTTGCAGTTGCTAATGCAACGTCATGTTTTGGATTGCGGCCCAAGTAACGTAATTTCGTATGAATAATTTTCAAATAAGGCAGAGTGAGAAGTGTTGGCGTTTCCCTGTTGTTTGCTGCTGTCTGAAATAATTTTGGGGAATAATAGCGACATTATTTAACATTTCGTATGCGACGACATATTTTAAAGAGGGCAGTAGGCCGCTTATAACATTAACTTTGTGACAAAACACGACGTCGGGCAGATGTGGTAGCGTGAAAGCGTGATAGCTGTCGCCGTGTGTCTTTCTTGAGGATCGCATTACCATCACCTGATATCCATTATTATGCAGTCAAGTGATAAGCTGATGATTTGATACTACAAATCGTACCAAAAGCAAGTTTATGACCATCAAATTTCAAATTAACGAAAACTCCACCGACCTCACTGTGTGTTGTGTGCATTATGTATTGCTTATACACAAACAATCAAGAAGCTGCAATGCAATCACTGTTTCTGAATCTATTAGAGAGATGTTGATGCATTTATTTTTCCAAATTCAATACAAACACCGGATGTATATGTAATTACATAGCTGTGTGTCAACCTCCGTTTATGATAAAATAAGTGGCATTAAATGGCATATCGTTCGCTAAGTACTGGACAGAATTGTTCAAAAGTCTCAATTTACTAATATCGATTGCATATACTATGTTGTTCATATTTAAGATTAAATGCAGTGTAAGCGAAAACTTCGTCGATATGTAACCAGTTAAATTATGCGTTCACCATTTTGAATTCATAAGGACAAACGACGAAAAAGAGTGACAATGTCAAAGAACGACAGTTAGGCGACAATGTACAGCGCCTAAAGCATTTCTAAGTCATGGATGCTGCGAGGAACTCGTGCAAGTATCCTTGCTATAATATTTTGTCACGACACCATGGCCATAACGTCAAACATGTATTCACGTTCAGTGACGTCACAAGTACGTGACGTCAAGTCATGACGTCATAATATGTGTACTGAGGTACAAGGCATCGCTTCTCATATTAGTGAAAGTTTCAGTAAGTTATCATTTTCCGTTTTCTGTTCACACTTAATGTGAACTGACACCAGTAAACGTAAATGGGAGGGCAAAATGTGAACTTTTACGGCGACTTTAGACAATTTGAATCGTTGTTTTTCCGACGTTGTTTACCGCTTTCCATAACGTTGTCATTAAGCCCGGTTTTCGTATTAGTCCTGGCCCTGCCATAGAGACCCGTATACATTTTCATTAGCATAGACTTTGACAGTTGATTAGATACTGTAACGTCTTTTTACGTCGCTTGACGCCATTTTTAATTTACGTCTCTTTTGCTCAAATGACCTGCATAGTGGTGTTGTATAAACTATAACATCTTAATGCATATTGCAGATATCATGATCAAACAAAAATCGTTCAATTCATCACAAAAATACTATTGTCATAGTAACAAAATGTCATATTGACCAACAATTTCCCGAATACAGGTTTTCTCGCGACGCGGCCCATATGGTACTGGATAGTTGCATATCGGACTGACAAATATTTCCAAATCAGACCATAATTATGATATCGGCTACTAATGAGTCAGTATGTTTGGCAATATGTGGTACACGGCAAACCATGCATTTGGAAGTACATGTATACACAATGCGAGAATATGGCAAGTTTCCACCAGAATAGACAACATCAAATTCCGGTTATAAGCTAATATAGGCTTTAAGTTGGTAAGGTAATTTTACGTTTTCTTCATTACAACAGTAATAAAACGATTCACAGTAGTACTGAATTAGTATATATCTTTCCAAATCCCTTCCACTAATAACATAACTATTAGGAGACGATAGTTCCATGTCACGTGCATAAAATATTTGAAAACTTTCACAAATATATGATTGTTGGAGCTATTTTGGCGGCCATTTTAAAATGGTAGCCATTTTTGAAACATGTAACTCGTATTGATAGTATAATTATTCAATTATAGAACATGTTAAATGTTGTGAAAGAAAAAAACACTTACATTTTTGTACCTCCGTGTCATGTGCATCAAATATTTGAAAACCTACTCAAATATATTCTATTTTGGCGGCCATTTTAAAATGTTAGCTGTTTTTGAAACATGTAACTCATATTGATAGTACAGTTATTCACTTATAGAACAAGTTAAATATTTTGAGAGAAAAAAATACTTATATTACATGTATTATTATTCAGGCAAATTTATTCCATGCAAATTTACAGGCATGTAATATTATCGCCAGCCATCTTTAAAAATGGCCACCATTTCAGTCACGTGACGAATCTGGAATGTCCCTATAGCTAAAATCCTTTATTATGGTTTCATCTACGACTGTACCAAATTTCATGCTTGTATCACAAAATGCACAATTCAGCTTAAAATCACGACGTATCGATTCCGCTATATATTTCACCCTACATTCTAAGCCAATCGCTGTCCAGTATTGTGCTCCACTTATTTCACATATTGCAACGTTTAACCCCAATATATTGTGTATTACCAGATTTAATTATTAACTGTTCGACGGGAAATGGAAAATCAATACTCGGAGGGGACATTGCGTTGTACACTGGGCTGAACAATAAGTATGTTATTGTTCACATATTGGAGTCTGAATTTAAATGCCGTGAAACACAGGAAAGTGCATTACGAAGAACTCACAAATAGGACAACCCCCTAGTTGCTAACGGTAACTCTTGCGGTACGGGACGGTACGGGACGGTACGGGAGGAGATTGCAAGAGTTACCTTCGCAACTAGACAACTGCCCCCCCCCCCCACCCCTTCCCCAAATGTAGGATCCGCCCCTGAATTATAATATAGTTCTCATGTTCGAAATTAGGAAATATGACTAGTCGATGCTGGGCTGTGCATAGATCAGGACCCGGGAGTATAACATGTTCTGCACACGTTCACCAAAGTCGGAACACCTAAATGCGCGGTGTAGTAGACACTAAAAAGAAAGTATAAACTTGATTTATTTTACAACGATTACAAACAAGCGCGAGAGCGTAAGATGAAGAGATGAAGGCGTAAGGGTGGTCGTTATTGTGAGAGGAAACCGGAGTACCCGGGGGGAAGCTCACTAGTCCGATCTGGCGACCACCATACCCATAAGCCATACTTCTCTAGGCGCAGCCACAATGAAGATAGTCTTTTATCCCGTCAACACAGAGCGTATGTGCCGTGAAACATTGTTCAATATCCTGTCAATACGACCTAATCACTGCGTATGAATATGTGCGGTTGTCATACTAGTCGATTCTCCAACTTTGAGGATGCGGCTGGGGTTATTTTTTGCATTTTAAAGCTATTTGTAGTGTTGACGGGATAAATAGAATATTAGATTAGTGCCGTGAATGGGAACAAGTATCTGGCGCGGCACGTTTCCTAAGCCTTGCCAGACATGTTCCCATTCACGGCACTAACTTACTATTCTCTATTAGAATCAGGTTTGCGACCAAACTAGCATACATAGTGGCTGTTGCTGGAGACATGCGTCTATATGTAAAAGGAGTAACCCCAACCAGGCTGATCTGGATCTACACTACTCGCAGAACCCACAAGTAAACCAGTTAAAACCACAAATGACGGGCAATGAATCAAATGACACACCAGGGTTTACACTGGTAAAAGACCATTAGACGACGGAGTACAGAATGCAGTGCATGTGTGCATTATTGATTGAGACGACAATACGGGGGATCGAGAAATGTATTGACAGTGTTAATTGTTTCAGCAACCACAATTATGTGACATAATTAGTTTCATTGATAGATGACCCGAACATTGACTCCAGATTCCGCCTGTATTTGCTTCTGCGACTGTTTTTTTTTATCCGCATATGAGGGCCTTTTAAAACGTTCTGATTACGGAGGCTGTACCTTTTATATTATTGAGTAATCATCTTGATTCTTAACACAGTTATCACGTCTTTGATACATTTTCGAGTTTTGTTTCTGCATTTACACAGTGTTATAACACCGTTCGATCACGTTAGTCCGCATGTACGATCGATAATCCGCTCGCTAAAGCTCGCGGATTATCTACTCGTACATGCGGACGAACCGTGATCTAATTGTGACTTATAATTATACAGGTCTATCAAATATGTTTCATAAGCTTCCCGAAGAAAATAGACAATGCACACATGGCATAACGTTACTGTCATGACTATAGACATCTTCACCACCAGTATATTTAAGTTTAAGTTATTGTTCACATATTGGATTGTTAAGGAATTAAATGTGAGGGAGCGCTAGCGACCGCAACATTTAGTTCATGAAAAATCCAGTATGTGAACAATAACATACGTAGGTATCACGGGACAGTGGGCGGCTAGCTTTCAAAAAGGGGTGGACGATTTTCTATATACTTCACTACCGACCATGTAAGTTACACCAGTGTGTCTAGAGAAATAGGTTTATGAATATTTATTGACTTTGGGTGGCTTGACTAGGTGTATTTTTTAGAGTATTTCATAATTCTACGAAACTGAATGTTAGCTTCGGTTGATTTTCACATCTTGGAAAATGGCGCATGCTATTATGTCTCGCCGGTACGGTTTCGCGTCAGAATTTATAGAGGATATTCATATTTTTGCAACGAATATGACATATATATACATCGAGTGGTGTGAAATGTCCATATTTCACGAGTGCCGTTAGGCACGAGTGAAATATGGACATTTCACACCACGAGAAGAACATATATGTCATATTCGTTGCAAAAATAGGAACATTCTATTTATTATATACCGCTCCATGGAAATTAGCAGTTTTTCAGACTACATGTATATACGATAATGAATGTGTATTTGCAGCCTATTTGCGCTGTTTTCCCTAACATAGGTTTTATGAATATAGATAGCTGAAGTAGTCGTATTTTCACCGGAAGTTGTTTATTTCATCGATGAGAACATATGACTTTTATTTACATCATATAACTATGTATTTCATGGATAGGTATATAATAAAAGGTATTTTTCGGGAATTTGTAGCGAAAATTTGAGGTGGTTATGACCCCGCATTGGAATCATTTTAAGGAAATGGTGTGGTGTTACAAGTGATAGAACAAGACATATCAAAGAATATGTGCCTCATATTTTCATGAGAACAATTCCAACAAATTCGGTCGTGTTGAAATTTCTGGCCAAAAATAGGTGGGTGGGGTACTTTGTGAACAATTAATTAAACACATCTGATGCGGTTACTGCATTTTTATTGTGGAGCGCGATTTGTACTTCATTTGCGAGTATTTTTCAATACTTTTCGCAAGAGCCTCCTTAACTGATTGTGAGAGGCGGTGCTTTTTATAAGTCACGCGCCGCCCTTAGAAAAGCAGTAAATTTTGACTATTTTCGACCGTCCCGTGATGCCTTAGAGTTCAGCCAAGTTTACCATGCAATATCCCATCCGAGTATTGATTTTGCATTTCCTGTCGAACAGTTAATCAAAAGCTGGTAATATATAACTTATTGGGTTAAACGTTGCAATATGTGAAATGAGTGGATCACAATGCTGCCCAGCGAGTGGCTTAGCAAGTAGGGCGAACTATAAGGAACATTAAAGATTAAAACTAACTCTTGACATTCTGTAATTTCTACTGTATAAACGCTTGCATGTATGTCTTTGAAATAGGGCTAAATTGTGCTATCAGTCAGGGCCCGGTTGCTCAAAACCTCTGTCAGCTTAACAGACTGTTAAATCCTTAGCAATGCTAAGGATTTAACAGTCGGTTAAGCTAACAGAAGCTTTGAGCAACCGGGCCGAGTCTAGTAGTTTGATTTGTGACGGGAGAAATTGAGTTTATAAATGTGTGATGGACAGACAGTACAGCTCCTCAACTGTGGCTGGGGAAAATGAGCTTATGAGATTTTAGCCAATACAGCCCCTGAACTGTGACTGAAGAATTGGGCTTAAGGAATTTGCGACAATATGTCGCTTCTTGTCAGTGACATGAGAAATTGGACGCAGTACATGTATTGCGAGTCTATCTCATAGTCTGTGACTGGAGAAGTGTGGCTCAGGATATTACAAGCGCAATACTGTAGCCACATATTTGTTATACATTCACAGAGTAGTGGTTTTAATGTGGGGTTGTATATCTCTGCAATTCTCAATAAATCATTGGTAAGCAATTACAATTTCACCAGTGAACAGTAAACTTAAAGAATTAAGTCAGCCGACGATATATTGAAAGTCACGGCTGTAGACACAGCACACAGCCGTGGCACTATTTTGGCTGTAGAACGCAGGAAAACTCATGTTGATGGTCTAGGTTGAATTTCTTTCTGGGGAGCCCCGCTTAATAGTCAGCCGTGGAATTATTTTATTCACCGCTGCGGGCCTCTAAGTACTTTCATGAAAGACCATTACTCTTTCAGAAGCGTAATCACCATACATTCGTTCCCTCGAATTGACAATTCGTTCCCACGAGATGACAATTCGTTCCCTCGAGTTAACAATTCGTTCCCACGCTATAACAATTCGTTCCCACGATATAACAATTCGTTCCCGTGGGAACGAATTGTTATTTCGTGGGAACGAATTGTTAAACTGAGGGAACGAATTGTTATTTCGTGGGAACGAATTAATAAAAAAAAGAGCTATGCGTCCCCTGCGGGGCTCCGTACAACGCGATGCAACCTGTTAGAAACTCGAATATCTAGAACTAGTAGCTGGTGTCATAGTACGTATGTGTTAATAGCGAACACTATAGACTCTCATTCGTGTACACAGGGCGCCAAGCCGATCTGGGACCACGAACACTGGTGCCGCACCCCACGAAAGCGTAAAATGTTTCACGTCCAAATATACACCGGTTTCCTGGCGAGATGCCAAGTCAGCTCTACTTTGAGCTATCGGATAAATGCATTTTTCGTCTAGTAACAGGCGCAAATTTCTTGCGCCGGTCACTAGACGAAACGTATTTATGCAATTTCTGATTGGAACTTCGTCGGGAATTCGGCGTTACCTCGGCGCGGAGTGCAGCATCAGTGTTGTCGGAAGCCGAATATCCAGCATATGGCGACATAGACAAGAGAATAGTAGGTTAGTGCCGTGAATGGGAAAACATATCCGGCAAGGCTCAATCATTTCTTTATTTCTCATCAGAAGTATATGTTGTGACCACTCATTTGAACCGTCTCGCCGAGACGGTTCACATGAGTGGTCACAACATATACTTTGGTTCAGAAATAAGGAAAATAGATAGAGAATAGTAGGTCAGTGCCGTGAAGGGGGGAAATATCTGGTAAGACTTAAGAAACGGGATGTGCCGAGCCCATCCCGTTTCCGTGCCGCGCCAGATATTTTTCCCATTCACGGCACTATCCTACTATTCTATTTATCCCGTCAACACTACAAACAGTTTTAAAATGCAAACCATAACCCCAGCCGCATCCTCAAAGTTGGAGAATCGACTAGAATGACAACCGCACATATCCATACGCAGTGATTAGGTCGTATTGACAGGATATCAAAAATATTTCACGGCACCGTGTTTCCCGGCACATACGCACTGTGTTGACTGAATAAAACCCAATTGTTCTGTTTGTAGCGTACGTAATTCACCCTGCGTTATGTACATACTGACAATTCAGGTTAGGCGGCATATTGCTTTAATGAATAGACTCTGGTCACTGTTCAGGGATGCGCAAGCTGATTTGCGATCACAAAGGTCCAACTGCATGTGAGACAAGATGGTTTCCTCACGACGACTCAAACATCTTACTTTTAGTGCATTCGCAGATTCCCAGAGCGTTACAATACGGATATGTACAATCGTCCCCTGACAGACACGTGGTCGGACAGTTCGCCGGCGAGCCGCATTCCCGCCACGACATCGTCCGCCGCATCCGGCACG
This sequence comes from Conchocele bisecta, assembly GCA_029237695.1. Lineage (NCBI taxonomy): Eukaryota > Metazoa > Mollusca > Bivalvia > Lucinida > Thyasiridae > Conchocele > Conchocele bisecta. Next base: position 69,687,574 of record CM055266.1, read on the forward strand.
TCGGCATTTTGTTTACGTCGGATCCGTCGGCAATATGCCCGTCAGCCACGGTGTCCGGCTTTAGGTCAATTAATATATCCGACAGTTGGGAACCATGCACTGGAATAGATGGATACGAGTTTATAAAATCGGGTTTATTGTATTTGTGAACAGTGTAGTCCCAGATCAGACTGCGCATCCGCGCAGTCTGATCAGGGTCTACACTGTTCGCCAATCGGTCAAGTTTGTATCAATTATGACTCCAGCATAATTAATAGCAATGACACATTTATTGTACTCGTCTGCATATGTCTTCAGGTTGAACTAAATTAAGTTGTATTTTATGTGACTACGTATGGAAACAAACACTGGAAAATAAGATAAATAAATTTGTCACGAAAACAGAGGCTTTATCAGCATAAAATGCGTAATCAAGATAGTTGTATTGTATGGAAGGGGATATCCGCCACTACATTGCATGCTGCTTCATGACAATGCAGTCGACCATTGTTACATGTCATCCTGCACTGCGGCTACTCGTTACTGCTTAATGACAACTCCATCGTGCATTATTACATTTCACATTGCATACCTCGATTGGCTATTTGACATTGTTACATGTCATCCTGCATATTGGCTATACAATACTGCTTAATGACAACTCCATATTGCATTATTACATTGCATATTGCATAGCTCGATTGGCTATTTCACATTGTTACATGCCATATTCTGCCATGTGTCATTCTGCTTACTGCTTGCTGGGATGCGTATATGACTATATGGATTCCGCCGAATGACGCATGCAAGCACGCAGAATGGCCCATGTCAGAATAAGAATTGGCCGAATGAGGGATGCCAGCATCGCAGTAAGCAGTAGGCCGAATGAAACTTGGCAAAATGTGCAACGCCCTCTGTTGTCATAATGGGAACGCTTCCATTATGACGCCAGGTGGCACTCCAAAATAAGTACAGTAGATACCGTGTGGCACTGCCCGAGCGTTAGCACGGTGATTCGCCGTGGTCGTTCACGGGGGATCACCGCGATTGCGTATCTACCTGTATAAATGAATGTACGCGAAGGTGCAGTACTTCAGCAAAATAAAACATTTTTGTTTGTATGAGAAACGATGAATTAAGTGAGCGCGTGCGTGTGTATGTGTACGTGTGCATTCGCGCTTTGATGTAGCTAAAGTCAAACATAATGCTATATCACTATTCTATATGTACACGAGTTATGGTGTTAACTGCTTAGACACAATGCCATCAATGTTTGTCAAATAGCAGGCCCGTAGCCAGCGGGGTGAGGGGGGGGGGGGGGGGGGGGGTGGGGGGGGGGGGGGGGGGGGGGGGGGGGGGGGGGGGGGTGGTCGGAGCGGTCGGACGCCCCCCCCCCCCGACCAGCCTCGAGGTCCACTTTTTTAGCCTCGATGTCCACTTTTTTAGCCTCGAGGTCCACTTATTTAGGCCCCCCCCCTAGATACCTCAGGCCCATTGGGCCTTCAAAACGACCCCCCCCCCCTTCAAACAGGTCTGGCTACAGGCCTGAATTGTATATATATATATTCTTAACTTGGTTGATTGATTGAATTGGGGTGATCGACCACTTTAAATACATTATGTCCGCGGTGGCACAGTGACAAAATACCACAAGAAAAAACGTCTACTGTACTAATTACTTCAATTAAGGTAATAATCACACTTTCCATTTACTCATCTGTTGACAATGGATACTTATGTCCGTATTTACATGTACATTTACTAATGAAGAGTACCTGCTAATTATAGTTCGTGTTAAAAAATAATAATAATTAGACCGATGGTGTTCAATCTCCCGAAATAGTCACAGGTAAGCCGCTAAATGATAAAGACTGGATTATTTCCTTTGCGGCCAGAATGGATTAAATCACCTTTATTCGCAATTCAATCAATCAACCAAGTTAAGAAAATATATATACAATTCAGGCCTGTAGCCAGACCTGTTTGAAGGGGGGGGGGGTGTCGTTTTGAAGGCCCAGTGGGCCTGAGGTATCTAGGGGGGCCTAAATAAGTGGGCCTCGAGGCTAAAAAAGTGGACATCGAGGCTAAAAAAGTGGACCTCGAGGCTGGTCGGGGGGGGGGGGGGGGGGTGGGGGCGTCCGACCGCTCAGACCCCCCCCCCCCCCCGCTGGCTACGGGCCTGCAATTTGACAAACATTGATGGCATTGTGTCTAAGCAGTTAACACCATAACTCGTGTACATATAGAATAGTGATATAGCATTATGTTTGACTTTAGCTACATCAAAGCGCGAATGCACACGTACACATACACACGCACGTGCTCACTTAATTCATCGTTTCTCATACAAACAAAAATGTTTTATTTTGCTGAAGTACTGCACCTTCGCGTACATTCATTTATACAGGTAGATACGCAATCGCGGTGATCTCCCGTGAACGACCACGGCGAATCACCGTGATAACGTTCGGGCAGTGCCACACGGTATCTACTGTACTTATTTTGGAGTGCCACCTGGCGTCATAATGGAAGCGTTCCCATTATGACAACAGAGGGCGTTGCACATTTTGCCAAGTTTCATTCGGCCTACTGCTTACTGCGATGCTGGCATCCCCCATTCGGCCATTTCATATTCTGACATGGGCCATTCTGCGTGCTTGCATGCGTCATTCGGCGGAATCCATATAGTCATATACGCATCCCAGCAAGCAGTAAGCAGAATGACACATGGCAGAATATGGCATGTAACAATGTGAAATAGCCAATCGAGGTATGCAATATGCAATGTAATAATGCAAGATGGAGTTGTCATTAATCAGTATTGTATAGCCAAGATGCAGGATGACATGTAACAATGTCAAATAGTCAACCGAGGTATGCAATATGCAATGTAATAATGCAAGATGGAGTTGTCATTAAGCAGTATTGTATAGCCAATATGCAGGATGACATGTAACAACGTCAAATAGTCAACCGAGGTATGCAATATGCAATGTAATAATGCAAGATGGAGTTGTCATTAAGCAGTATTGTATAGCCAATATGCAGGATGACATGTAACAACGTCAAATAGCCAATCGAGGTATGCAATGTGAAATGTAATAATGCACGATGGAGTTGTCAGTAAGCAGTAACGAGTAGCCGCAGTGCAGGATGACATGTCACAATGGACGACTGCATTGTCATGAAGCAGCATGCAATGTAGTGGCGGATATCCCCTTCCATAGTATTGGCGTGATCTCCATTCCTATTAAAATAAATAATGTATACATTATTGCCGGTTCATCTCCGATGCACATTTAGTATTTAAGGTAAGTTCAACGTAGTACATGTATGTATATACATATAGTTACATGTAATAATGTACGTACAGTGCAACCTCTCTACAACAGCCACCCATGGGAAGACGCAAAACTGGCTGTTGTAGAGAGGTGGCTGTTGCAGGGAGGTTAATGCTAAATTAAATTTTGTCGTCCGCTGTTTATTTATTTTCTTCGATAATTATCATCAAAAACATGCTTTGGCAACATTTAAGAATCATTTCCAATGGAACATGTTTTTATTGAGAACGAAGGCAAAATAAACAGCCGATGACAATGTTCGTGCTTAGCAGTCTAAGGGCTAGATACAGAGGAAATCATCCAGTTGGGATATAAAATAGCGGCTGTTATAGAGAGGGTGTTGTTGTAGAGAGGTGACCGTTCAGGGAGGTTCGACTGTACTGCAAAATGTAACACTAACGTGCACATGTGGAGATATTTCTGGCTAGATCGAATATATATATGACACGTACATAACTGGATCTCGAGATGTACAGGTCAGAAAGGGAAGATTCATGTATGTACAGTGTTGTTTTGTTTTGTTTTTAATAAATAAATACTACAGATCCTGGTGAGACAGCTCGATTCCTATCAGCTCTGCTTGGCTGGATATAGAGTGTTGCAAATACATAATATTGGATTCGTAGCGTGTGGCAATGAAAGATCACGACTGATTTCTTTGTAACTATTGTTCAGTGGAAAGACAATTGGATGACGGTAGAGCAATAGAATATCGAATTACATAAAAGTACTAGATTCGTTGTAATGTTTAATTAAAATACACATTAAAACATAAATAAACCCACAATCTCCAGTGTAACAAATATGCGAAGCAGGGCCCGGTTGCTCAAAACCTCTGGTAGCTTAACAGACTGTTAAATCCTTAGCAGTGCTAAGGATTTAACAGTCTGTTAAGCTAACAGAAGCTTTGAGCTGTACATAAATAAACCCACAATCTCCAGTGTAACAAATATGCGAAGCAGGGCCCGGTTGCTCAAAACCTCTGGTAGCTTAACAGACTGTTAAATCCTTAGCAGTGCTAAGGATTTAACAGTCTGTTAAGCTAACAGAAGCTTTGAGCAACCCGGCCCAGGTTATTCAAAATCATGTACGGTACCTTAACTCCGTATCTTACCTATGAAATCATCATGTTAACTTAATTCAGTCTCGACTTATGTATGCATAAGCCTATTTATTATATACCTACCCATGAAATACATAGTTATACGATGTAAATAAAAGTCATATGTTCTCATCGATGAAATAAACAACTTCCGGTGAAAATACGACTACTTCCGCTATCTATATTCATATTCTGTATTTAGAAAGAAAACAGCGCAAATAGGCTGCAAATACACATTCAATACCGTATACAGTCTAATAAACTGCTAATTTCCAAGTAGCGGTATATAATAAATAGAATATTCATATTTTTGCAACGAATATGACATATTTGCAAAAATATGAATATCCTCTATGTATGTACGTGACTGTGACTGGAGAAATGGTGCTTATAGTGCTGATGGGGGCAAATCTTTGTTTTTATCAAAACGACTGCGGTTTCGTCATTTTAAGGACGACCATGTTCCAGTTGTAATACTACGAGGGACAATTTAGCAACATTACTTATGTAGTTAGTCTGAACATTCTGTAGAGAAATATCATTGTTTCCAAATGAAAAGTACATTTATCCGAACTTTCGGTATAAATGTAGTTTGCATTTGGAAACAATGACATTGTCCAGACCAATACAGGGGCGTGTTTCACTAAACTTCGTACGACTAAAATGTTCGTAAGAGCAAATTTAGGATCGTCTGGAAATTTCAATTGATGGATTTAAATTTATTGAGCATATACAGACTATGCTTACTAACTGTAAATCCACTAATTGTTTACAAGAAAACATTGTTAATGTGAAATTTACAGACTATTATAATTATGCACTTGCGAACACTTTAGTCGTACGAAGTTTAGTGAAACGGCCCCACAGATTCTGAAGCAATGTTACTGAATTTCGTACTGTCGGACACGTAGTTTTACCGGCTGAAATATGGTCAGCATTAAAGGAGGAAGAAACCGCAGTAATTTTGATGAATGTACCAATTTACCTCACAACTCCTGGGCGCTGCCATTACTACGCAAAGATACACGTGATCACGTGATCCCCACCGTGATTTAACCATATTCTAAACTGAGACGAGGAAATTATAAACAAATGTTCCGCAATGTAGTATGGTATACATTATTCATAATATGCATATGATCCGTGTTAAACTTTCATGCTGTTTGTGTTCTGCGTTTAATATTATTGAATTAGTTTTATTTATATTAGTATTACGTATACATACATCAAGTGTTTATCAATATTTATATATGCACTTAAAGGCACATGCCCACTCAGTAGGCACAGATATAATCATTTAGAAATAATTGTTTTACTAATAGTGACGCGCGGTGGTATCAGGCTCTTTTCATATGCAAATGAGGCATGATATGTTTTTAATTATTTATACTAATTAAATGCATCGTCTGAAAAATAATATTTTCGACAGATTATAAAGTATGATCATTGCACATCAAACAATAAATACAGATAATAAACAGCAATATCTGTTAACATGTTAAGGAAACACGGTTATCGCCCCTGATATCAGTTTGACAATTTAAGTCTGATATAAAATGTATAATAATGCCCATCAATACGTGGGGTAATGGTGAATGAATGTTTATTTTGCCAGAAAATGTCCCAGATGATGTCTCTGATATAAAGAGCATTGTGTGCCTACTGAGTGGGCATGCACCTTTAAGGAATACAAACATGGGTTGTTGCGTTTACTAGGGTTAACAATACATTTGGTATGTTTAAAGTGCGAAGGACACCTCGCAAACGTTAAACATACCAAATGTATTGTTAACCACAGTAAAATCAAAAATACATGGTTTTGTTACTTATATTTACACTGCATTTTCTGATAGTTTCAAAAATGTAAATAACCAAATATGGCGTTAAGGTTAAGAATAACGTCAGTTTGTCGCAATTCCTGGAACAGCGACGTTTCCGGTCAATAGTGTGCAGTTATTGGCAACCTCGTGGAATTTATGGACGTCAAACGAACTTTAACCAATCAACAGCATGGCGCGACAGCACGTGGGTCTAATGTATTGTATTGTATTGATGTTTTACTCATAATGGTTACATCACAGATAAACATGGCGAGCAGTGAATACTTTGATCAGATGCGCATTCTAATCTTGGTATTTATTGGTCATGGAGGTATACGCCCAGTAGCCGATTTCACCAATATTGCAAAGTATACTTTTCTAGCAAACTTTGAGGGAGTAATCATTTATTTTTCCTGAAATGCATTATTTCATATATAACTAACGACTGCATATATTTGATGATTAAAAGTATGCAGAATTATTATACTGAATTTATTACATTATCACAGCCAATATAGCTGTGATAATGTAATAAATTCAGTATAATAACAATTATTAAATTTATCTTTAAATTGAAAATTTCTCCCTCAAAATATACTTTGCTAGATAAGTATACTTTGCAATGTTGGTGAAATAGGCTACTGGGCTCGCGGTTATGTCGTTATTGTCCATGCTCATCTGGGAGCCGGGGACAGCTAGAATCCCAATTGTTCTACAGTACTCAACTTGCCCGAGTCACATGAGTGCAACATGACCACGTGTTCTGAATTGTTTTATACATCTGACCGAGTTTCTTATTTGATTTGTTGCATACTATGTTGTCTAAGTTTATGCATGTATGCATGAACGTAGAAAACATATAATGCAACAAACCAGTGTTCTGTGTTGAGTATGGAAACCTGTTATAATTAAGGGTCTTGGGGGCCGTTTCACTAAACTTCTTACGACTAAAATGTTCGTAAGCGCAAATTTAGAATCGTTTGGAAATTTCAATTGATGGATTTACATTTATTGAGCATAGGCTGCATATGCAGCCTATGCTCAATAAATGTAAATCAAATAATTGTTAACAAGAAAACTGTGTTAATGTGAAATTTACAGACTATCCTAATTTTTCACTTACGAACATTTTAGTGGTACGAAGTTTAGTGAAACGGGTCCAGGACCCAGGGTTATAACTCTTTGTGCGTACTCAATTCAGATTCATACTCACACTTAGACAGCTTAAACGCAATTGGGTAGAGCATGACAGGTGCGCTAAATTGTTTTTATAAGGTCGAACCCTGTTGTTTATTTTCATATATGAGACACGCCATGTGATTTTGTACCCAAGAACATGCGGAATTGTCTTCCGCATTTGCTGTGAAAATGTCGTCAACTTTCTACGTCATTTACGGAAACTATCGTAAATTTTGTAACTCTTTCATGAGAATTCGTACAAAATCCCATGGCGTGTTTCATAATGTCAACGCAGACAGGTTGCCTCGAACAAAATGACCAATATATTAGGTATTGTTTAGACCGAATTGAGCATGGTTTTAAGAATCGTTTTGTTTTATATAGTTCGATCCCTCTTTTGTTAAATCACCCTTACGTATGTTTTCAGGTTAAGTGTGGCAGTGGTGCAGACGCATTTGGGATCGACTTCACGTTATTTCCAACAATTGCCTTGTATGCAGTTTCGTAACACAGGTGATAACTCGTAGCCGGAACGGTAAACTGCTTGCAATTTCCATAAATGTGGCTGTGCTTGGAGAAATGGGGCTTATGGTATCTGAGTCTAATGTAATCGTGATCGTGATCGAATAGCACACTCTTGTAGTCTGAAAACGATCTGTATCGATTGTTAGAAGCATGGCGTGTGTTTCTTTGATGGAATGGCGAACAGTGCGGATCCTGATCCGACTGTGCGGATGCACAGGCTGATCAGGATCCACACTAATCGCAACACTCAATTTCTTCATAGCCAAAATTATGGTTCGCAGTCTGTGCTGGTCTCACGACAAGCAATAAGCCCAGTTCCGTCAGATCGCGGTTATACGAATGTTTTCAGAGGAAACATTAGGGGCCTATTTCATCAACATTGCAAAGTATACTTTGAGGGAGCAATCATTTATTTTTCCTGATATGCATTATTTCGTATAGAACTAACAAATGCATATATTTCATGATTAAAAGTATGCAGAATTATTATACTGAATTTATTACATTATCACAGCCATTAAATGGCTGTGATAATGTAATAAATTCAGTATAATAAAAATTAATAAATTTTTCAAAAAATTGAAAATTTCTCCCTCAAAGTATGCTTTGCTACTAAAGTATACTTTGCAATGTTGATGAAATAGGCTACAGAGCTCAGTGATCACGACAGCGGGCCGCCTGTGGGATTGCTGTGACGCGGAATCCCGTAGTGATAGACGCCGCTTCCGTGCCTCATTATTTAGAGTAGTTTTGTCCATGAAGGCCCCATGGCGATACACCAGTGCCTATGTACCATTCGGCCTCACCATATGTCCGCAATTATCGAAATCACTGGTGCTGCACCGCACGCCAGCGTAAAATGTTTCACGTCGAAATACGTGCCGGATTCCTGACGAATTCCCAGTCCGCTGCATCATGGCTAATTATTGATGACCGTCCGCAGCAGAAACTAACTGTGCAATAGCGCACCTGGTGGGGAAAGAACTAAAGTTTTCATCTTTAAGTCCGTCACCAAAGGGGTTTGATGTAAGCGGCATCCCTGGGATACCTTCGGCGACGTGTTTAAAGAGAACACAGTTAGTTTCTGCTGGGGACGGTCATCAATAATTAGCCATCTAGTATAACAACCAGCTCCACTGTACCTTCTGTGCTTTGATTTGTATTGTTTTAAATTACGTCTTTTTATTGCATTTTAGGCAACAAAACACATATTTTAGACATCATTAAAACAATATTTCTTTCGTATGAAGTACATTCATATCTGCAAATGCTAACGTAAATTCCTAGTGGTCCTAGTATCGTCATACGTATTCAATTAAGAAAACCACTTTACACAAGGCCATGATGAAAACACGTTATTATTTTTATACTATGTTTTAAAAAAATCCATGATATGCCCCTTTAAAAGTGAAAAAGATCTGTCTTTTTCTGAAATCGATGGTTTTCATTTTTATTGATCTACAATAATACAACTACATGTGTATATTGTATAGAATGTAAACGTACGTGACATAGGACAGTCCGCAATTGTTCCTGGTTCCACAACGAACATTTGTCTCTTGTTTACACACCATGTTAACATCGTTTTCGTTTTTATAATTAGAAAAAGATATGTTTGCTTGTTTAAACGTTTAAACCAGCAAACATATCGTTTTCTAATTATAAAAACGATAACGATGTTAACATGGTGTGTAAACAAGAGCTATGTGAGTTTAAACCAACGAAAACATCGTTTTCTAATTACAAGCTACGATATTTATGGCATCACCATGCGTTGAAAGAACGACAATGTTTCAATAGTTGAAAGACGGGTATTTCAATATCGTTTTCAAGTACAAATACGAATACATTCGTTTATTTTGTTTGGGAGCGTTCATCGAATCTTCTCTGTAGATCTATTGTCGTTGCTAAAAGGTATTTTGCTCATTGCAAATTGTGCTTCAATGTACAGTAATAGTGGAAACGTATCAAATTATCTCCCTTGTTTATTACAGTCTGTTGTTGTAAAATGGATGTACAGTGGAAGCTATCTAAACCTGAAACCTCTCCACTTTAATACAAACGATGTTCACTTCAAACAATACACGTCCGTGTACATTGACAGTCAAACCCCTCAAAACCGCACACAGATAAATGTTAGTAAAACTTAATTGTAACCGGGTTCATTGCCATTTATCTCCGTATGTATATGTCTTTTCGTGATCGCAAAGCACCCACTCGTGCCTTGGAATAGTTTGTTTGTTTTACAATGGGACCTCTCTAAACCGGACACCCGAAAATTGTAATTTTTGACATCATTACAAGCATAATTAGGTTTTTATTTCGCAAACATATTCTGAACAAGTTTGTCATGTGACATAGTTTGAATTCCAGCCGTTTTGAAGCACCACCAGGGTGGTCATAGGAGATTGAATTAATCTTAGATCCTATTATATCCAGAGCAGACTGGGTGCAGATTATGAGAAAATAGGTCCAACAACATCGATACTTAAAAGGAACCTAGAGTGGAATAGCCAAGTGGGTTGTAAACTATATTATACATGTATAACGGGATACGGACAAAATCCCCCCCGGACATAATCCCCCCCCCCCCATGATTTTTGACACAGGAGGACAAAATCCCGCCCCCCCCCCCGTCTAAAATGCATGTAGGACAAAATCCCCCCCGTCCAAAATCACAGGTAGGACATAATCCCCCCCCCCATCAAAATTAAAAAAACAATATGGTTTGGGACCGACATCAGTATACAAATGTACAAACGATACATACAAATTCTTGTTTGAAGTTTATTGAAGTTTATTGTGCAACTGAAAATACTTTATTAGTATTAATGTGTTGATTGTGCAACTGAAAATACTTCATTAAATGTGCTTGATGTTTGATGTTTATTGTGCAAATAAAAGTACTGAATATGATTTACCTTGATTCTGGACGAGGGGGGGGGGGGGGGTTTTGGGGGGGGGGGGGGGGGGCTTTTGTCCTACCTTGAATTTTGATGGGGGGGGGGGATTATTGTCCTACCTGTGATTTTAGACGGGGGGGGGGGGATTTTGTCCTCCAGTGTCAAAATTCATGGAGGGGGGGGGGGGGGGGCGGGATTATGTCCGGGTGGGGATTTTGTCCTACACTCATAGCAAACAGCATTGGTGGTGGCCGACATAATATTTCTATTTCCCATAATGAGGTAGCAGACGAGGAAATGGAACACAGATTATATACTTACCAGGAAATGACATCGTTAAACGAAGCTTATCCCCTCGCTGGCAGCCTTGATACTAATAAAGAAAAGGTTTTGCCATACAAATTTCCCTCACAAACAAGGTGAACATAAGTCCTCAGTGACCTTGACCTAGGGCGGTCGGACGTGGGACGTGGTAATGTAAAGCAAAGCACCATCCCTAGACACACATTGTGTCCAAATATTATCACAATTAGTGAAGCGGTTCACGAGTTATTGGAAAAAAAACGCTACAGCCCCTCGTACCTATCAGCGAGGGGATAATAAAATAGACAAAGATACGCCACGAGACGAACTGTAATTATGCTACCAATCTGTCAGTTCGCACGAGTCCAAACTACTCGAAGATGTGCATGTAAAGTGGACCGCTGCACGAATGAAGCAATCAATTGACCAATTCTCCTTCACAGCGATACATCAACAACCAGTACCTTCACTAGCGGCATTGCATGTATGACCATGAACTGACTAGATTACGAACAGCGTATTGCCAGATCAGGTTGCGCGGATGCGCAACTTGATCTGGGACTACGCTGGTCGCAAACAGAAATACAAATTATCTTTGACAAGACGGATTTCATATGAAACTTCCAGGCTTGGTGCTCGTGCAGTGTTATCGCGATAGGTGATAATATGTTGCATTATTGATGAGGATGATGAAGATTAAATTCCGCCTAGTAGCAGCGCCGTGATTCCCAAATGCGTAATTCGGTCCACGTTTTAAACAATATCTTTACTCCTGATAAGAAGCGTATGTGAAGAAATATAAGCTAAAATTCTATTAATCGGATGGATTGTTTAACCATTTCAGTACTAAGTATTACGTATGAACTGTTATCAGAATACATGTATCGAACACAAATAATATTTTTGAGACAAAAAAAGAGGAAATATTGAAAGATCGGGTAGAATAGGGAACAAGATTGAGTGTTCAAAATAACTAAGAATTATTTCTTTCTCGACGGAATCGCATGTGTAATTTCAAAAATTGTTCAGATTCTGAGATTGCCAAGTTCAGGTTTCGTCATTCAACCTAAATGGAGAACAAGATACACAAAACAGACCCATTAACCCATTTGAAGAAGAAGCTAACGCAATACATCACGACAAACACATGGCATGCGCACACATCGGTGATCAATGAGCCTTCAACGCGGCACAAACATGCACTCCGCGACTTTTACTATTGCATCCGTCTTTTATAGTGTCTGTATCTTTATAGCTGACACCCGACCATTATAAAATATAGTCACAACAACAGCCCAATCTGTCCTCGCGAATAAAACGGGAATAAACGTATATTCCAGGTCAAAGTAGGTATAATATACATGTTTCTTATTGGTCTATGCACGTTTGTTTAACAGAACCCTGAACGCTCGTCACTAAATGCCAGGACAGAATGGCTGTTATTGTGACCATATTTTAAAATGTCAGGACAGAATGGCTGTTATTGTGACCATATTTTAAAATGTCAGGACAGAATGGCTGTTATTGTGACCATATTTTAAAATGTCAGGATATCAGCTATAAGGAAACAGCTACTTTAAAAGACAAATGAAATAGTAAAAGTCATCGGCGTGCAAGTCCATAGAGTCAGTGCGGCCGTTAAACGTACGCATCAAGTCAAGTCAAGTAAAAGTCATCCGTATAGCTGAGATTATCCAAACTAACGTTAGCGATGTTTTGAACCGGCCTCATATTTTTCTTTCGTAAGTGCTGTCAAGAATCACAGGATCTGCACTGTTCGCCATGAGTCCTTCAATGAAGTACACACCATGATTCTAACAAGCAATACGCAGTACAGATCGTTATCAGTCTACATAAGTGTGCTACATGCATTTGACCAGGAGCAACACTTGTCACGAATCCCATAAGCCGCATATCTCCAGTCACAGACACATATATATGAATATCGTACGTCAATAATTCATCATATAATTTCCCCGCTTACATGGCCGTAAATTGAGGACAAATTAAACGCATAGTTCCAGCGGGAGATAAAGAGACATAATTAGTAGTCCTCAACTCGAAATGAATTGGCAAAAATCGCTAATTATTTGCCATAGGCAACAGTTCTGCTCGGCAGAAACCAAGCAGCGATGAATGCTTGCTCGATGCATGACGCGCCGAGACGAAATGTCCATTTTAGATAGTTTGAACAACGTAGCCAATAAGCCACATCTAGGGCCCGTTTCACCAAACTTCGTACCACTAAAATGTTCGTAAGTGCAAATTTATGATCGGCTGGAAATTTAAATCGATGGATTTACATGTATTGAGCATAGGCTGCATATGCAGCCTATGCTCAATAAATGTAAATCCAATAATTGCTTACAAGAAAACATTTTTAATGTGAAATTTACAGACCATCATAAGTTTGCACTTACGAACATTTTAGTCGTACGAAGTTTATTCGGTGGCAGTGTATATACACGCACCACGAGTTTCAATTATTTTTGAGAATACATTGGGGTATAAACAGTCAAGCGTCCAACTATATTGGTTGAAGGCAGGAAGGCCTTCAGCAGTATTGCTGAACTTTTAAAAATGTATATTCCAGATAAATTCTAAAACTGCACGCCGTTTATTCCTGATAAGTGTTCGATTTAGACAGGTTTCACTGTTATTTATTTCATTGTCGTGTCTGTTCATGATTGAAAATGACAAAACTGTGCTTATTTACAGTGGAATCTCTCTAAACCGGACACCCTGGGGGATCAAACTGTGCTTATTTACAGTGGAATCTCTCTAAACCGGACACCCTGTGGATCAAACTGTGCTTATTTACTAATTCTCTAAACCGGACACCCTGGGGATCAAACTGTGCTTATTTACAGTGGAATCTCTCTAAACCGGACACCCTGTGGATCAAACTGTACTTATTTACAGTGGAATCTCTCTAAACCGGACACCCTGGGGATTAAACTGTGCTTATTTACGGTGGAATCTCTCTAAACCGGACACCCTGGGGATCAAACTGTGCTTATTTACAGTGGAATCTCTCTAAACCGGACACCCTGGGGATCAAACTGTGCTTATTTACAGTGGAATCTCTCTAAACCAGCACAAACTGTGCTAAACTGTCTTATTTACAGTGGAATCTCTCTTACGAATCTGGAAACCCAAATGGGGATTAAACTGTGCTTATCTACAGTGGAATCTCTCTAAACCGGACACCCTGGGGATCAAACTGTGCTTATTTACAGTGGAATCTCTCTAAACCGGACACCCTGGAGATCAAACTGTGCTTATTTACAGTGGAATCTCTCTAAACCGGACACACTGGGGACCCCCCAGGGTGTCCGGTTTAGAGAGTTTCCATTGTAGTGTTTTGGTTTTCAACATTTAACTAAACAAACGTACATTAAAGGTACACGCCCACTCAGTAGGCATAACATGTTCTGCATAGGAATTGAATAAGTGTATAATTGTGCCACTATTCCACCAGTGCTAAAAATTACGAGTGCCCGCTATACAGATTTAATCATTTAGTAATATTTATTTTACTGATAGTGACTCGCGGTGGTATCAGGCTAGTTTCATATGCAAATGAGGCATGATATGTTTTAATTATTTATACTAATTAAATGCGTCACCTGAAAAAAATAATATTTTCGACAGATTATAAAGTATGATCATTGCACATCAACAAATAAATACAGAGAATAAATAATAATGTCCGTTACCACGGTTATCGCTCCTGATATCAGTGTGGAAATGTTCGTCTGATATAAATGTATAATAATGCCAATCAATACCTGGGGTAAATTATGATGAATACATTTTTTTGCCAGAAAATGTCATGTGTACAGAATATACAAAGCTATCTGTCTCCCTATAGTATAGCCTGGCATTTGTGCCTACTGAGTTGGCATGTACCTTTAATGCTCACATGCATTCGTTTTATGACGTTCTGGATCAAATGGAATATGAGCAGATGTTAATAATGTATTTGCAATATTGTGTTGTTTGTTTGGCGTGTTTTTTTTTCGTTTATCTTTCATTGATCGTATTGATGATATTGTTCATGTTTTCTGGAGTTTACGCATTGTTGGACTGTTTACCGTTGACCGGATATGGCTACTCGATGTCAATGCCAAATCTGGAGCTGGACTTTTGGGAGTCCGTGTATCTTATACATTTACTCTTTCTGCATGTATGTGAGTGCACACGTTGAAGACACGGACCTATGGCACCCAAAAATGCCCATTAACCCTTTCAACACCACAGGCCTGTATAGTGGCATTGGCAAACAGTGTAGATCTAGATGAGCCGGCTCGTAACGAGCCGTCTCATCAGGATCTGCACTTTTGCAACTAATTGTTTATATTGTTGAGAACAACAACACTCCATTTTCATAAATGGACTTGTCTGAAAATCATTTTGTGATGATGGGATTAGTTGCAAAATCAAAATCCATTCCAGTTAATTATGGGTGAAGGGGTTAAAGCATCCCATTACCCCGCCCACCTGGTCTCTTGTTTGTTAATGGGCATTTGCTTGTGTCACATGTCCGAGTCTTCTACGTAGTAAACAGGACAGTACGAGACCAGGTGGGTGGGGTAATGGAATTTTATTGGCATTTGAGTATGCCACATGTCCGAGTCTTCCACCTGTGTGTGAGTGTGGCAGGGGAATATGAGACTTATGGAATGTGTGCCCAGTCAGTTTCCAATCTGCTAGTGCAAATATGTAGCCTGATAACAATCGATATTCATGTCATATGAGTCTTATGAGACATTATTTCAGTGATATTCTGAATGACAAATTAGTATTGACTACTGTCTGTTTCACGAAACCTACCCAAATTTTACAGCAATAAAAACAATGAAAAAACAATATTTTTTACGATAATATTAAATGTTATCAAAATTTAAGAATGAGCCGCGGCTTCTTTTTATTTCGTGAAAGTTGGTGAAATATTGATTGTATTACAAAAAAAGAGTTCTCTATGAGAATTTAACATGGGGAAAAAAGAGGTGGAGAACCTGGAGGAGGAGTCGAAAAACGAAAAATTTTGGAAATTGATTCTCAAACCTAGCTAGATAGCTTAGAAATGATCCAAGAAAACAAAAGTTACGGTACCTTTTGAAAATCGGTCCACTATTTCTGAAATTATAAAAATTTCCCCATCTTAAATCCGCATAGACATCTTCACTCACTCTGTGAAGATGTCTATGGGGATTTAACATGTGGAAATTGTTTTTTCGCAATAAAATATTGGACCAAATTTCACGAAAAAAAAAGTAGGCTCATTCTTAAATTTTGCTATAATTTATTATTATCGAAAAAAAAAAAAAAAAGTTTTTGCATTATTTATATTGCCGTACAATTTGGACAGGTTTCGTGAAACAGACAGTAAGTGGCAAATTGTGCAGAACATGATCACACTGCACAGTTGATATTGGTCTACACTGGACTCAATGGCCATCAGTTCCACCTCCATAGTCACAGCCAATATACGAGGGCTCGTCAATAAGTAGTGTCACATGATAGATAACTTATAAAGTATGTCCAAAACTACACGCATCGTTCTATATTCCGTCAGGGTAGTCTTTCGTGGAGGTTATGACAGAATATTCCAGTTTTCGCTGTGCCGCAATATTCGCTGCTAAGCAACCGGCGTTGATATATTCGATATTTGCGGTCACATGTGACTCAATGTTATCTAAGTTACTGTAACGGATACAAACTTGGAAAAGTCGCGGGAATGATTTTTAGTTGAGTGAATTTTTCAAATAATGGAATCTAACTATGTGAAGTTTTTTTTTCCGACGAATATGCTGGATATTGTAGAACTTCATAATCGCGCACGCGCAGCAAGGACGTCACGAGTCGCACGTAGTGACACTTCACGTCATTTTGTAAAATTATGGATCCCACGTCCATTCTTTTTTGTTTGGCTCTTTCTGGAGAGCTTATACTTTGCAGCTTGGCATACAATATTTCATGATGTTTTTTGTTGATTGCTTTACCATTTTAAACCAATGCACCATAATTACACAATCGGAATCGTACGAAAAAATGGTCAGATGTTTATATTTTTCCTGTTTTCTGCCAGAATTGTGAGTGTTCAAATCGTCGCATTCCTTAGACTGGCTTGTTAATTCTGTTTGATGACTACATATGTATGCTTCTCAGATTTACCCCGATGAATGGTATGACGGTATCTCCTTCATTACGATGTAGTTTTGGGCGATTTATTTGCGATTTTAACATACCACTAGTTTTGCTCTGAATGAAGATTGGCAGGCACCTACCTGTCGGAAATTGTTCTCATTTTCAAACACTTTGTTAAAATTGTATCACAAAATCAGAATTATTAACGGAAAAAAATTGGTATATTTAACTAGAAGGAATACGAGGGTATACAAACATAATGGTGAATTTCTACGGTTGTATACCCTCGTATTCCTTCTTGTTAAATATAATTATGGTGAATTTCTGCTGTTGTATACTCTCGTATTCCTTCTAGTTAAATATACCATTTGTGTTTCGTTAATGATTCTGACCGCTGTGCCAGACACGACCTCAACAGATATGAGGTAAGTATATGACATCATATACTGTATCGACGCCATGAACGCTATCTACGTTAATGCGAATAACGGTAATGAATGCAAGTGCCAAATTTTATTCAAGTTGGATGAGTTGAGTTGTTTGAAAGATACTGGTCAAGTGACATTACGTATTGACCCACCCTCGTAATATACATGACAGAACGTTGTCACAGCATACTGAAATCATAAATCATAGAATACTGACAAAATAACTAGAAATAGAAAAGAACGGACCTCTAGTATTATAATTTTACAAAGTTGTAGAATCTCACTGAGGTATATTATATTTTCTTATTCTAGTACGGGCGAGTGTGCTTTTAAAACCTTGTTAGTGACTATCCATCGTCTATTGAGTACAGGTATAGCATATTTTACAGACGAGTAAGTTTGTCTTTTAGTGATTCTATACAACTAAAGTCGTAAGTAGTACCAATTCACTAGCATTAGAAAATATGCTATGCTTAAGGGAGACGATACAACTGCCTAAAGTCTTGGAAGACACGCGATCACTAATCCATATCTATGAAACAGACAGCATGTCCAGTGGACACCACATCATCAGCTTGTTGTACAAAATGTAGAACGCAGAGGAATTGCGATCGATGGACAAAAAAATGTATTTGAAGGTCAAGCAATTTATTAAATAATTATTACATAAAATGTTAAATGGTCGTTGCACAAAGATGGTCAAATACAGTGGAACCTCCGTAAATCGGACACCAAGAAAACACCCGTTGTCTTATTTTTGATGGGTTTCTTTGTCATTTATCTCGCGTGATTATGTCTGTTCATGATCGCATAGCACACAGCTATGGCTCAGAATGATGAAATGCCTGATGTACAGTGAAACCTCTCTAAACCGGACACCCTGGGATCCCCAGGGTGTCCGGTTTAGAGAGTTTTCACTGTACACATAATGGGAGTGCACATGTATGGGGAAGCACTGGAGATCCAGCACTACAACCAGACTGTGTCTGGAAAGATGTGGCTTATAGGCTAGCAGTGTAGATCCTGATCAAATAGCAAACTGTCACCTGATACATGCAGCGATATGTGTCTTGTTAGAAGTATGACGGGTGTCTCATTGATGGAATGGCGACTGTGCAGATTCTGATCAAGCTGTGCGAATTCATAGAGTAATCTGGATATACGCTGGTCGCATAACCCATCAATCCTATTTTCCAGTCACGGCCACAAATTACAATGCTATAGTGCAATGTTATTCAAACAGAAGCAACATTTTATGATTTGATGACAAGTGGCGTTACCACACCACGAGTAATATGTCCCAGATAGAGATCGAATCTAGCTTAGACAATCCCAGCTATACGAATGTCTATTACTATTTCATCTGTGTTTTATATGATCTGTATCTTTATAGCTGAAACGATAACAACCCATTCTGTCCTCGCGTTTTGTGAATAAAACGGGAATAAAAGACTAATCCAGGTCAAAGTAGGAATATTTACAAGTTTATTATTGGTCTGTGCAAGTTTGTCAACAGAACTGCGAAGTATTAAACCGCTCGTTCATCACAAACTGCTACGAAAGAATGAAAATTATTGCCACGAACGATTATTTATATAAATTCGGAATTGTAAATTCTAATTCATGCGATTTATGCAGTATGGCACCAGAAACAAACAAGCACTTATTTTGGGAATGCCAAAAACAGTCAGTAATGTTGGTCTCTGCTAAGCACGTTTATGATAACGGTAGAAATTTTACATTGGATTGGCAATTAATAAGTTTAGGGCAGTATGAAACAGAAAATATATTCTTGAACTTTTGTATTATATTAGGAAAGTACTTCATTTATGGATATAAATTAAAAAATACTGAACCGACTTTCTCAGCTTTCAAGAACTATTTAGAAAAAAACAAAAGAGCTTGAACATCAAATGGCAGTAAATAGAAACAAAGCTGAAATATACAATAGAAAACGGCATTCTTTCCCTTAAAATATTTAATCCAACAATAATTCCAGCACAACAATATTTACACAATTCCCTAACATTTGATTGGTCCGTAGCAAGTCTCTGTCTAAAATTTATATCCCAGTAAACTCCCATGCCGAACTACTTTCCGTAACCGTCAGGAGCAGTTAAAATAATTCTTAAGAAAACGTAAAATAAACACATTTTCTTGATGAATTTATTTCAAATGCTGGAATTATAAGGAATTAATGGCCTTTTTGTTGAATTTATCGGGGATATAAACTTGTAAAAGTCGCGGGAATACTGGACGAGGCCTTTCGGCCTTCGTCCAGTATTCCCGCGACTTTTCCAAGTTTATACCCCGATAAATTCCACAAAAAGGCCATTAATTCCCATAATAACCAATAGGATAAAAATAAACAATTGGCGATAAAAAAGTACAATTTTCAAAAAAAATAATATTTTTTTTCGAAAAATGTAATTTTTTATCGCCAATTGTTTATTTTTATCGCCAATTGCGAAAGTGGCTTTTCCAAGTTTATACCCCGATAAATTCCACAAAAAGGCCATTCATTCCTATAACAACTAATGCAAACATATGATCATGCTGCTCGTACTTATTTAATTAAACTGTTTTTTTCTATGGTTGTTTTTTTGTACTTCCTCTATTTGTTTTTTCTCTCTATTATTAATTAATACTTATTTTTTGTATTTCATTCTTTTCTTTATAAAAAAAATCAAACATATACATGTACAAACAGGTAACATGTGCAATATTTACTTAGTAATTTAGAAATATAGAATGGAATGTAATTATGCACATGCATGTTACAATAGTACAGTACAGCCTCTCTACAACAGCCACTCATTGGAAGAAGCATAACTGGCTGTTGTAGAGAGGTAGCTGTTGTAGGGAGGTTAATGCTGAATTAAATTCTGTCGTCTGCTGTTTATTTACATTGTATTTTCTTCGATAATTCTCATCAAACACATGCTTTGACAGCATTTTAGAATCATTTTTGTCAAAACATTTTGTTTATTAAGAAAGAAGGCAAAAGCAACAGCGGACGACTATTTTCGTGTTCTGCTGCCTCCCTACAACAACACCCTCTCTGTAACAGCCGCTATTTTATATCCCAAATGGATTATTTCCTATATATCTAACCCTTAGACTGCTGAACACGAAAATAGTCGTCTGCTGTTGCTTTTGTACAACCGCCTGCGTTAATCTTGTCCAGTAGCCGATTTTACCAAAATTGCTAAGCATACTTATCTAGCTAAGTACACATTGAGGGGGAAACTTACAATTAAGGATACATTTATTAATTTTTATTTCATATAGAACTAACGACTGCATATATTTGATGATTAAAAGTATGATGAATTATTATACTGAATTTATTACATTATCACAGCTGTATGCAAATATATGCAATCGTTAGTTCTATATGAAATAATTACTCCCTCAAAGTACACTTTTCTAGGTAAGTATGTTTAGCAATTTTGGTGAAATCGGCTACAGATGTTAACGCGTTTCCGAACAATATTGACAATATGAACATGCCGACAATCAAGCAGTTTTATTCGCTGAGCTCAGCCAATCAATCTGCTTGATTTCCAGCATGATATTCAACTATTTTGAAATAAAACAAATGTTGGCAATATTATTATAGGTGGTGGTGCGTGCATCGGCGTGAGGTTAGCAATATGGCAGTATTTCAGGGGCTCGTTTCACTAAACTTCGTACGACTAAAATGTTCGTAAGTGCAAAATTAGGATAGTCTGTAAATTTCACATCAACAATATTTTCTTGTAAAAAGTATTGGATTTACATTTATTGAGCATAGGCTGCATATGCAGCCTATGCTCAATAAATGTAAATCCATCAATTGGAATTTCCAGACGATCCTAAATTTGCACTTACGAACATTTTAGTCCGGCGTACGAAGTTTAGTGAAACGGGCCCCTATCATACAACATAATGGTGTCACGTATACATACTCTGGATATTGATGCAGTACGAAGTAAATACCACCTTGGGAATAAACGCATGGCAACAGCAAACAACGTATACTTACCATTTCCCCCGAATACTCCTAGAATCACCAACACAACGTATGACGTCATCGAAATCCTCATACTGGCACAGCTTCTACATTCACAGAATTAATTAGAGCTAAATATTTGGCAAATGTGATGCATTCAAACATATTTCCAGCAAACCCACCTGTAGAATTATGTGAGTTTGTCAGAAATATGCTTAATACACTAAATTGAAGGAGTCTGTGGAGAACTGGGACTAAGTCCCTTATTAGTACTTAGCTCCATTCTTTCACTGAATCCTTCAAATTGGCGGCCTATTAAAATATAACATCAACTATACTTTTAATTTTAAATTTCTCATTAAATTTACATTAAGCCATATATCCCATCGTTTGCTATCTTCTACTTCACGCAGTGTATATGCACATACGTACTCCTAAAAGGAATACGTCAATACGCCGGTCTTTAAATACCCCAAACCAAATAAAAATGAAACTAAACGAATTAGCCGGTGTTTACGAGGGAACTAATTTCCAGAATGCATCGATGCTTTCGCTTTGTATTGGTAATATTCCTTCCAATACAAACAACACTGGCAGTGCGCAAGTGCCAAGCAAATATGGTCATGATGGTTGGAGAGGAAACGCTCCACATACACTATTTACTATCAGGGCCGGTTGCTCAAAACCTCTGTTAGCTTAACAGACTGTTAAATCCTTAGCAATGCTAAAGATTTAACAGTCTGTTAAGCTAACAGAGGGTTTGAGCAACCGGTTCCTGAGGCGCTAAACTCTGTACGACTAAAATGTTCGTAAGCGTAAATTTAAGATCGTCTGGAAATTTCAATTAATGGATTTACATTTATTGAACATAGGCTACATATGCCTATGCTCAATAAATGTAAATCCAATAATTGTTTACAAGAAAACAGTGTTAATTTGAAATTTACAGACTATCATAAGTTTGCATTTACGAACATTTTAGTCGTACGAAATTTAGTGAAACGGCCCCCACATTAGTGGCTACGTTTACTGCGAGGCTGTCTTCTGTAGTGTGTATGTCAGTGTCGAAAATGCATCACGGGTAGTGATGGGCGTTCGGCGCTGCCATTACATGAAAGAGAACAGCATTGCATTAAATGTACATGCCCACTCAGTAGGCACAACATGTTCTTTACAGGAATTAAATAAGTGTATAATTGTGTCACTATTCCACCAGTTATAAACATCACAAGTGCTCGCTATACAGATATAATCATTTAGTAATATTTTGCCAGAAAATGTCTCAGATGATGTATCTGATATAAAGAACAGTTTGTGCCTACTGAGTGGGCATGTACCTTTAATATACATATCTAAATTGCCTTATATAATTATGCTATTTATATACTCCTCATCTACCATGCACAATAGACTGAGTGTAAATAGAGAATAGTAGGCTAGTGCCGTGAATGGTAAAAAATATCTGGCAAGGCTCAGGAAACGGGATGGGCGAGGCTCTGCCGAGCACATCCCGTTTCCGTGCCGCGCCAGATATTTTTTCCCATTCACGGCACTAACCTACTATTCTATTTATCCCGTCAAACACCTACAAATGGCTGTAAAATGCAAAAATAGTATTGACTGGATATCAAAAATGTTTCACGGCACTGTGTTTCACGGCACATACGCACTGTGTTGACGGGATAATACAATATTTTGTATTGTTGCATTGTATTGGAATACGTGTATTGTACGACACCTGTATACATTTGCATGTGTGATACTTTCATAAACATGCGCATTGAGTGTGCGTTAGAATCGTCTCAACGAGACGATTCTAACACACACTCAATGCGCATGATTTTAAATGTGTTAGAGCTATGGTACACAACCGCGTGCGTTTATATTGCACAGATTATCAACGTGTCTGAACATATATTGGCAATGCCAACTCGTGAACAAGCAAGTTGATTGTCTGAACCTGCTGAGTCACAGCTCAGGAGCAGCCAATCAAGCTGATTGATTTCCAGCACAATATTCAAGTATTTTGAAATAAAGAAATTGACAAATATTGGAAATATTTGCGCAGGCTGTTGATTAATGTGTATACAGCGTTTAACTTAACTGGAATCATGATGCTGTTTTATAAACATTGGTGTTGAATTGCGGTTCGTCTAGCCATACTGAATGGGTCTTTCAGGAAATTGCTAAATGCCATGGCTGGTCAGTTTGTACAGAATGCAGCTTAACAGAAATGCGTTCCTTGATCAAACATCAAGTCGGATCGTGATCTGAGTCCCAAGAATATAAAAGATGTTTAGTTTGTACAGACTATAGCTAACATTACATGTAAGTGTGTTCCTTGATCAAATAGCAAGTCGCATCGTGATATTGGTCCAATAATAAGTATATGGGACCCAGCCGTAATTGGCAGACCTTGTATTTGGTCAAGTGAACAAGCACTGGCGATGAAGCATGGACCTGACAGTAATGCGAATGCATTAGTGTAGCATTATCCGTGGTGTGTTGCAGTCAAATGTGGTGGCATGTGATTATACGTTGGAAACTGGATCATTAAAGTAATCCAGCGTAATAATGAGATATACTACACGTACGCTAGGAATCGCAATAATAATTCAAATAGTTACGTAATAGCGAACAATACAGGGTTCGAAACTTAGGGAAGCAAGTAAGAACGTTACTGTCAAAATTCATATCTTCCGTAGTGCCCTGGGGGCCGTTTCACTAAACTTCGTACGAATAAAATGTTCATAAGTGAAAATTTAGGATCGTCTGAAAATCTCAATTAATGGATTTACATTTATTGAGCATAGGCTGCATAATGCAGCCTATGCTCAATAAATGTAAATCCGATAATTGTTTACACGAAAACTTAGTTAATGTGAAATTTACAGACTATCGTAATTTTGCACTTACGAACATTTTAGTCGTACGAAGTTTAGTGAAACGGGACCAAGGTGGTCAACGACAAAAGCTCGTTGCCATTTAATTGTGTTGCAAAACAGAGGCTCATACTCGGCCTTCCCATTTCAGTAATACTTAGAGGATGGTTCGTCCGTATGTACGAGGCGATAATCCGCGAGCTTCAGCGATCGTACACACGGACAACTGGGGGGGGGGGTGGGGGCGTTTCATTAAGCTTCGTACGATTAAAATGTTCGTAAGTGCAAACTTACTATCGTCTGGTAATTTCAATTTATGGATTTACATTTATTGAACATAGGCTGCAGCAGCCTATGATCAATAAATGTAAATCCAAAAATCGTTTACAAGAAAACAGTGTTAATGTGATATTTACAGACTATCATAATTTTGCACTTACGAACATTTTAGTCGTAAATAATGTATACAACCTCCATACCCGTACAATTATTGGTGTTCATAATAACCCGGTGACAAAACTCGAGAATATGTGTAAAGTGTCAGATAAGTGAAAAACGAAAATCCTTTATTCCATGTCCACCCGTAATTGATGTATAACAAGGTAACATGATTTGAATGAACAAAACAAAACTTGCTACCCAATAAATAGTTTGATGTTCACCTTCACCGCCGGCAACATATGTTTGCTTATTGCTAAAAACGTTCACCCTTAGAATGCGGTAAACAAACATTGTCGTCTGCTGTTGTTTTATTTTTTTTCCGCTTTCTCAATAAAGCATGATTTGACAGCAGTTTATAATCATTTCCATTGGAAAAGATTCTAAAGTGTTATGAAAACATGCGTTTGATGCGAAAATGGAAATATAAAATAAACAGCAGACGACAAAAATAATTCACCATTGTAAGCGTTCTATCTATGTCACCATGTTCAGACCATGTGGGTGTTCAAGACACACTCAGTCTGCTTGGCCACTTACAGTGGAGTCAGCGTGTAAGTGCACACACGAACGAACACGACAGGTTGGAACCAACCTGTCGTGTTCGTTCGTGTGTGCACTTACACGCTGACACCACTGTAGTAGAGCTGTGTATTTTTCTCATGGCCGCCAAGCATGGAACCAACCTGTCGTGTTCGTTCGTGTGTGCACTTACACGCTGACACCACTGTAGTAGAGCTGTGTATTTTTCTCATGGCCGCCAAGCAATGGTGTTTCATTTGCAACGAGACCCACTCCAATATATTGGCGTGTTACATGCAGGCTTGACAGTTAATTGCGTAACCGGGATGTAGAACGACGTGCTGTCAACAAACCGCATGGGACATGGGAACCAAACCATGTGATTGTATACCTAAGACGATGAGCGATATTTAATGCAATACATATTTAAAACATTCACACGATGTACTCCGTTGTTGTCGTCGAAATATAATGAAGTGTTCGCAGCAAATGGGGAATAGACATCGCTATGGACATTTTGTAAACTTTCGACGTCATAGCAGAACATATCACAGTTTCTGTACATATTTTGGCTACGGGTTCATTCGACCCAATGGCTGTTCGACCCTGTGGCTGTTCGTGCCAATATGCTATTCGACCCGGGACGTTTCGTCCGCGACTGTTCGTCTCATTATGGGGAGATATGAGACAATTAAGCCACGTGATTTTGTACCTATGACGATGTTCGATATTTCATGAACACTAGTCACAAAATGTACGCTGTTTTCCGTAAATGATTTCGAAAGTTGACAATATTTGAGCCGGCTCCTCTGGATCTGCACTGTATGCGGGATGTCGGGTTCAAAGGGTTAAATGCAGGATAGGGATTCACTGATGGAATTGTGATCAGTGCAGATCCTGATCAAACTGCTCCGGTGCGCAGATCCTGATGATGGACTACAGTGGTCGCACATTTCATAACGTCTGTTTCTCCCATCACCGCCACATATATGGGATGGTGCCGACATTTGACTTTATTTTATGTCTGTGGCCGTGACTAGAGAAACGGGGCGTATGGCTTTTCCGACTAGTGTATATCCAGATCGGCCTGTACATCCACACAGTCATATCAGGATCTGCACTCACGTTTGCCATTCCATCAATGAAACACCGTCAGGCTTCTAACAAGTGATATGGATCATTATCAGGTTACATGAGTGTGGTGTTTGATCAGGAGCTACACTGGTCACAAATCCCATCTATAAACCTCATATCTACCATCACATGCAGCCACATTGAATGGTAGATTGAATGGTAGATTGAATGGTAGATTGAATGATAGATTGAATGGTAGATTGAATGGTAGATTGAATGGTAGATATTGGCTGGGAAACCATCCACACTCGATGAGACGGGGCTCCATACAACCGTTTTTTTTAGTACGGGCCACCCCGTAAATGATGGTTGAATATTAGAAGTATTGATATGTATTGTATACCTACCCATCAAATACATAGTTATACGATGCAAATAAAAGTCATATGTTCTCATCGATGAAATAAACAACTTCCTGTGAAAATACGACTACTTCAGCTATCTATATTCATAACGCGCACCTGAAAGAAAACAGCGCAAATAGGCTGCAAATACACATTCATTACCGTATACAGTCTAAAAAATTGCTAATTTCCATGGAGCGGTATATAATAAATAGAATATTCATATTTTTATAACGAATATAACATATATGTTCATCGAGTGGTGTGAATATGGACATTTCACACCACTCGATGAACATATATGTCATATTCGTTGCAAAAATATGAATATCCTCTATGTATTAAAACGAGTTTACGGATTCATAATAAACATGCCTATGCCGTTATGCAATATGTCAACGAGCTTAATAGCTATCATGTTAAATCAACACAATAGTTAAATTACATGTAGTGCATAAAATATGAATTAACATATGTGATGTGAATATTGACTTGTCACTGTACAGTGGGGTCAGCTTGTAAGTGCACACACGAACGAACACGACAGGTTGGAACCAACCTGTCGTGTTCGTTCGTGTGTGCACTTACACGCTGACCCCACTGTACACTATGGAGCATTGAGTTGCCATCTCCGCCATAATTGTATGTACAAACTGTCGTACAGTTTCACCACTTCGTGCGTTTGACACATACAGCAACTAATATGATAGTAAACCAAATACAATTTGGTGCAATACATAAGAGACATATATGACAACGGCAAGCTATACATAATATGCCAGCAAACTATACAAACGACGAGATATTTGATCATTTCTCCCATCAATCTCAAAATAAATGTTGATGTGTAAACTTTTCAATCTGATGCACAACCTATGTTAGTGTACACGTTACCCTTAGGTAAAGCCATACTTACTTGCATAGTAGGTGAGTAGATACCAGGGACAATACACTCAGGTCATTGCTTACATGTTGTTACTGGATTTAATAGCTAATAACAGAGTACAGTAGTGGGTATATATGGTATGTGTTGTGTGGTTTGCCAGGTAAAAGTGATACACTGTGCGATTTTCTGTGTATGCGCTGTTTATAAACGTGGGTCGTGTTATACAAAACACAGGCACAAACCTGTCTAGAAAACTGACATATTTTACAATTTGGTATAATATAATTAATAAGAGACCGTTCTCCTGGCTTTTCTACATGTGATTAGCTACATTATATCATAATTTATGTTCTGTTTCACATTTTGAGTTCTTTGTCAAACGGCAGAACAGGTGAAACTGGCTGATGACTGGAACACACAAAGATGGCCGACTTGGCCACTCCATGTGTCGTATAGGATACAGTAACGAGGCAGTATTCACATATCATATATGTTACACATATATACTATCACATTTACGAAGCAGTTATCTTTGAATCAAACGATGATCAGGTATAGCACGGGTCTTTTAATCACCATAATGTACTCATATAACCAACATAGTGACTTTCAGTGACATAAATATTGGTAATTTGCAACGCAGATCGCATATGGGGTAATGTCCATTTTCCCAACCGATCCACATAATATGGTAAACGTTGGGCTATTTTGACTGCTGACGTTGTGTTGAGGCTGCCAGCTGGTTTCTGGTCAGCTAGCACACCAATGAAGTTCGGGTAAGTATGGATAATCGATAGTGTTATTATAGGTAATAATTTGCTGACTGAGTGGCGTTTAATGCAGGCGCTGATCAGACTGCCCGGATGGATGGTGTCTACACTGGTGATAAGGGTTGCATGCAGTCACAGCGACACATTATCCTATTTAACTGAACATGTACTACACATGATTATTATTTCATATAATGTGTGAAGATCCAGTTTGTCAACTAGGCCTAGAATTCACGTGTTTCACTTTTATATTAACTCACAAAATCAATTAAACTAGAGTTTTATAATGAGACATTAAGGACATATGGGACCCCTGATCGTCATATGATTCAATCATAATTGCTTAGTAAATGTTATTATTATGTGAACACTGCCTGGTTACTGTATTATATACGGCACATGGAGTGGCCAAGTCGGTTATCTTCGTGTGTTTCAAGCAATCAGTCAATTTCACCTCGTCTGACGTGTGACAAAAGAACGGACAATGTAAATAGT
This sequence comes from Conchocele bisecta, assembly GCA_029237695.1. NCBI lineage: Eukaryota > Metazoa > Mollusca > Bivalvia > Lucinida > Thyasiridae > Conchocele > Conchocele bisecta. Next base: position 69,716,772 of record CM055266.1, read on the forward strand.
ACAGTGGGGTCAGCGTGTAAGTGCACACACGAACGAACACGACATGTTGGAACCAACCTGTCGTGTTCGTTCGTGTGTGCACTTACACGCTGACCCCACTGTATCCCATCATATTTAGGAAACAATTCTGCTTAAATAATATAATGGTCAGGGGTCACACGGGTCCTTAAGTAGCAAGGTACATGCGGTGGTGCTATTGGAAATGTATTGCCATCATGATGAGATAAACACCGTGATGTTGTACCTAAGAAGCTGTTTTTCATCAAACTTATTTACGCAAACTGTGATATTTCATTTAATTAATGACGTAAGTCGACGAAATTGTCAGACAAAATGCTGTTTTCCATTTGATCTGAAAATTTCCACAACTTTTGATGTCATTTACAAAAATAAAATAAATTCCATGAGACATCGCATATCTTCATGGGTGTCACCAGCATTTTTGAAAATGGGGTTTTGATTTCCAGCTGTGGAGCAACCGAAATATGTAAGGGGTCCAAGGGTTGCCCCTGGACCCCTTACATATTTAGGTTGCTTCACAGACCTGGAACAGTTTTGATTATTAGAAGCCAAATGCTGCATTCGGGTATGTTTGGACAACAACTAGCTCTTGCGCAGAGTTTTCGACGCATTGTTCTGAAAATTGGCATAATACAATAGGTTTGGCGTCGCTTGACTGCGTTTTTTATTAGATCATTTGAATAATACAATGTATGCTCATTCATGCACTGCAAATGGCTATCGCGGACCTCATTTATAAAGAAATCCTGCTGGAACAAAAGGGGGGTTCGTAGGAACGCATCGAACCTCCCCTGATGACGCCCTTGATCTTCTTAGGTACAAAATCACATGGCTTGTCTCGTTACTTAATTGTGTTATCTGTGTTATCATGGTTATACATGTCCTTCATACACGGGCCAGCTGTATAAATAACGTACAAATGAAATGTGGAATGTGAACAGACATTTATCCTCGACTTGACAAAGTTTAGATGGCAGAAATGTGTAGCCCTGTTCAATTTGGCGGACGCGCTCACATGTCTAGTTCTAAGCTAGTCGCAACGTTACTAAGCCCGATATTGCCAGAGTATAGCCCATAATATGCATCGACAGTTTTAACACAATTCTCCGACGCCGTAAATGCACACTATAACTCAGCATGGTATCGGCGGTTATTACATCACAAGAGCAATTATTGCAGAAAAACGTTTTCCAAGCGATTGCCGTTGGGGATCTATAAAAATGTCTTGAACGCAGAAGCCAATATTTCTTTTCCATTATGTAGTTGCGACATACAGTGTGAAAACTTGCACAGTGTCACTGGTGCTCCACTTCGCGCCAGTGAAATATGTTTCATGTCGACAAATGAACCGGATTTCTGACGAGATACCAGTCAGCGATACTTAGAGGTATTGCATAACGCATTTTTCGTCCAGTAACCGGCGCAGATTTCCTGCGCCGGTTACTAGACGAAATTGTGTGTATGCAGTATCTCCTGTATGTAGCTGAAAGGGAATTCGTCAGGAATCGAGCGCCTATTATAGTGTAGTGTAGCCAGATCATCATGACAGGCTACACAGAATGAAAAGGAATTGATCATACATGTAAGAGCCCACCTACGGCAACACAATAGTTACGGGGCGCCATGCAGGACAGGTTAATTATGTGTACAAAATTGAGTTTTGTAACACTAAAAATCACAAAATTCAATTCTGTGTCACAAAATTCAATTCTGTGTCACAAAATTCAATTCTGTCAATTCTGTGTCACAAAATTCAATTCTGTGTCACAAAATTCAATTCTGTGTCACAAAATTCAATTTTGTGAAGACAGAATTCATTTTTGTCCACAAAAATTAGTTGCGTATGTCATCTCTACGTTGATTGGTTGAGATCGGTCTTAGTCCATTTTACTAGATGGTGGAGTACACTTGCAGGGGTTTAAATATTTCAATGCGAAAATATAACCCAATATATCAATATTATACTTCTTTATGGACAGTTATTTTGGTTATATTATGATTACAAATGAGTGGTCACACCATATAAGCATATATACTTTGAAGGAGAAATAAGAAAAATATTCAGAATTTTCCCTCAATTATGTAAACAGGGTCAAACATAAAGTAGCCGGGATATAGCTAGACCTGAGAGCATGCCCATATATAGAGAATACCAGGCTAGTGTATTTTGATATCAAGTTTATCAGGCAAGGCTAGGAAACGCGTAGGAATTCCGAGGCTTGCCGAGGAATTCCTACCGTTTCCGAGCCGAGCCTGATAAACTTGATATTAAAATACACTAGCCTGGTATTCTATTTATCAGGTAACGTTTTATGCTCGAAAATGACATTAGATGACGTCGTATTCTAACAGTAGATCTAACCTTGTGAAACAAATGGTATTGGATCTGTGTCTACTAGTTGCGAAGTTACGTGTTCGCAACTATGTGTCTACATGCATTATTTACAGTATACACCATCTTAGTACATGTATCCATGGTATCTACACAAATACTACAAATGGTTTCCTCAAATGGCCCAATACACACATTCTGTTTATAAACACAGACAGCAGTCAGAACACAGGCCACAGCGCGTGTATTATTGATTTAACTGGGGCAAATGTACCTTGCGATACACACTAAATGACGTCAGTACTCGCGGGAGATCTACATGTACATGAATTATGTGTACAATTTATAACGCAAATGAGTTTAAATACGAATGGGTTTGTCAACGTTTGACTGTTTGGAGATAGTTGAAGCAAAATGGCAGAATGAGAAATGAATCATCGGCAGAATGAGAAATAAATCATCGACATTGAATGTGTAGATCGGCGACCGTGACCCATTTCTCCAGTGCAGTTTCTGACCAATGGTAGTCCTTTTTACATGCGTGTGCAGAATTGACAGAATTGAATTTTGTGACACAGAATTGAATTTTGTGACACAGAATTGAATTCTGTGACACAAAAGTGAATTTTGTGACACAGAGTTGAATTTTGTGGCACAAAAATGAATTTTGTTGACAAAATTGAGCCATGTCCCACTTGGCGCCCCGTAATAGTGACATTATAGGAATGAATGGCCTTTTTGTGGAATTTATCGGGGTATAAACTTGGAAAAGTCGCGGGAATACTGGACGAAGGCCGGAAGGCCTCGTCCAGTATTCCCGCGACTTTTCCAAGTTTATATCCCCGATAAATTCAACAAAAATGCCATTCATTCCTTATAATTCCAGCATTTGAAATAAATTCATCAAGAAAATGTGTTTATTTTCCGTTTTCTTAAGAATTATTTTAACTGCGCCTCACGGTTACGGAAAGTAGTTCGGCGTGGGAGTTTACTGGGATATAAATTTTGGACAGAGACTTGCTACGAGCCAATCAAATGTTAGGAAATTGTGTAAATATTTTTGTGCTGGAATTATTCAGCAATAAACATTGCGATACAAATGTTCTATGCCCACCGAATGCTCTATTTTATCTGATCAAATTCCTAGCAGTTTGTATCGTATTCAAATCATTACTATCAATTACTGAGAGAAACAGGGGAGATAACTGGGCAATGCATTTCCGCTATGTATGTGACTGTACCCGTAAGCACACGTTGTGATACGGAACTCGTACGTTTCAAAATGATATACCACATTTAGAAAGATGATTCTGATCTTTTGTTTAAATACCATGACGCTAGTAACCATCAAATGCACAACACAGCAACTAGAATGTATTGCAGGTTTACTCATCGGTGGTCATTGGTTAAAAAAAACACAAAAATGTATTGGTCTGTTTCTTACACATTTGTCCACACAGATATAGTACTTCTCTGTGTGCAGTTTCACTAAAACTCGTACGACTAAAATGTTCGTAAGTGGAACATTATGATAATAGGGATAATAGGGATATCTGGTACCGGATCAGGGCGTCGTTTCACTAAACTGCGTACGAAGAAATGTTCGTAGGTGAACATTTAGGATCGTCTGGAAAATTTCAATTGATGGATTTACAGCCTATGCTCAATACATGTAACTCCAATACTTGTTTACAAGAAAACACTGTTAATGTGAAAATTTCAGAATCATAATTACATTTTAGTCGTACGAAGTTTAGTGGAACGGTCCCCAGGACACACTATTTCCGTGCTGACAGTTTCTATTGTCAGTTTGGTGCTGAATGTTCACCCCCCCCCACCACCACCTCCCCTCCATACAGGCGCATCCCCGTCTGTATATGACATTGCTGTTGAGCTGAAGTAAATCCCAATCAATCAATCGGGCACTCACTCAACCAATCAATCAATATTATTCCGTAGATAGCATCTGCAAAAAGATTAAATGCTAGAAGACAGGGGCCCGTTTCACTAAACTTCGTACGACTAAAATGTTCGTAAGTGCAAAATCATGATGCTCTGTAAATTTCACATTAACAATGTTTTCTTGTAAGCACTTAATTGGATTAACATTTATTGAGCATAGGCTGCATCTGCAGCCTATGTTCAATACATGTAAATCCATCAATTGAAATTTCCAGACGATCCTAAATTTGCACTTACGAACATTTTAGCCGTACGAAGTTTAGTGAAACGGGCCCACAGGTCTCAGATGTGAAATGGTGCGATTGGTTTATATACGTCAATTGCAGTGAAATACAGTAGAACCTCTCTAAACCGGACACTAAGAAAAAATACCTGTGATATTATGCTTAATGAGTTAAGTGATAATTTATCTCAGGCGATAATGTCTGTTAATGTCTGTTAATGTCTGTTAATGTCTGTTCTGTTAATGTCAGTTAATAATCAATGTAATCTGTTGTCTAATGCTGTTAATGTCTGTTAATGTCTGTTAATGCTTTAATGTCTGTTGTCTGATAATGTCTGTTAAATGTCTGGTTAATGTTTCTGTTTAATGTCTGTTAATTTTTGTTTCTGTTCTTTTGTTTAATTCCTGTTAATGTCGGTTGTCTGTTAATGTCTGTTTAATGTCTGTTAATGTCTGTTGTGTTTGTTAATGTCCGTTAATTTCTGTTTAATGTTGTTTAATGTCTGTTAATGTCTGTTAATGTATAATGTCTGTTGTCTGTTAATGTCTGTTAATGTCTGTTAATGTCTGTTGTCTGTTAAGTCTGTTAAAATGTCGTTTAATGCTGTTATGTTTGTTAATGTCTGTTAAATGTTCTGTTAATGTCGTTAATGTTATGTTAATGTCTGTTAATGTCTGTTAATGTCTGTTGTTAATGTCTGTTAATGTCTGTTAATATCTGTTAATGTCTGTTGTTAATGTCTGTTAATGTCTGTTAATGATCACATAGCACACAACTCTGGCTCAGAATTATAAAATGATTGATCTCCATTGATACCTCTCTAAACAGGACACCCTGGGGACCTCACCTCACAGGGTGTCCGGTTTAGAGATGTTGCACTGTACAACATGAATATCCGGCAAACCATCGAATGTTTACGTTGCGATGTACATATCTGGACTTGCCGTTGTTTACAGGGTAAAAAAACTTATCAATGGCGCAACATTACATGTGCCCGGTTACCAGCTGATAACATGGACTAAAGCGGAATCGGTGGCCAGTACCGGTCTGATCAGGGGATATATGTAAATCAGGGACCATTGTGCCAATATGATTCATATTATGTTCATGCACTTCATGTACTGCATCTACAGAGAAACCTCTCTAAACCGGACACCCTGGGAGGTCCCCAGGGTGTCCGGGTTAGAGAGGCTTCACTCTAAATCAGGCATTTGATCATTCTGAGTTCCAGTGGTGTGCTATGCGATCACGAACAGACATTATCACCTGAGATGAATGATCAAGAAATTTAGACCACATGTGTTTTCTTGGTGTCCGGTTTAGAGAAAAGAAAATAAGAAACACACAGTACGGATTACATCGTAAATTCTGTAAATAATTTTCATGAGATATCGCACATGTTCATAGTTACAACATCACATGGCTTGACCCGTCTCATTTGTATACAAATACTGACTGGCTGGCGGCATGTTTACGGTACTAGGTTACACAACTATGTTCTATAACGGTCATCGTGACCATCTAGAATACAAACATAATTAACTGTACATCTAATATATAATTACAACGTTTAGTAAAGTTGAACCGTCCAGATGGGATCACAAACATCAGGATCGACTCGTTTGCACGTGATCGGCGTCATAGCAACGGTTGCCATCCTTGGTATTTTAGTTGTGTCTCTAGTTTTTGTTGTACAAACTAAAAATGAATGTGAAAATGAAAGACAAATAGTACCGAGAAATGGACAACAAGAAACGACGGTAAAGGGCAGTCCACCGACAGGAACATGCGGAAATTCCGAGCTAACAGTTCCGGAATGTCCGAGAAACCCGGATTCAGCGACACCCGATCTCGACAAAGCGAAATGCGTTTTGGAGAGTTATCCATTAGTGGACGGGTAAGTTGACCCTTGCGTATACAAGTATCTTCTTGTACGTGCCCATGTTCGTTTTTCTCAGACTATTCCAGTACTCTTACTATAGGGTAGCTGTGTAATGAATATGTACATAATGTAAATTCGCAGCATACAGCGTCGATCTATCATTATCATTATATCAAACAGTTTCGCAACACTAGCGTGTTTACGTTTACGGAGCAAAGGGTTCAAGTATTTCAAATGTGGGTGCAGCACGCACCCACATTTGAAATACTTGAACCCTTTGCTCCGAAAAAGGCAAATTTAAGGACCCGCTCTATACCTGATCATCCTTTGATTCAAAGGTAATTGCTTCGTAATTGTGATGGAATATATGTATAAGATTATATGTGAGCACTGCTTCGTTACTGTATCCTATACGGCACATGACCAACTTCTGTTCAAGCAATCAGCCAATTTCACCTCTTCTGGCGCTTGACAATGAACGCAAAGAGCTGAATTGGAATTCGCCAGGAATCATTTTACTTTATGTTACTTTATTACCTACCTCTGCAAGACTCCTGTACCATCCGGCATGTCGGTAGCATATAGGCTTTCACCAGCCGATACTGTATTTGAAGTCACAACGACTTGGCGGACCAGTACAGAATGTTCGCGAGGAACCAGGTTAACACGGTGGACCTGAAGTCGGACACGCGGATTGTCTGGGACCCGGATGTGGAAGTAAATGTGGACATCCCTAGACTGCGGGCCGGCAAACTCGGCGCACAGGTAGCGTGGTCTTTTTTTCATGTGAATATCAACCATGAATGTTAACTCTTTCAACACTATTGCCCTTAATAGCGGTTTTTGCAAACAGTGTAGATCAAAATGAGCCGGCTCGTGACGAAGGATCTGTTTTGAAAAACATCCTCTTTTCATAAATGGACTAGTCTGAAAATCAATGTGTGACTGTTGAATTGGTCGGTAAATTAACATATAAACAATCCATTCAAGCTGCTTAGGGTTGAAATGGTTAAGAACGAACTGAAGCGGTCAGTTGTGAAGGTAAAGGGAGATAACTTGGAGTTAATTGTTTATCCATGGTGTGTATGTCCGTTGAGAATAGCTAATCCGTGTCATCAATTACAAGTCCCAAAACAACAACAAACATAATTGCGAACACTCGATCTAATATTCATGATGTTTTGTAATGCATCTGTTTTTCTGGCATTAAATCAATTACGATGATTGTTTTTCGCGCCAAAGTAAATGGCGTTTTTTCAATTCTTTATTTTCCTCATGCAACGAATGTCATTTGAAGAAGGCGGCCTTCACCGCTGAGATTTGACATTGCGAAAAGCAAGATGATTGAGCATATCAGGATTTCTTGAAAAAGTACTATAAAAAATAAAAACGTTTTCATTATGGCCCTGTGTAAAGTGATTAAATTGAAGATACATGACGATACTAGGACCGCTGGGTTGTTTCTATTTTCACGCATATAGGTACATACATATCGGAGTTCCTATCTACATGTAGTTGCGTTCAACAAGATATAACCTCTGACACAAATGTACTGATATCGGTGAAAATTTAAACAACCCAGCAGTCCTACTATCGTCATTTATCCCGTCAACACAGTGCGTATGTGCCGTGAAACACGGTGCCGTGAAACATTTTTGATATCCAGTAAATACAATTTTTGCATTTTACAGCCATTTGTAGGTGTTGACGGGATAAATAGAATAGTAGGTTAGTGCCGTGAATGGGAAAATATATCTGGCGCAGCACGGAAACGGGATGTGCTCGGCAGAGCCTCGCCCATCCCGTTTCTTGAGCCTTGCCAGATATTTTTTCCCATTCACGGCACTAACCTACTATTCTCTATCTATTTTCCTTATTTCTGAACCAAAGTATATGTTGTGACCACTCATTTGAACGGTCTCGGCGAGACGGTTCAAATGAGTGGTCACAATACATACTTCTGATGAGAAATAAAGAAATTCTTGAGCCTTGCCGTATATTTTTTCCCATTCACGGCACTAACCTACTATTCTCTATATATTATCTTCAATTAAACCACGTTACACAGGGCCATGATGAAACACGTTTTTATTTTTTATAGTATTTTTAAAAAAAAAATCCTGATATGTCACGTTAAGTAGACTTAAAGGGTATAGCTGCTAATTAAATACAGGCTACACTATAATACTTTTCATAATTGATATTGCTAGGACAGCTGAAAAGGGACATACGCATTTTCTCGTTACCACGAGATCGCATCTCGCTACCACAAGTTAGCACCACGAGCTAGCTATCTCGTTCCCACGACATAGCATCTCGTATTTAGCACGAATATATACTTAAGGCCAAAATAAACTTTACAGTATATAAATGATTTGATATTTCGTGAACAAGTATGTTTAAAAACCTGATGTAAAATGTTGTTTAATGTTGAATCTAATCTGCAACTACTGCACCAAAACATTAGATGAATGTGTTTAAAGAGATTGTGTAAACAATGAAAATACAACAACACCCTTCATTTCAATGTGGAAACTTTCCTAGTCAATATTGATTCTCCAGAGCATAACATGGATCGCCTACAATGATCACAATGATGAATTGACCGTATTCAGTACCTAGTGTGTCCACCTTGGTGTGATCACTGTAGACGATCCGTTTTATGCTCGGGATATCAATATTGACTAGGAAATTGTGTTCTCTTTACTGCAGTTGTTTAAATGAAGGGTGTTGTTGTCGTACCATTGTTTACACAATCTCTTTATAAACACATGCATCTAATGTTTCAGTACAGTAGTTGCAGATTAGATTCAGCATTAAAAAACGTTTTACATCAGGTTTTTAAACATACTTGTTCACGAAATATCGAACAATTTATATAGTGTAATGTTTTTTTTAGCATTTCGTATCTGTAGCATCTCCATAGCTAACTCGTGGTAACGAGATGCTATCTCGTGAGAACGAGATAGCATATCGTTTCCACGAGTTAACTATCTCGTTCCCACGACATATCATCTCATACGAACAAGATAGATATCGTTTAGTAATATCTGCTATTCTATTGGCTGAATATGTCGTTCGAACGAGATGGTATGACGTGGGAACGATATGCTATGTCGTGGGATTGATTGTTCGATGTAATGGTCTTTAACTGCCTATCAACATATAAGGTCATTTAAGGCCGGGCCAACTGGTTCGATCCCGCATTTAACCTGCTGCATTGGGGGCGGGGGCGTGGATGAAATCCCAAAATCAGAAATAAATATTTACATCAATCTGACCTGGTGCCAGGTCCATACCACACCAGTCACTTGGCCCCTACCCCTAACAGTATAACAGTAATACCGGTATGGTAGGAATACTCTTATAAGGGATATAACCAGATTCAACTCTCACATACAAGAAAGCCAAAGACATACCCGAGGGCAAAACCAGGTCTCCGGTCGGGATTCCTATAAGGACGAACCCCGATCGTTAAATTACCCGTCGCATGCTCCCAAGAAAATCGTGGGAAAGAGATACTATGACGTGAGAACATGATAGCCAACTCCTGCTAACGAGCTACTATCTCGTGAGAAAATGATGCTATGTCGCGGGAAAACAATTGCGCACGTCCCTTTTAAGCTGCTATTATTCCAGCACAAAAATATTTACACATTTCCCTAACATTTGATTGGTCCGTAGCAAGTCTCTGTCCAAAATTTATATCCCAGTAAACTCCCACGCCGAACTACATTCCGTAACCGTGAGGCGCAGTTAAAATAATTCTTAAGAAAACGGAAAATAAACACATTTTCTTGATGAATTTATTTCAAATGCTGGAATTATAAGGAATTAATGGCCTTTTTGTGGAATTTATCGGGGATATAAACTTGGAAAAGTCGCGGGAATACTGGACGAGGCCTTCGTTATACCCAGATAAAATATTTTTTTTCGAAAATTGTAATTTTTTATCGCCAATTGTTTATTTTTATCGCCAATTGCGAAAGTGGCTTTTCCAAGTTTATACCCCGATAAATTCCACAAAAAGGCCATTCATTCCTATAATATTTTGCAATACGTGTTGTGACGTTCCAGTTTTGGTCATGCTTCGTGTCCTGCGACAGCCAGTACAAGGACGCCGTGCACATGACGCTCGATCAGTTAGACGTCATCAAGAGGTTCGTGGCACGATACCCGGACACGTTCCAATACACGACTACCGCTCAAGGTATTAATAATAATGATACAGTGAAACCGGATACCAATGAAACACTTGTGATCTATTTTTTTATGAGTTTCTTGGTCTTTTATCTCAGGTGATAATGCCTGTTCGTGATCTTATATGGCTCAGAATGAACAAATACCTTATTTACAGTGAAACCTCTCTAAGCCGGACACCCTGGGTACATCACATGCAGAAATGGTCAGCGTAGGTAGTTCCCATCAACTTGATAGCAATAGGTTCGTGGCGCGAATCCCCGACACGTTCCAATACACGACTACCGCTCAAGGTAATATAATAATAATACTATTTTATTTCATCTAAATATATCAGACGAAAATTTCCACACTGATATCAGGGGCGATAACCGGTTTTCCTTAAAATGTTAACGGACATTACTATTTATTATTTGTATTTATGTTTTGATGTGCAATGAGCATACTTTATAATGTGTCGAAAATAAAAAAAAATCAGGTGACGCATTTAATTTGCATAAATAATTAAAAAAAAACATGCATCATTTGCTTATGAAAATAGCCTTATACCACCGCGAGTCACTATCAGTAAAATAAATATTACTAAATGATTATATATCTGTATAGCGGGCACTCGTATTTTTTAGAACTGGTGGAATAGTGACACAATTATAAACTTATTTAATTCCTATAAATAGTATGTTGTGCCTACCGAGTGGGCATGTACCTTTAAGGCCGAACGTGCTTAACTGTGATACCTCACACGCATACCTGGTATATATGTGGTATTGGTCAGCGTATGTACATGTACAGTGGAACCTCTCTATACCGAACACCAAGACAACATATGTTCCAATCCACCACAACCGCTCAAAGTGCGATATGGCCAAAATCTTCTGACTGCGGAAACCGAACCTACTTGCAGAGCACCAGATGAGTGTTGTATCTAAAGAGTTTTATACCCCCGTATTTAAAATTCAATGCGTATTTTACTTTTACAAATGTATCATTGAGTGTCTTCCTTATTAAATAGGGAACAAATGATAAACAAATAAAACACATTAAAAAAATCACTTATTTGAGTTGCAAAAAGCTTTTTGCAGCTCAAGTAAGTACATTTTCAACTTTATTACAGTATTTTCACTACTCAATTTGAAAATCAATGCGTATTTTCACGTTGCTGTGAGTACAACGTTGCATACATATATTATGGTAGTAATATGCATATTTCACATCGTTATTTGTCAACCATTTCAGTTGTCATTAATTGATTATGAAAACTGCCTGATTGTAGCAGATTGGTACAAAAGATATGCTAGTTCTCTGCTTAAAGGCAGTAGTTTAGGATGTTAGGGCATTACATGGGAGGTTTGGTTCACATTCTTCCAAAAGCACACATTTTGGCAAAGACGTCGCCCATACCCTACTGTTTCAATGTTTGATGGGCGCCAAGACGGGCGCCACTTGGGGCCGCCCTATTTGCGAAATCCAATATGGCCGCCGCTCGGATTAGAAATCAATCGTAGGTAAAAACCAAAAGGGCTAGAACCATGAGTAATACCACTAAATATGGATATTCTGGGTCGTAGATTCTGATTCTAGTCTTATTTCGACGATTTTATGTCAAATTCACCACTCAATGTCATCTTCAAGGTCAAATTCTGGTCGAAGTTTGAGTTTCAAGGGTTTCACATAGCAAATTCCCAAACATTTAAATGACCATTTCCAATTATTAATATTAGCTTTATTTTGCACTGGTTTAAGCGCCTCTTCACATACATCGTTTGTTAAACAGACTTAAATCACATTTCAATCGATCAATAATCACATGATTCCCTAATAGCCCAAATAAAACCGCGCGTAATTCTGAGAGGTCGAAAACAACGTTACTGTTTTTATTCAGATACTGAGTAGTGCAGTTAGTTAATTGCTTGCAAATTGATGTATGCATATCGCGAAACGTGAACATTATGAATTGGGGACTTTGTTGTCTTTGTCAATCGGACACAACTCAATAAGCCTTGCAAACTCACAAGGAGGAGGGACTTGTATCACTTGAGAGAGATCTCAACGACGTCAATGCTATTAATCCCAATACTATTCTTTCTGGCATTAACGTCAGCATTAGTCAGTTGAATGATGGTCTAGGTATTGCAGCAACACTTAAATCACACAATGCTCAGTATCACAAAACTTGCAGGAGGTATTGTAGTAGTTCTCGTGTTAAATGGGCGAGAGAGGTTATTGACAAAGATAACGGCCCGCACAATAGATGTAGTCCCAAAAAAACTCAGATCATCTGGAGAATTTCACCCTCCGGCCAATAGCAAGTATTGTGTAATTTGTGCGGGTGAGGACCAGATCAACCTTCACAAAGTATTATTAACCGATGCCGTAGATGCCAACTTAAAGAGTTGGGGCGAAGACCACGAAACACTTTCATTTACTTGGCAGACTGGTGTCCGTAGCGTCTGATGCGCATGCGACTGATGTTAAAACAGTGGTATGTACGTTTGCGTGACTTCGCTCGCGCTGTCGAGCGACGGGACTCGGCTGGACCCTTACCTCCGCCCTTTGACCCCCTCATATGTGCACAAATTATTTCTCTAATCGTACATTCGGACACCACTATATTGAATCTTTTAGAGCTTCGTAAGATGTATCAAAAGCTTATGAGTGATCAAGGTCGCCCATGCAGAGATAAAAAAGAGCCACTCTCATCTCGATTCAAAGACCATCTGCTCGATACCCTGCCGGAATGGGTAGAGTTTTCCGAGGGCAATGAAGACAGGAAGGATATTTACATATCTCACACATTGAAGGTGGCCGATGAGCTGACAAAGACATAATTATGTGTCTCAACTTGGCCAAGAGGACGCGCTTAATGTTCATGCGGGCTGCCGTGATAATGCACAAGTTTTGCCTACAGAGCAGGGACCCTTTCGGCGGCTCATTCTCCCCCAACTGCCTCACGGACCCAGTCAACGAGGAGATGCGCAGTTTCTTTAACTTAGTGCTCCGGGGCCCATCAGCCCTCCATGGGCGTGAACAGTGCGGTGTTGATGCCAATCTAAATGCGAGGGAGAAAATCGCATACCATATATCACAACTGCTTATCTACAATACCAGTAAGGGTACGCACCATGCAGTAAAGACGGATGCAGTACGACACAAGAAGGGAAGAGAAACCCCGTTTCACATGTATCACGGCCTCAAGCTACACGGTCACGGATGGAGTTAAACACAGATTGAAATTGACAATGAACAGGGTATATCGGTATCGTACAGTCGTATCATGGAAATAAAGTGATGTATTGCGCGGGCGCGGTTTGGAACAAAGTCAGACATTCTGCAATGCACCCACTAGCCGCACAGCTGCTGCCAAACACGCCACGCTCGTGGTTTTATATATGGCGGCAGTAATCCACATGTTGCGTCCAACTACGGCAAAGACATTCCGCGAGTACTTGACACTTCACATAGTACCATTTCAGGAGGCACAAATGAAGAGTGGTACCCAACGCATCCACGATATTTGGGATAATTACCCCGAGGAAAATAACCTCAAAGCCCTTACACAGCCACGGCGTGGGAATGGCCCACGGACAAGAGTCGGCGATGGAAGCACTCAGATACCAAAGCGTGAATGGAACAGTGGCTTCCTAAAAAACGAGGAGAAAAAAAGGAGCTGTTCTCATTCATCAGCACTCAGATCTCCAAGACCGACATGTGCGGAAAGCTGCTTCTACGTAGTACTCACTTCGAGACAGTGCTCGCCAACATACCTGTTGACCTTGCATCACTTCAGCCGTGCAACCATTCCGAGGCGGACACTAGGATCCTCCTGCATTTAGCACATGCTGCAGAGCAGGGCCATACAACAGCATATGTTCGTACGGTAGACAGTGATGTCGTGGTTTTGGCAGTCATATTTTTCGAGACACTTTGCCTGTCAGAGCTCTGGGTGGGTTTCGGTAGCGGAAGAAATTACCGTGACATTCCAGTCCATTTCATATGCTCCAATCCCGGTCCGTCAAAGTCCTTGGCACTGCCACTCTTCCACAGTCTGACCGGATGCGACACTGCATCACAGTTTCTTGGATGTGGCAAGAAGACCGCTTGGACAGCTTGGTCAAGCATACCTGAACTCACCGACACATTAGTCATTGCACATGCAGCGTATCGAACGCTTCGTCGGTCGTACACATGTACAGCAAAGGGTGTGGTGCAGCCGGTGTAAATGAGGTCACGCATCGCCTCTTCGCCACAGGAAGTAGATCACTGGAAAACAATCCGCCTACCCAAGCCGCGCTGTTCCAGCATGTGAAGCGAGCACTTCTACAAGCGAGTTTCTACTGGAGTCAGGCCATTTCGGTCCACAGCAAATCCCTGAATTCAGTGAGTGGGGTTGGCACAAATATGGCATCAGTACATGGCAGCCCTTATGAACTACTCTCAGCGATGCTTCAGTAGCATGTGCCATTCTCTTACCATGCGACTGCGTCAAAACATGCATAGTAAGGTGCACGTGCAACCGCGCCGGTGGCCGATGCACGGTCCTCTGAAAATGCGAAGGGGGATGCGTAAATAACGATAATGTTGATGAGGTGATGCAGTAGTAATGACGCCAGAACGTATAGGTTGTGAATTAGGAATTATTGGTAAGCATGACCTCAAATAGTCAAAAGTAAATCAGAATATGGTTTGCCGATGCCACAAACCCCCAGCTCTTTTTGACATGTTTCATACAATTGACAGGTTCGGGCGACCTCTGCCGTGACTCTGGTAGGTAATATTCATCCAATCGTCAAAGTAGGTTAGAGTCGTGTTTCTCAACCCCGGAAACAGATACATGGATATACGTACTGTTCGTACATATTGATTAACACTTACTAAATATGACGAATTTGACTCAAAATTACCTTAAGATATGACAATGACCTCAAATTCTCTAAATAGCATTATAATCGGATTCCACGAACCCCAAACCCCATAAAAGGTGGTATGATTTATGAATATATCCCTTTTTGTTGTTTAACTACGATTGATTTCTTACCCGACTGGCGGCCATATTGGATCTCGCCAAAATGGCGGCCCCAGGGTTGTTCGTCTTGGCACCCGTCGGAAATCGAAATAGTAAGGTTCGGACGACATCTTGGCTAAATTTGGTGTTTTTTGAAGAATCTGAACCAAATATCCCTAACAGCCTTAAAGGTACATGCCCACGCAGTAGGCACAAACTGTTCTTTATAGGAATTAAATAAATGTATAATTATGTCACTATTCCACCAGTTCTAAAAATTACGAGTGCCCGCTATACAAATATAATTATTTATTAATTATCAATTTACTGTTAGCGACGCGCGGCGGTAACAGTCTATTTTGATAATGTGCGGGGACGACGACTTTCACATCACAGCTTGCGGTGCGCATGCGCAGTATACTACGCGCGCCAGTAGGCTTCCCAATATGTAAACAAGAAATCAACATGTCGAAACGTCCAGGACGGAAATTGTATGAAACGGCGTCGGCCAAAAAAAAAGGCGAAATGTCTGAGGGACAGGAGTACAGAAAGAGAGTGGTTAATATTGGCGACCAGATCACCAAATGGAAAGAGTTACGTGGAGATTTAGATTTGGACTCGAACAGAGATTTTTCTTCTCAACTTCACATACTTCACTGCGCATGTCAAAGATGTGATATGATTGACTGTGTCACGTGATGCGTATTGGTAAAAATAGCACGAGGTCGGAAAATACCCATTCTGGTCGCGGCATATAAAATGCGATTTAACACCAATTAACACGCGCCGTAATTAAAAATAACTCGTTAGTGGGTAGACAAATGGCTCATATAAGGTATGACAGAAAATGAAAAGTAGTAGTACAGTGTAACCAGCTGCGTGGGCATGTACCTTTAACTACAACATTATATACTGATAAACGCTTTTAGATGCCAAACATCCTATATTTGCGTAATCTTATTATCTAATAAGGGCAAATTGGTCATTGTCTGTCATTGCGCTTCCTCTATATAATGTGTCTGTCAAAACAAACAATTGTTTATGGGTTACATTTCATCAGTTATGTGTTGATGCAGGACTTTATCTGATGGCCAAATTGTTTTATGTTTGACACATTCTGTTGATGAAAATTAATTACGTTTCCTCTGCCATCATACATATAGTGGTTGCACGCTTTTATGATAGGGAGGATATATGTGTACATCTCAGTAAATGCATTAACGGAGTTACCGTCTCTAGTTCATTATTGTAATATATTTATCTTTCGGATTTTCCGACTGTGTTGTAACTTTAAAATTTAGTTGGATTACATGCCGACCACTTTGTGTATCTTGACTGTTATTTATCGTTTACAGTCACATACAATATATAAACTGTGTTCAAAAACCCGCTTCATCTATACTAAGTGCACGAGTCGTTAAACAGTGGCTCAACAATATAAATTGAGCCATAATAAGTGACAAGTACAAATTTAGCCATAATACATTATATACATTGCTAGCATGCTGCACAGGGGCGTTGGAACTGGTCTGGTAATAATTTTACGAATGTTCTTTCTATAACCGCCTATTAGTACATATATACACATGCACCTGCAATACAACAGGTATAATTGACGCCTTCCAAGAAGGCAAAATAGGCAGCCTGATCGGGATAGAGGGCGGGCATTCCATCGACAGTAGCCTGGGCAACCTGCGGATGTACTACGAGCTGGGCGTTAGATACATGACGTTGACGCATAGCTGCAACGTACCCTGGTACGTACTCTGAAATGTTGTCGACGCCATTTACGGGCAATATTGTAAATTTTGTAAACGTATTTCATGAAATTATACGAAGGCACACAATCACATGGTGTGTCTCATATGAGAAAAGCTATGTGAGTTGTTACTTAAAAGTTAGTGTGATACCGCTAAGATGGTTCAGATGGCAACGCAACGCACAGTATAGTATACGCTAAGAAGAACAAGGTCAGATACAATTCAATCACATTTATGAAGCCATGGTCATTAAATGAGCAATTTTACGGAGCCCCGTAGGGGACGTAGAATTCTTTTTTTTATTAATTCGTTCCCACGAAATAACAATTCGTTCCCTCAATTTAACAATTCGCTGCCACGAATTAACAATTCGTCGCCACGAATTAACAATTCGTTCCCACCGGAACGAATTGTTAATTCGTGGCCGTGGGAACGAATTGTTAATTCATGGGAACGAATTGTTATATCGTGTGAACGAATTGTTAATTCGAGGGAACGAATTGTTAAATTGAGGGAACCAATTGTCATTTCGTGGGAACGAATTGTTAATTCAAGGGGACGAATTGTCATTTCGTGGGAACGAATTGTTAATTTGAGGGAACTAATTGTTAAATTGAGGGAACGAATTGTTATTTCGTGGGAACGACTTAATAAAAAAAATCCACGTCCCCTGCGGGGCTCCGTACAATTTAGATACGAATTACGAGTACTAATAATGTGTTCCGTTGTTATGTACGAATTAGCTCGAATTAATCTCACATATCTATATCAAGGTGCATGATCACGTGGTTACAACAACAACAACAACGTCGCCCACGCATTTGGTGATCTAGGGAGTTTGGCACAGACTTATGTCGTTTTTGCGAAGAATCGATTTCCCTCCGACACGGAAATCGATTCTTCGCAAAAACGACAGAAGTTTGGGCGAAAATAAAGACACCACCAAATGCAGCTTAACAAGACGCGTTTGATGCGCCATATCACATCAAAATCCGTTACGTAATAAGGACACTATAAAAGAATACGTACTTTGAATCGATACTTGTTGTTGTTAGTACCACGTGAGCATACACCTTGTATATGTACATGTACAGTGATATGATTTGCCATACACACTTTGTTTTACAAAGGGCAGATAATTGGGTCACGGATGAAAACACCACAGAGCCGAGACTCAATGGGCTGACAGACTTCGGGAAGGTTAGTTTTTATTCGAGCGCTAGCGACGATTTTACAACATCCAAATTTGAGGTCTGACCGAGTATGTCGGTTGAATAACATATTTTGTGGGTTTAACTTTTTAAAAAAACAGAGGTATTCCGCCATAAACTAGTTCCAACAGATTGGTGGCCTTTTCAGTGTGATAAATGTTTTGTTTGCTTTGTTGTGCTAGATTTATGTTATTGCAAATGTTTCCGTAGTCTAAGGGTTCGACGATTAACCGCCATAATCGATTATTCATGATTCGTAACTCCATAGTTCGGTGTACTTCAATCTTCGATTTCGGTTTCCATTCTCTTGTTGTTGTTTCTGTGAAATTCGCGCTTATTTTTCGCGAAAAGCTTTCCACTCTAGATTAATTATTATTAGTCTATTTGTCATCTACAAACACATACTGCGAAACATGTCAGGACGTTGTCCTTTGATTATATGTTGCTGTGACTGGATAAACGAGGCTTATGGGAGTTGCTACCAGTGTAGCTCTTGATCAAATAGCACGCTCTATTGTCTGATAACAATCTATATTGCTACTTAGAAGAATGATGGGTGTTTCATTGATGGAATGGCGAACATTGCAGATCCTGACCAGACTGTGCGGATGCACAGGCTGGTCTGGATCTACAATATTTACATTTTTATTTTTATTCCAGAAAGTGGTGACAGAGATGAACCGACTGGGCATGATGGTGGATCTGGCTCACGTGGCCAAGAAGACAATGCTGGACGTGCTGGCGTTGACCCGGGCCCCCGTTATTTACAGCCACTCATCCGCTTTCCATATATGTAACCACTACCGTAACGTACAAGATGACGTTCTTCTCAAGACGGTATGACGTTAGTTTCGGGGACGTAACCGTCTTTCTTACATTTCGGCCAGTTATTTACAGAAATTATAATGATACTATACGGTGAATTACAGCACTCGGCACCAGTATTTTGCACCACTCTCATGATTACCATATATGGAGAAATGACGTCGCAGTGACGTGTTTCCTCAAATTATGTTCTGGGACACAATCTCTGAATGGTGAGACAGTCGCCTTCACTACGACCCGCCTCAAGAAATTAATTCGCACAACTATTGGCAACATTTTACTCTTTATTAGGTTTGAGGCGGTTTTCGGCGCTATTGTATTCGTTGTTTTTTTTTGTTTTTTTATTCAGACTTCAAATTTTGCATGCCGATTCGGATCAATTGTGAGCAGAGACTTAGAGATTTTCAGAAATCTCTTAATGCCACTTTCCACGAAACCGGAAGTGACGTCATACTTTCTATAACTTCCTTATTTTCCAACCGATTTCAAAAATTCTTTATGCATTGGAAAGCTGACAAAATTCTCGATCTCGATTTCGCTGACAGTTCTCGGCTATCTGGTCAAATAAGAGAGCTATAGGCATTTGAAGTTGAAAAATGTACATACTTTTCAACGATTTTGCCGAATTTTTGCCGAATTTCGGCTGATAACGGGTGGTCTTTACAAACGTTTTCCAATTTGTACAGTAATGTCAGCAACATAATTTCTTGCCAGTGTGATAGGGGAGTGTCAGGCGCATAGAAGATGATAATTTTCAGAGCTCTATCTTGATTACTTCCGGTTCTATTGGATGTCAAAGATGAACGTCTTTTTTTCAAGTTTTCAAAATAGAGCAAACGGATGTGACGTCAGCTTCGTTATTTATCAATAGATTTCAAAATTTCTTGCTGCGGTCGATATTTCAGTCCTTTAGCTAAAACTTTCCCGCTTTGTGCCCGGCCTATGGTGAAAAACAAACGAAAACTTCACTGGCGGAATATTGCACATATTTAATTTCCGTTTTATTAGGTGTATTTACAAATGGCGTAAACTGCAATTTAAGGGCGATAACTATCGAAAAATAATCATCGCTGACTTACGGGCTCCCTCCATCTACACCAAACCGCTGTTCGGATCGACTTCAAATTTTGCATGCCGATTCGGATCAAGTGTGAGCAGAGACTCAGAGATTTCCAGATATCTTTTAATGCTACTTTCCACGAAAACGGAAGTGACGTCATACTTCCTATAACTTCCTTATTTTCCTACCAATTTCAAGAATTCTTTTTTGCATTGGAAAGCTGACAAAATTCTCTATCTCAGCCGCATGAAAGATGATAATTTTCAGAGCTATATCTTGACTACTTAAGGCTCTATTCGATGTCAAATATGAACGTATTTGTTCAAGTTTTCAAAATAGAGCAAACGGATGTGACGTCAGCTTCGTTATTTATCATTCGATTTCAATTGTTTTTGCTGTAGTCGATATTTCAGTCCTTTAGCTAAAACTTTGGCTGAGGATCGAACCCGGTATCCCTCGCTCCGAGTCCATCGCTCTACCTCTAAGCTAACCGGCCCCACATCGGTGTGATGATGCGAACACCTAATGTTGGACTGTTCATTCTAAAACTTCAGAAATTCTTTTTGCAACCGATAGTTTACACCTTGGGCTAAAGCTTAGTTACACATGAAATCAATGTTTGAGGCTCAAACCGTTGATGCAGCTCAAGCTGCTCTAGTTCCCATTGTTTTAGGGAGTATCATGTGTGAAATGTAAAAACAATGTTTAATTAACCACGTGAGCTAATTATCTTGAAATAATGCCCCTCTGATTGGGTCTTACCGCTAAACAAACTCGGTTCGCACGCTTGCTCGTTTGTTTAGCGTAAGGACCCAATCACTCGTGCATTATTTCACAATAATCAGCTCACCTAGTTAAATAAACGGTCTTCTGACGTTAGTTGCGGGGACGTAACTATGTTTAAATCACTCCCACAGTACGGTTTTAGATGCAGCCAGGTAACCATGCATTATGTTTCCGAGTACGACGTTAGTTGCGGGGACGTAACTGTGTTTAAATCACCCCCACAGTACGGCTTTAGATGCAGCCAGGTAACCATGCATTATGTTTCCAAGTACGACGTTAGTTGCGCATGTTGCAGGTATATAACTCTGAATTACTCCCTGTGTGGGGAGTAATTCAGAGTTATATACCTGCAACTAGACGTTTACTTCGTCCCAGGTGTTTATAAACAATAATGCATAAACAAGGTGTATGATCAACAACAATAAGTACCGATTCAAAGTACGTATTCTTTTATAGTGTCCTTATTACGTAACAATTTTGATGTAATATGGCGCATATGGCGTCTTGTTAAGCTGCATTTGGTGGTCTCATTATTTTCGCCCAAACTTATGTCGTTTTTGCGAAGAATCGATTTCCGTGTCGGAGACACGGAAATCGATTCTTTGCAAAAACGACATAAGTCTGTGCCAAACTCCCTAGACCACCAAATGCAGCTCATGAAGACGCGTTTGCTGCGCCATATTTCATCAAAATCCGTTACATATTAAGGAAAATATCAAATAATACTTACTTTGGAGTGGGCGACGTTGTTGTTGTAACCACGTGATCATGCACCTTGATAAAAGGCTGACCATTGCACAGACCAGTCAAGTATCCTGTGATTCAAATTGAAATCTAAATGTTCTGGTCACGCAGAGCAACTTGTGTGTCAGCCAGAAAATTTGGATTACATGTGCATTTAATATTTGCTTTATGTATATCATTAGTGCCATTGCAATATGAATCGGGGAACATATAACTGACGAGATGCAATGGTAAAAACTACAACAGCACAATGATACCAATTTGTTGTTGTTGTTGTTTTCATGACAGTTTGGGATATATGTTCATGGCGGAGTAACATTTTCAAAAATGTTAGATTCAAATCTTTATAATTTTGAGCATTCTATTACTTTTCTTCTTGTTGTCTCCTTTAGTAAACAGCAAGAGAAATATATATGCCAGTATCTGTAGCATATTTCACCAACATTGCAAAGTATACTTATCTAGCAAAGTATACTTTGATGGAGAAATTTTCAATTGAAGAATAAATTTATTAATTTGTATTATACTGAATTTATTACATTTTATCCCGTCAACACAGTGCGTATGTGCCGTGAAACACGGTGCCGTGAAACACTTTTGATATCCAGTCAATACAATTTTTGTATTTTACAGCCATTTGTTGGTGTTGACGGGATAAATAGAATAGTAGGTTAGTGCCGTGAATGGGAAAACATATCTGGCGCGGCACGGAAACGGGATGTGCTCGGCATAGCCTCGCCCATCCCGTTTCCTGAGCCTTGCCAGATATTTTTTCCCATTCACGGCACTAACCTACTATTCTCTATATCACAGCCATTTTGGCTGTGATAATGTTAATAAATTCAGTATAATAATTATGCACACTTTTTAATAATCATCAAATATATGCAACGGTTAGTTCTATATGAAATAATGCATTTCGGGAAAAATAAATGATTACACTCCTCAAAGTATACTTTTCTAGATAAATATACTTCACAATGTTGATGAAATCGGCTACAGATCCTGTATTGTACTGTCAGAGTTGAACTGTTTGTTTGTTTATTGGTGTTTAACGGTTTATCAACAGCTAAGGTCACGTAAGGCCGTGCAAATGGGTTCGATCCCATTTTAACCTGCTGCATTGGGGTGGGGGGATCCTAAAATCGGAATATTTACATCGAGAAAACAATATATTCAGCCCTGAAATTAGAATAACCTGACCTGGTGCCAGGTCCATACCACACCAAAGCCAATTGGTCCCTTCCCCTAAAAGTAATAAGAATACGGATAATCGTAATCCTCACATAAGGTGTATAACCAGGTTCAACGGTCACATACACAATGCCAAAGGGGTATGTGAGGGCCAAACCAGGTCTCCAGTTGGGATTCTGGCAAGGATGAACCCCGATCGTTAAATTACCCATCGCATGCTCCCACCTGCCACACACTAGTTGGACTACATTAAGTTGTCATCTCAGCCGAGATGTCCGGTTTACAGAGGCTATATTGTAGTTAATTATTTGGATGTACAGTGGAACCTCTCTAAACCGGACACCAAGATAACACCTATGATCTTATTTTGATGAGTATCTTGATCATTTATCACATGCGATAATGTTTGTTCGTGATCGCATAGCACACAGCTAAGGCTCAGAATTATGAAATGCATGATTTACAGTGAAACCTCTCTAAGCCGGACACCCTGGGGGACCCCCCAGGGTGTCCAGTTTAGAGAGGTTTCACTGTATTGTAGGTCCCCAGGGTGTCCGGTTTAGAGAGGTTTCACTGTATTGTTATTTTCCAGAAAGCTAACGGCGGTATTGTGATGGTGAACTTCTATGACATGTTCATAGTATGCCCGCCTAGCACGAAGACAGAATCAACCATTGTCGAAGTGGCAGGTACGATAGTTGCGAACGGTAACTCTTGCAATCTACTCTGTAGTGTGGCTACGGACGGTACGGGAGTAGATTGCAAGAGTTAGTAACTTGACAGAGCTCTAGATAAGGTGCGTATTGGCGTATTTTACGCACTTATTTTAGCAGAATACGCATTGATTTTCAATTGGGAGTACAAAATACTCACAGCAATGTGAAAATACGCATTGATTTTAGTATAGTAGTGAAAATACTGTAATAAAGTTGAAAATTTACTTAGTTGAGCTGCAAAAAGCAAACTATACATTTCTAAAAGTAAAATACGTATTGATTTTGAAATGGGGGCATAAATTGCAAATTATAATAATACTCTTTAGATACAAAACTTATATCTTCTATTATGGAGCTCTGAGTTACTGTTCACAACTAGTACAATGCTTGCTCATTCACCCACGTTTGGATATTATACCATACAGAGATAACCTTATTTTGGAGAAATGGGGCTTATGGGTTTTTCCGACCAGTGTAGATGCAGGTCAGCCTGTGCATTCGCACAGTCTGATCAGGATCTGCACTGTTCGCCATTCCATCAATCAGTCATGCTTCAGAGAAGCAATATAGATCACTAGTTAGTATTATGCTACAGAAGAGTGGTTTTGTTTGTTGTTGGTGTTTAACGGCCTATCAACAGCGAAGGTCATTTAAGGCCAGGCCAACGGGTTCGATCCCGTATTCAATCCATTGCATTGGGGGTAAATCCCAAAATCAGAACGGATTATTAACATCGAACAAAATATTATTCAGCCCTGAAATTAGAATAACCTGACCTGGTGCCAGGTCCATACCACACCAAAGTCAATTGGCTTAAGCTTCCCATAAAAGTACATGTAATAGGATTACGAATAATCGTATCACTCCTATAAGGTATAACCAGATTCAACTCTCATATACAAGAAAGACACAGACATATCTGAGAGCCAAACAGGTCTCCGGTAGGGATTCCAGTAAGGATGAATCCCGATCGTTACATTACCCATCGCATGCTCCCACCTGCCACCCACACAGAAGAGTGGTATTTAATCAGGAGCCACACTGGTCACAAATCACATACGCCCTATTATTCCAGTCACAGCCACATTTAGGTAGTGACCAGTGAATATGGAAAACAGAATTTAATGGCAACATCAACCGAAACTTCAGTAACCTAATTTTCAATTACCCTGTATTATACCTTATCCCGTCAACACATTGCGTATGTGCCGTGAAACACTTTTGATGTCCTGT
The DNA here is from genome assembly GCA_029237695.1 of Conchocele bisecta. Classification (NCBI taxonomy): domain Eukaryota; kingdom Metazoa; phylum Mollusca; class Bivalvia; order Lucinida; family Thyasiridae; genus Conchocele; species Conchocele bisecta. The sequence goes on from CM055266.1 coordinate 69,741,924, forward strand.
CAATACGGCCTAATACAAACCAGCCGATTCTCCGATTTTGAGGATGCGGCTGGGGTTATTTGTTTTGCCTTTTACAGCTATTTGTAGGTGTTGACGGGATAAATAGAATAGCAGGTTAGTGGAGTGAATGGGAAACAAATATCTGGCGCGGCACGGAAACGGGATGGGCTCGGCAGAGCCTCGCCCAACCCGTTTCCTAAGCCTTGTCAGATAGTTTTTCGCATTCACGGCACTCACCTACTATTATCTACATTATATGTACAGTCCCATAGAAAACGAACAGCCAAATGCCAAGCTGATTCTGACAGGTTAATGTTCCTGTTAATGATTTTGTATTGCACTATGGGGTCAGTTAATGAGATAACAAAGCATGCAGAACTACTTTCACTGCCCAGCTGGAGTCTCCAGTAACCGCCAGACTCGACCATCGTGCATGAGAATATGTACAGGTGAGTTTTATTACCACCAGCGACTATTATGGCCGTAATCTTTGCAGCTTAGGTCCAGATCAGAATGAGCTGTCACATCAGGATCTAGACTGTTACCGACTGGATTCATCATTGTCTAAATGGATTAGCAAGCAACCCTGGTATTGTTTCATGCTCTCTTGGTAGCCTACAACATGTGTGTGCTGATTTCCACAATAATGCTGGGAGAATTGCTTGTTCTAACAGCTATAAGCTGATGATACAAGAACACACTAGTCTTCTAACCAGTGTAGATATATCTGCGGGCTCAAACTGACCAGCACACTAGCAAGTTACAAATTAAAATGTGCTGTTGATACATAATTACATGTAGCATATGTTATGTTACATACTTCAATCTCAAAGTCCCAATCATTCTCAGTGTCAATTAGTGCAAATATTCTAATCAATAACACACAATTGCAAATTATACATATGTGGCCTTATATTTGTATATGCGTATACTATGTACACAGTGATCCGTTATGAGACCAACCATGTAAGTAATTTGATACATTTCCACAGTTGTCATAGTTCATGAAAAATATTTACATAATTTATGATTTTCTTCCGTACATGACAACGAATATTTATGACACTTTCAAAACATATTGTAAGATGTCATCATTTACTAAAAAACACAAGGCTGTTATAAATATTATTCTTTGAATATCGCGGATGCTATTATGTATGAAATCAATTGAGATAGACGGAATGGCGAACCGTGCAGACCCTAATCAGACTGCGCGGATATGCAGGCTGATTTGGGTAGCGGAGTTGGCAGCATAGATCATAAGCCCCATTTCTCCGTCATGACAACATATGCCATATGTATGCATGTATGTCATAGATAATTTAAGGTTTTGCAATCGTGGTGCCATAATTATGTGCTCTTCATATTTACTGCTACATTTTGAATAAAATATAAAAATACAGCAAATATCTAGTACATATCTCTGCTATCGAATAATAACAAAAAAAGACTAGAGCAGCTGAAGCTGCATCAACGGTTTGAGGCTTGATGTACTGACAAACGTACACTGGCAAAGTGATTAGAAGACATTGCCAATGACGAAAACATATGAAACTCAAAAAAAATTGATGCAATTCCAATGAAATTGAAAAAATAAAGTTTTGTATTTCCAGAATCGCTTGACTATCCTAAGCATTTTTCATTATATAACGTTCTACGAAATGTGTACCGTTAACCCCCTAGTCTGACATTGAAGTTGAGACGATTCTAAAGCACTCACAGCATGTCGTTCGTATATAAAATGAAAATTGTTTATATTGTTACTGTGTGATTTAACGTGACGCTGTCAAACTTCAAATGCATGTAGCTCTCTCATTTGATCAGATAGCTAAAAACTACCAGCGATGCGGAGATAGAGAATTTTATTGCCTTTTTAATGGAAAAAAAATATTTGAAATCGGTTGAATAATAAAAAATGTTATGACCATTTCAAATTTAAAAAAATGAAAGAACCAAACTTCAAATGCCTACAACTCTCTCATTTGGGCAGATAGCCAAAAACTACCAGCGAAGCGGAGATAGAGAATTTTGTTGGCTTTTTAATGGAAAAAAAATATTTGAAATCGGTTAGATAATAACAAAGTTATGAACATTTCCAATTTGAAAAATTGAAAAAAAAACGTCCAAGTTTGAAAGGCAATAGAATCGGAACTCTTCAAGCTATAGCTCTGAAAAGTATCATCTTTTGTGCGGATGAATGTCCCGCGTCACGCTGTCAAAAAATTATGTTGCTGAGATTACTGTACAAATTGGAAACTGTTTTCGAAGACCACCCGTTAAAATAAAAAAGAAAATCCGAAATTGTTGATTTTTTTCATTTTTCTCAACTTCACATGTCAATAGCTCTCTCATTTGAGCAGATAGCCAATAACGGCCAGGCAAGCGAAGATAGAGATTTCTCGCAGCTTTCGAATACAAAAAGAATTTTTGAAATCGGTTGGAAAATAAGGAAGTTATAGGGAATTATATGATATATGACGTCACTTCCGGTTTCGTAGATTTTAGATTTTATTTGCGTTATAACATATTTAGAATTTAACTGGGAATTTCAGAATCTTATCATATCGCCTAATGGGCCATTTGACCCGGTGTTAGGAACATTAAAGGAACATTAAATCTGGTTGGTATCAGGGATGCAGACAGGTTTATTCCAGTATCCAGCTGTGCAACTCTGGTTTCCGGACCCCACGTTTTCTTTGAAGTAGTGGGGTTTACAAGTACCCGACTTTCGATGGGAGCGTACACCTAATGATATAATTCTCACTACATGTACATGATTACATCTACCGATATCTGTTGTTGTCAAGTAAACAAGTAATGTCATTCACCATAAACATGACAAACTGTAACAGTTGTGACAAACACAATACAGTATAATGGTGGAAATGGCAACTTGGCTGAAACTATTTTGCAGATCACATAGAGTATATTCGAAACCTAACTGGAGTGGAACATGTGGGGATAGGGGCTGACTTCGCAGGAGTTGATAGGTACGAATAAATGAACAAGAATCCATAAACGATATAGCATGTATATTAAAAAGTCACAGAACACCTTGAGACGACCCCAAAGTCACTGCGGACATACTCGTTTCCTGCGGACATATTCGTACCTTAGACCCTCCCAAATATGTCCGCGGATATAATTTTCGTTTCAACTTGAAATCTAAGCTTGAGTGAATGAGTGTCACGTGCTTCCGATGAATTTATTGAATATAGTTCCATGTCCATCCACAAACATAAACAGGGGGCCGTTTCACTAAACTTCGTACGACTAAAATGTTCGTAACTGCAAATTTAGGATCGTTTGGAAATTTGAATTCCTGTGCAGCCTATACTCAATAAATGTAAATCCAATAATTGTTTTAAAAACAAAAAAGTGTTAATGTGAAATGTACAGACTCATAATTTTGCACTTACGCATGTCAGTCGTACATACGAAGTTTAATGAAACGGCCCCTAGATGAATACATGATAATTATGAAAACTGGTGGTAAACTGTGATGTATGTAAACTCCGTGGCTGAACCCCCCTCTAGATCCGCCCCTGCATACTTATGAAATGAGAAGACTACAAATTCAATACTGATACTGAATTCACAAGTAAAACGATATGGCCTGTTCCTCAGATTTAAGTAGAGTATTACTGAGTGCATAATAATATTTAGACAAGCACACATCAGCGAGGCGCCAGTTCAATCTGGTAATTCTGATGCAATAAATGTCATCCGTATAATATATAAGGCCGTCTGTTGGGGATGGCTAATCAGGGTACAAATTTCTCTCAGTTGTACACACTCAGGTTGGGCTGGTTGCAAGGTTGGTTTTGTTTGTTTATTGGTGTCTAACGGCCTATCAACAGCTAATGTCACGTAAGGCCGGCCCAACGGGTTCAATCCAGTATTTAGCCTGCTGCATTGGGGGAAAATCCCAATATCAGAACGAAATATTTGCATCGAGAAAAAATATATTCCGCCCTGAAATTAGAATGACCCGACCTGGTGCCAGGTCCATACCACACCAAAGTCACTGGGCCCCTTCCCCTGAAAGTAATAGGATTAGGAATAATCGTATCACTCATACAAGGGGTATAACCAGATTTAACACTCACATACAAGAATGCCAAAGACGTACCGGAGGGCCAAACCAGGTATCTGTTCAGGATGATGAATCCCGATCGTTATATTATCCATCGCATGCTCCCACCTGACACCCACTAAGGTTGGACCCCGCTGGGTCGCCTTGGGGCGCCGTTTAGTAGTCTGGGCATGGGTGTTAACCCGGGACTATCGAGATCATAGGTTAATTCCACTATACGATCGATCGTGTGCCAATAAAAGTACGATTTCAGAACTACTACATTGTTTGTCTTAGAGGTTCCAGGGGCCCGTTTCACTAAACTTCCTAGGACTAAAATGTTCGTAAGTGCAAAATTATGATAGTCTGTAAATTTCACATTAACAATGTTTTCTTGTAAATAATTGTTGGATTTACATTTATTGAGCATAGGCTGCATATGCAGCCTATGCGCAATAAATGTAAATCCATCAATTCAAATTTCCAGACGATTCTAAAGTTGCGCTTACGAACATTTTAGTCGTAAGAAGTTTAGTGAAACGGCCCCCAGAAGGTGAACTTTGGTTGATCACAACAATGTTACATCATATCCTGGGGACCGTTTCACTAAACTTCGTAGACTAAAATATTCGTAAGTGAAAAAGTATGATAGTCCATAAAGTTCACATTAACAATGTTTTATGTAATCAAGTATTGGATTTACATTTATTGAACATATGCAGCCTGTGTTCAATAAATGTAAATCCATGAATTTCCAGACGATCGTCAATTTGCATTTACGAATATTTTAGTCGTACGAAGTTTAGTGAAACGGGCCCCTGATTGGTGTCAGGTTTAGATCACGATCACGGGCGTCAATCTTGGTAAGGATCGGCTCACGACTGACGTGTTACGATACATGTACACACCCATCCTCCAGTTGAACTTGATTTGACTATCCCTCAGACTCGATTCATTTAACCGTGAATTTAGACAAGCCATGTGATTTTGTACGTAAAACATGTGCGATTTTTCAGCCAAAATTGACAGAAACTGTGATATTTTCTGTAAATGATGTCGAAAGTTGACGAAATGTAGTTTCGTCAATGTTCGGCGTTATTTACGGAAAATATCGTAAATATTGTCATGATATCGCACATCTTTTAAGGTAGACATAGAGCTATGGCCAAACCGCTCACACTACTCCGAGTCTCTCACAGTAACGGGAAAATAAAAATGTCACATCGGTAAAAAATAAAAGTAATCTAGGATATAAAGACATGGCAGGCCAGTCTCCTTCTGTAGTACAAAGTCACACAGCTCGTCTCATTTGAGAAACTATGTTTCGTTACGGTAATCACAGCCTGTTGTCACGTTTTGTTGCCAGTGTAACCAAGGGTTTGGAGGACGTGTCCAAGTACCCGTACTTGTTTGCCGAGCTGATTAAACGCGGCTGGAGTGATGATGACCTACGGAAACTGGCTGGTAAAAACATAGTTCGCGTGTTCAGGAGAACTGAACAGGTAACTTGTAAGCATTTATAGAATTTTAAAATATAAGGTTCGACGATGTCCAGTCGTGGGTAAACATTTGCCGTGGCACGAGAGAACTGTTTGAACCGCAAGGCCGTAGGCCGCGGGTTCAAACAGTTTCCGAGTGCCACGGCAAACATTTACCCACGGTTGGATATGGTCGAATGTTATTGTTGCATTCCCGTCGGAATAATCGTGTTATTTGAGCATATATGCAGTTATTTTCGATACTTTGATAACCCGTTTCATTCAAACAGCTGATTTACGAATACATATTCCGGGGCCGCAGTACACGTCGCGTGATGCAGCTGCATCAATTTCAAAATTTCAGTGCGACCGTTGTGAACTGGTCTAGTAACGTAATGGCGCGTTCTAGTAACGTCATGAGACACATGCATTATGTAAGTGATGGCTTAGATTCAACTCTCAAGTAACAAAAAAGCCAAAAATAAAATGTACCCGAGGGCCAAACCAGGAATAGCGGGATTCCGGTATGGATGAACGTTATCAATACATTGACCCTTTGTATGTTCCCAAAGCCCGCGTAATTGAATGAAATATTTCACCCCACACAAGTATCTATCATTGCATTTGCCATGCTATATTTTGGATTATTCCGTAATCAGAAAAAGAACAATCATGATCTGTTCAACCCACAGCAGTATGTTTGAATATGCAAGCTGATGTATGGATACATTACTTACAATGCAAGTTGAACAATTGAGACACGCCATGCGATTTTGTACCTTCGGACATCTGCGTAATTGAAATACGCTTACAAAATCTACCATATCTTCCGGAAATGGCGTCAAAAGTTGACGGAATTTTCAGAGTACATGCGGAATTATATACTGTAATATTGTAAATTTTGTAAACGTATTTAATGAAATTACGCACATGTCCGAAGGTACTCAATCTCAATTTTGTATTGTCCTGTATTACAGGTACGACAAGAACTTTCCTATATGGAACCATTGGAGGACATCCTACCAACATCTGAGCGTGTAGATGAAACATGCCGAACAGACTTTTAATCCTACAAACACAATTGTAATTGTATATACGTGGCTGTGACTGGAGAAATGGGGACTATGGGTTTGCGACCAGTGTGGATCCAGATCAGCCTGTGCACCCGCAGTTTGATCAGGATCATCATTGTCAGCCATTCCATCAATGAAACACATGTCATGTTTCTAACAAGCAGTATTGATCATTATCAGGCTACAGGAGTATGCTATTCAGGGGACCGTTTCACTAAACTTCGTACAAATAAAATGTTCGTAAGTGCAAAATTATGATAGTCTGTATTTCACATTAACAATGTGTTCTTGTAAACAATTATTGGATTAACATTTATTGAGCATTAACAGACTATTCTAAATCTGCACGTACGAAGTTTAGTGAAACAGACCCCAGGAACGACACTGGTCACAAATCGCATAAGCCCCAATTCTTCAGTCACAGCCACATACATGTTTATTCTTAGAACTCAGACTGCAGAAGTGTGCTAGCAGATAAGGAGACTGGTCGTTCATAAATGTCAAAGCAGTAACTCTCGAAGGACAATCTGCAGCCGATTTCACAAACATTGCAAAGCATACTTTTCTAGAAAAGTACACTTTGAGGGAGAAATTTTCAATCAAAGGATAAATTTATTAATTTTTATTATACAGACATTTTGGCTGTGATAATTGAATACATTCAGTATAATAATTATGCATACTCTTAATCATCAAATATATGCAGTTGGTAGTTCTTTATGGCATAATGAATTTCGGGAAAAATAAATCATTACTCCCTCAAAGTATACTTTGCTAGAAAAGTATACTTTGCCATGTTGGTGAAATCGGCTACAATTGTATGTTGGATAATCCGTACCAGTCGTGTGAATGGTGGATGAAAATAAATATTTCCATTGTGGCTGTGACTGGAGAAATGTGGCTTATGACATTTCTAGCCAGTCTACCTCCTGATATGCTAGCACACTGGCAAGGCTCTATACTGTTTACAAAACATGATCTTCACTGTTCAGACTTTGTGGATGCTATGGTCGCAAAGGACACACAACTAGTTTCTCCCGGCAACACATACGGGGCGGTGGCTAATATGGGATGGTATGACTATGACAACAGTTGTAGAACCCAGTGCAGTTCTTCTTCTTCTGCTATATCAATGGCTAGCAGTCAATTACTGACTATTATGGCCATGCGTGGGGGTTTAAGTACAGTGAATGCCAAGCCACCAAAGCTACTCAATCCACCATGGTAACCATGGCAAGAGATAAGATGGTGCAGTTCTCAAAACAATATGCAACACACAATAAAGCCAAGGATGTATGTACAAATTGTATAGTGAGGAGATGTGAAATTAAATGGTTTAAAAGATAAAAGCAGAGTGTCAACTTAAGGAAGTGACAGTTGCATGGTCACACTACAGCAAGTGAGCAGGGGGTCACTGATACCCCCGGCCGCCGCCTGGTTCGACCAACAAATATGTTCCAAGTCATTTGGCCTTGACCTTCAACATGGGTGGGCTGTAAAAATGAAAATATGGATGATGATAAAAACGTATATGAAGTTTCAAGTCAATGTGACTAAAGGTTGCAGAGATAATGGGTACCAAAGAAATGTAACGTAAATCTTACGGACAGACCGACAGACCGACAGACAAAAATACAAAAACTGTATACCCCTCAACATACTTGGTATGCCACGGGTATACTAAGCGCAATTCTAGAATTAATTAAAAAAAACATGGATGTATATGTAATTAAATTAACTTTCAGATGAATTTGACTTTCTGACTCCACCACAAATAAATCAGGTTTCTTCCACTCCCCCTTAAACAAACAATTCTGGATCGTCCTTATGGGAATACTATTTAGTAATTGTTTTATACTGATTCTGCACTAGGACTAGAATATTGATGAATGGTGACCAGCATAGGCCCAGACCAGGCTGCGCGACTGCACAGGCTGATCTGGCCCTGTGCTGGTCACATATATGTTGTATCATACAACTGGTATGGCGTAGATTTCTCAGCTTGTCACCGTTATTGTGACCAAGACTGGAAATATGGGTCTATGTGGATTGATTGATTATTGGTGTTTAACTGCCTATCAACAGCTACGGGTTGGACAATCCCATACATGTTTTTAACCTGTTCACAATGAGGGAAATTCTCAAAATCAGAACTCAATATTTACAGAAAAATATATATTCAGCCCTGAAATTAGAATATCCTAACCTGGTACCAGGTCCATTCCACACCAGCGTCACTTGCCTTCAACCCCAAAAGTAATATGATCTGCTCTAATCTTGTTACTTTTTAAATGGGGCATAACAGGATTTAGTTATCAAGTATCAGAAAGCTAAAAATGTACATGAGAGCCAAACCGTGTAAGTCGGTATTCCGGTATAAAGGGTGAACCCCATTGTTAAATACCCTTTGCTGCTCCAGACCAACCACCCACGGGCTAGTGGAACGAGTGGCCAGTCTAGCTACTGATTTGTATCGCTTTCCTGTAGCCCGGCACAGATCTATACAGTTTGTTAGTAGCAGGACAAGCGAAAATAGACTGAATGGTGATCAGTGCAGATCCTGATCTGAATCTACATTGGTTGAAATGTCACCTTTCTCCAGTCAGTCACATTTATGTTTATAATCTTAGAAGCTACGAATTGCAAAACAAATAAAATAAATCAAGAGTTTATTAAAAGTGTAACTATACTACATGTATCATAAAACAGATTAACACACGAGTTAAAGTTACATTCACAAATATGTACAAGAATAAATATTAATCAGTTGCATGCCAGATGCTGACACATTGAAAATATATAAAAACTATGTCAGTAAAATGGAGAACTATTCATAAGAATGTTGGAATAAGGAAATGTTTATTTCCCTGTTTCAACAATACTCTGAACACGGACTCAGAAGGACACATTTGTGGAGAAATAACAGTTGGCTGATTGATATTTGAAGTCATACAGATCACTTACAGTACTGTCTTATATTACATGCTACCCAGTGATTTACCGTGATTCGGGCGGGATTTATTTCCTCTGAGATGTTCGCGAGACACAATTGACGTCACGTTTTGATGTCATTTCCGGCGAAGACACTATGGAGCTCTATATAGTGGTGTTTGCAAACAGTGTAGATCAAGGTGAGTCGAGCCGACTCACCTTGATCTACACTGTTTGCAAACACCTCTCTAGAGCTCCGTAGTGTCTTCACCAGAAATGACATCAAAGTGTGACGTCAATTGTCTCGCAAACAGTATCTGCACTTTTGCAAGTACATGTAATTTTCATATTTTTCAGAAAAAAAACAGACACCCCCTTTTTATAAATGGGCTGGTCTGAAAATAATTTTGTGACGATTGTGTTAACATGTCATAGTCCATTCCAGTTATTTAGGGTAAAATGGTTAATGTTTCCAAGACTGTGATCTCAACCACAATGTAATAGGAAGTGGGATTGTGCAAATAATTATATCTCGCATTACTATCTGATTTAAGGGAATTTCTTAGGATATATTTCCCGGGAGAACATACTTCTTCAGACTAAGCAATATTATTTCTGGCGGAGACAATGTTCATTACGCCAGCATCAAAATTAACAAAGTTAATATCATAGATTTCCCAAGTCACAATAGTATGTGTGTGGAATATAATTACTGTATAACTTATTTGGCAACCATTTTTTAAATATACAGGATTGATTTCCATTGATATAAGTCCTATAAAGGAACGTGCCACACACTCATTTTTATCAGATTTACAAACATCTCATAGTAATAAATCACACATGAGACACGCTAAGTGATTTTGTAACTAAGACCATAACGTCGAAAGTTGGCGAAATTTTCATAGCAAATGCGGAATTCAATTCCGCATTTGCTATGAACACTTCGTCATCTTTCTACGTTATTTACAGAAAATATCACAGTTTCTGTTTTTATATTTCATGAAAAAACCCACATGTTCTTGAATCTTAGGTACAAAATCATATGGCGTGTCTCATATTACAAAATTATGGTTGAATAAACATCATTTTATCAATTAAGGCAAGTCACAAATAATAACAATATTGGACATGAACAAATAATTCACTATAGGAATGAATGGCCTTTTTGTGGAATTTATCGGGGTATAAACTTGGAAAAGTCGCGGGAATACTGGACGAAGGCCGGAAGGCCTCGTCCAGTATTCCCGCGACTTTTCCAAGTTTATATCCCCGATAAATTCCACAAAAAGGCCATTCATTCCTTATAATTCCAGCACTTGAAATAAATTCATCAAGAAAATGTGTTTATTTTCCGTTTTCTTAAGAATTATTTTAACTGCGCCTGACGGTTACGGAAAGTAGTTCGGCATGGAGTTTACTGGGATATAAATTCTGGACAGAGACTTGCTACGGACCAATCAAATGTTAGGGAATTGTGTAAATATTTTTGTGCTGGAATTATTGATCACCAGATCAGTTTAATTGAATTGACCAAGACTTTAATTGGACTGATCAAGACATTCTGTGAACATTCAGCCACTAGCTGAGAAAACGTACCTTATGATTTTTACACCCAGCACACAGGTGGAAAACTCGGACCTAGGACCCAATAATTTGAAAAAGTTACCCTACCCACCCATTTCCATACACTATATATTACAGTATTTTCAAGGTAGACAAGAGTTTGGAAAAATGCCCTAGACAGGCTTTAAAAGTTTCGGGCTCGCTCTAACACAACAAGTTTAGATTTCTCTGCTGACTTAAGTCCCTGGCAATAGATAAATGCATTCAGGATCCCAAATATATTCACTTTAACCCTTACTACGCTGAATTAAATGTTGTCGTCTGCTGGAAATGTTTTATTTTCAATATTTCTCGACAAAAACCTGGTTTTGACAGCACATGAGAATCGTCTCCAGTGGAGACGATTCTCATGTGCTGTAAAAACCAGGTTTTTGTTAATAATTAAAGCAAAAATGAAAAACAGCAGACGGCAATTTCCGTCAACAGCGTAGGAAGGGTTAAACATCAGCCTGCGTCTTCATCTAGTCTGACATGGCCTAAGTTGTTTGTCAGAACAGAACAGAACATATCATTTATTAAAAGCAAAGTCACCTCTGGCCACATGCAAGTGGCATATGAGAACATGCTGCTTCATTAATATAGACAAGGTAATGTACAATGTACGGATGGTAAGATAATCTGATGTAGCAGTTGTGGTAGGGAGGATACAGCATAAATACCTATAAATACTGTTTGCGGACCACTTGTTGTTCAATTTATTTACTCCCTAAAATGATGTTGTGTATATAATTAAAACTGCTGATCTATGTTTTAAATTTGTCAATTATAAGTTTAACAAAAATACATAGCTTAGACAATACTATTGTACTTTTTGATTTCATCAGTTGCTGACATTTAGGTATATTTGGATGACTGTAGTATTTCCTATGGATGTATAATTCACGCTCATTACTAAAGTATGGACATTCCAGGAGATACTGAAATTCATCACCTATTGTATTAAAGTTACATGTCATTCTGTCAGCGAAATAGCTGCGCAATCAGCATCAAAAGTATTGGATCATAATCAGACTGTGTGAATGTGTAAGAAGATCAGAAGCTACAACTGTTGCAAAAGTTATAAGGTACGTTTTCTCAGTCGGCTGCCAATTTGTGGAGTAGAGGCTGCTAAATCATATGAGACACGCCGTGTGATTTTGTACCTTCGGACATCTGCGTAATTTCATTAAATATGTTTACAAAATTTACAATATTTTTCATGGGTAATTTCATTAAATATGTTTACAAAATTTACAATATTTTTCATGGGTAATTTCATTAAATACGTTTACAAAATTTACAATATTTTTCATGCCCCCCCCTCCGCGCAGAAATTTTTGAATTCTAGATGGCATTTCCTGCATTTAAGAGACAACATATCATTTTGCATGTGTGTAATGTTTTAGTATGTACATGTATTACAAAAAAACAAAACAAACAACATATTACAGTCAGTTGTCAGGAATGGCACTGTTCCCGCGCTCAATATTTTACATTTGAAATTACATAATCAAATTAACATTTTTTTACCAGGATACTCGCTACATTGCATGGGGTGTTTGTTTACCCAAATCACGATTACGTCCTGATCCCAAACTCACAGCAAAAAAAAAATAAAATTGGTCCACATATTGGACTTCCGCCCCTGCCGCCCTGGTTCCGACTCCTCTGATTCATGAAATTACGCAGATGTCCGAAGGTACAAAATTACATGGCGTGTCTCATATGTGGCTGTAACTTGAGAAATGGGGCTTATGGGATGTGTGACCAGTGTAGATCCGGGACATATAGCACATTGATGGAATGGCGAACAGTGCAGATCCTGATCAGACTGCGGATGCACCCACAGGCTGATCTGGATCTACACTGATCGCAAAACACATAACCCCGTTTTCTACAGTCACAGATGAGACAAGCCATGTGATTTTGTACCTAAGATGTGCCATTATTCATGAACATAATTACAGAAACTGTAATATTTTCTATAAAGGAAAGTTGACGGAAATTGTATAGAAAGTAATAGAAAATATAGAAAATTATGTAAATATTTTTATGATATATTGCACGTCATGTTAGGTACAAAATCACATGGCTTGTCTCATACTGTATGGTATTCCAGTGCAAAATCTGCCATCACAGGGCTGCAGTGAAAACAATTATTGGTTATTCTTCGCATGACTGGGGTCTGTTTCACTAAACTTAGTACGACTAAAATGTTCATAAGTGCAAATTTAGGATCGTCTGGAAGTTTCAATTGATGGATTTACATTTATTGAGCATAGGCTGCTATGCTATAATAAATGTAAATCCAATAATTGTTTACAAGAAAACCTTGTTAATGTGAAATTTACAGACTATCATAATTTTGTACTTACAAACATTTTAGTTGTATGAAGTTTAGTGAAACGGCCCCCTGGTGTTTCACTGACAAAATGCCTTGACAAGACAGGTCCTGATCAGACTGTGTGCAAGCACATGAAATCTGTGTCAACACTGATCTCAATGGCAACCGTTTCTCCAGTAACATTTCATTTGATCATGGTGAAATATTGATTGATTGATAGTATTAGTTCAACAGCAAGGTCATATGTGGCTGTGACTGGATAAATGGGGCATACGGGTTATGCAACCAGAGCATCCGCATCCGCACAGTTTGATCACGATCTGTATGGTGCGCCATTTCATCAATTAATGAAATACCCATATTGCTTCTAACAGTAATATAGATCATCATCAGGTTACTGAAACATGCTATTTGATTAGGAGCTACACTGTTCCATAAGCCCCATTTCTCCAGTTAAAGCCAAATATACAGACGGCAGTGCTCCAGATAAGGTGCGTATTGGTGTATTTTACCCACTTATTTTAGCAGAATATGCATTGATTAGCAAAAGTGGGAGTACAAAATACTCACAGCAATGCGAAAATATGCATTGATTTTCAAATTGAGTAGTGTAAAACTGAAAATACTTTAATAAAGTTGAAAATTTACTTAGTTGAGCTGCAAATTTTGCTTTTTGCAGATCAAATACGTAAATTTGTTTTATTTTGAATTATTTGTTCCCTATTTAATATTTATAAGAAAGAAAATCAATAATACATTTGTAAAAGTACAATACGCATTGAATTTGAAATATGGGTGTATAATACTCTTTGCAACCGCAAAATTGTTTACTATATATTGAAAGTTCACATTTGGTTTCCAACACAAAAACACTGTCAATCGGAGAACAATGAAAAACATATTGGCATATTTACTGGATTTACCGACCTTATCCCATCCCACTTTCATTTCTGTAAATGTGGCTGTGACTGGAGAAATGGGGCTCACGAGATTTGTGACCAGTGTAGCTGCTTATTAAATAGAACATTTCTCCAGTCACAACCACACATGAATAATGACTTTGTCAATACTACTGTACATGACAGTGCACGTTTGATGTCATGGCCCTTAGTTTGCTGTCACTAACAAACCTACACAATGTTAGTGGTAAATTTCACTATACTATGGTGATTGCTTCTGGAACAGCGGCCCCGACTTGTACAGCTTCACCTTACACTTCTTGCTCTTCTTGAGCTTGGTGTTCCTGTGTTGTCGGATCACCTGTCGTATCAGGTCCGGCAGCAGCACCACCAGGCTGTCCAGCTTCACCAGCATGTCCCCCGTCATTATCGGCGGGCCCTTCTTCATCTTTATCAGCTCCAGCTTGTACACCTGTGGAGAGTAGGCTTTCTGTGACCAGTAGCCTATTTCACCAACATTGCAAAGTATATTTTTCTAGCAAAGTATACTTTGAGGGAGTAATCATTTATTTTTCCTGAAATGCATTATTTCATATAGAACTAACAAATGCATATATTTCATGATTAAAAGTATGCAGAATTATTATACTGAATTTATTACATTATCACAGTAATTGGCTGTGATAATGTAATAAATTCAGTATAATAAAAATTTATAAATTTATCCTAAAATTGAAAATTTCTCCCTCAAAGTATACTTTGCAATGTTGGTGAAACGGGCTACTGGCCTGTGCTTGTAAAATGCCTGGAGCATGTATGAGACAAACCATGTGGTTTTGTACAGAAGATATGCAATTTTTCATGAAATGTATTGACAAAAACTTATGTTTCCGTAAATGAGGTTGAAAGTTACAAAATCTTCTTAATTACAAAATCACAAGTGACATGGCGTGTCTCATATAATGGTCTCATATAATGGTCGGCCTAGTTTTCACGGTATTAATAGTTTACACATACTTTGATGGCTTTGATTTCATTATAGAAATGAATGGCCTTTTTCTGGAATTTATCAGGGTAGAAACTTGGAAAAGTCGCGGGAATACCTGACGAATGCCGGAAGGCCTCGTCCAGTATTCCCGCGACTTTTCCAAGTTTATATCCCCGATTAATTCAACAAAAAGGCTATTCATTCCTTATAATTCCAGCATTTGAAATAAATTCATCAAGAAAATGTGTTTATTTTCCGTTTTCTTAAGAATTATTTTAACTGCGCCTCGCGGTTATGGAAAGTAGTTCGGCGTGGGAGTTTACTGGGATATAAATTTTGGACAGAGACTTGCTACGGGCCAATCAAATGTTAGGGAATTGTGTAAATATTTTTGTGCTGGAATTATTATGCTGACAACATTTAGCCCCATCTTCAAAAATGTGTATTTTCATTTGTTTAAGCTAAATGCATGTTCATAGCAATACAGGGGTCAGTCCTGAAGAATTGGTGGACTTATGGTTGCAGTTATAGTGGTATGTTTCAAAAGTGTAAAGAAACTGGTTAATTAGTCCAATATTTCATTGGTTTTGGTCATCTTGCAAATTAATGAGGCACAATAAATAAAAGTTTACATACTTACAAGTGTATTTTATGATTTCAACAATATTAACCCTTAGACCGCTATCTTAATTGTTTTGTCGTCTGCGGTTTATATTCTATTTTCCATTTTTATCACCAAAAACATGCTTTGAAAGCACTTTAGAATAATTTACACAATGCTTTGACAGCACTTCAGAATCATTTCCATTGGAAATGATTCTGAAGTGCTGTCAAACCATGTTTTTATTGAGAAATAAGGCAAGATATAAAAGCAACAGCAGACGACAATTATTGTGAGTAGCGGTCTAAGGGTTAATAGGCTGAAGCAGAAAATGTGGAAAATTAGCCTAGTAGGTGTGAATTATGTCCCCTGAAGGCAATGACTATTGTCCAGGGGGCATTTCAATAGTAATTATTGTTTTATTCCATTAGTCAATACTTCAAATCTTTTCAATGCCAGACAGGCGTAAAGACAACATGAACATTACTTTATCAGGTAATATGCCCTGTAAGGATCGAATATGTACTCACTAATAACATATTGTTGTATCAGGCATTGACCTGATACAAACATACGGGTTACAAAAAAGCGCAAACTGACGTTCAATTGGTCGGATGATGTTACCGAATGATGTCAATGTAATGACGCAATGTAAACAAGTCCGGGTTCTGTCCATAGATAACAGCATATGTGGTAATTTTTTTAGCATAAAACGTTACCTGATAAATAAATACCAGGCTGGTGTCTTTTGATATCATGTTTATCAGGCTCGGCTAGGAAACGGTAAGAATTCCTCGGCAAGCCTCGGAATTCCTACGCGTTTCCTAGCCTTATCTGGTAAACTTGATATCAAATGACACCAGCATGGTATTCTCTATCTACCTGCTCCCAAGTGCTGAATGACTTGACAAGTGTCGTGTGATTCTGTAGTGTTTTCCGTGGGATGGTACAGCCCGGCTGGCAGTGGTTGAAGTAGAGAAGTACGTCCCGCAGCGGGGTGAACTTGTACCCATTGATGTAGATGAACGGCAACGCCAGGTCCTTATAGTAAGCGATTCCACCCAGGTTTACGTTGTCCTCATCATCAATCATCTGGTATCTGATGTATGTGACTCGACATGAGAAGTGGATTATTTATTTCCCGATAAGTAGTACCAAAGTGGTCTACATTTTTCACTCATAAACATAGACAAGAATGGCTCTCAGAGAACATTAACCCTTAGACCGCTACTCACAACAATTGTCGTCTGCTGTTGCTTTTATATCTTGACTTATTTCTCAATAAAAACATGTTTTGACAGCACTTCAGAATCATTTCCAATGGAAATGATTCTGAAGTGCTGTCTGTCAAAGCATGTTGTAAATTATTCTAAAGTGCTGTCAACGCATGTTTTTGATGATAAAAATGGAAAATAGAAAATAAACAGCAGACGACAAAAGTCTAAGGGTTAAGCAGTGTCATGAAAACGAGCGTACAGAACAACACAAGGCAGTTGTCAGTCAATGTCTCACTCACAAAGGTAAAAGCCACTAAGGTCAAGGTCCGCCAAAGGACACTGGGTAGATAGCCATCAATGTGAGGAAGCTATTGATGAAGTGTAGTAAAGATCTGACTAACGGATCATGAGATATTCAACATTTGGGCGTACATCCAAAATTGTTGATACAAAGGTCAAACTCTCCAGGTTGCCAATGTCAAGGTCACTCTAATGACAATCGGTAGGTAGCCATCAATGTGAGGAAGCTATTGCAGTTTGGTAGTGATCCTACTTACGGATCAGGAGATTTTCTAACATTTGGACGTACTTCCAAAGTTGTGGAGACAAAGGTCAAATTCACCAAGGTCAAGTTCCCAAATGACAATGGGTGAAAAGCCATCATATTGAAGAAGCTATTGCTGAAGTTTGGTAAAGATTAGACTAATGGATCAGAAGACGTTCAAGATTCAAAATTGTTGGCATGAAGGTCGAAGTCACCAGGGTTAATGTTACCCTACTGACACTAGGTGGATAGCAATCAATGTGAGAAAACTATTGGAGTTTGGTAATTATCCTCCTAACGGATCAGTAGCCTATTTCGTCAACATTGCAAAGTATACTTTTCTAGCAAAGTATGCTTTGAGGGAGTAATCATTTATTTCTCCCGAAATGCATTATTTCATATAGAACTAATGACTACATAATTATATTTGATGATTAAAAGTATGCAGAATTATTATACTGAATTTATTACATTATCACAATGTAATAAATTCAGTATAAGTGAAAATTAATCAATGTAGATCTATCCTTAAATTGAAAGTCTCTCCCTCAAAGTATACTTTGCAATGTTGGTGAAACCTGCTACAGATGTTCCAATATTTTGACGTACGACAAAGGTCAAGGTCAGGTCACCGAAATGACACTGGGTGGATAGCCATCAGGGTGAGGAAGCTATTGGTAAAGTTTTGTAATGATCAAACAAATGGATCAGAAGATATTCAACATTTGGAATGGAATGAAGGTCAAAGTCACCATGGTCAAAGTCGTCCTAATGACACTGGGTGAATAGCCATCAATGTGAGAAAGCTATTGATAAAGGTTTGTAATCATCCGACAAACAGATCAGACAATATACAGCATTTGGACATTTGGCCTACGTGGCCACTGCTGCCACCAATGTCGACACCTACGTCTGAATTGTGACCGCTATGTCTCGCTTTCTAGTAACGTGGGCGAGACAAAAATGCATGCATGCATATTAATTAGGAATGTGTAATGTACAGATGATGCAACAGAGCTCCAGATAAGGTGCGTAGTTGCTTAAATACCCAATTAAAATTGCCAAAAACCCAATTGAAATCAGAAGTAGTGAGTATCAAACAGCAATGAAAAATGTGTGGTATCTTTATCATGCTACAGAAAACAATAAACAGACCACAAATATAGCATATTTTTCTTATTTTCCATGAAAACTCACCTTGGTATTTCATTAGAATTAATTCTATTGAAATGCCAAGACATGTTTTCATTTCGAAGCAAACTATTCAATAATTGCGGTCTGCGGATGTGTAAACAGTAGTGTGATTTTATTTTACCCAATTAAAATTTTGAAATACCCGATTGCTTCAGAAATGACAAGTGACAATACTCAATTACTAATTCCTTATCTGGAAAACTGATGCAACATGCTATAGGTTTTCATTAATATTTCAGCTTTTCATTGCTGAATAATGTTGCACCCAGAAAGTTGGCCAATATAGGAATGAATAGCCTTTTTGTGGAATTTATCGGGGTATAAACTTGGAAAAGTCGCGGGAATACAAGGCCTTCGTCCAGTATTCCCACGACTTTTCCAAGTTTATATCCCCGATAAATTCCACAAAAAGGCCATTCATTATAATAATTCCAGCATTTGAAATAAATTCATCAAGAAAATGTGTTTATTTTGACAGACGGCAGCCATTTGTTTACATTGACAGCACCGACAGCGCACCTGTAGAAAGTAGTTTGACGTGGGAGTTTATTGGGATATAAATTTTGGACAGAGAATTGTGGGAATTGTGTAAATATTTTTGTGCTGCAATTATTGGCCCGTAGCAATTCTCTGTCCAAAATGTATATCCCAGTAAACTCCCACGCCGAACTACTTTCCGTAAACGTGAGGCGCAGTTAAAATAATTCTTAAGAAAACGGAAAATAAACACATTTTCTCTATGAATTTATTTCAAATGCTGGAATTATAAGGAATGAATGGCCTTTTTGTTGAATTTATCGGGGATATAAACTTGGAAAAGTCGCGGGAATACTGGACGAGGCCTTCCGGCCTTCGTCCAGTATTCCCGCGACTTTTCCAAGTTTATACCCCGATAAATTCCACAAAAAGGCCATTCATTCCTATAATCAAATGTTAGGGAATTGTGTAAATATTTTTGTGCTGGAATTATTGATACCCAAACGACAGGGTAAAATGCTGACTATGCACGTGAGATATGGAAAATGCTTGTGGACATTTTTTACGACATGATCTTTATTTCAAGAGTCAATGTCACCCAGGGTGACTAGCCATCAATGTGTGGAAGATATGGATGAAGCTTGGTACAGATCTGAACTAACATATCAAGAGATAAGCAATATTTGTCTTGACCTTAATCATTTAATAGTCTGAGCTGCAAGCATGATTATTTCAGCCTGAGCCCTTTAGCTCATTGCATGCTAGCGGCGAAAATATCCGCCAAACGAATTAGGTGTATATGTTTTATTTCTCTCTGTAAATATGTCTTGAAATTTCATTAAAATTGAGTCCTCAGGACTCAATTCTAATGAAATTCCAAGACATATTCATGATATTTACGGGGAGAAATACAAGAAAATATGATGAATTTTTGTCCGCTAGTTTTGAACTATTTATAGCACACACGTTTCCCAACATGCAAAGAGTTAAATACCTAGTTCGAGGATAGGAACTCTATAAGACAAATTGTTTTCGTTCCAATCCGTTAAATTCCCATAGGAAATATTTTTTTTACAATAAAATCAATATTTGACGAAATTTCATCAAATAAAAAAATTTGGGGAGGGTGACTTTTGTTATTGATGAAAAAGTACTTATTTTTAAATATTTTCAAGATTTTAATGTGTTTAATGGCCAAAAATCGTCGGCAGCAAAACAGACAGTAGGTGTGCCCAAGTCTGCAAATACCTCCTTAACTATATCATCATATTTCCCATACAATTTTGAAAACTGCTATATTTTCCTTAACCCTTTCCCTGTTTTGCGATATTTCGACTCATCCAAATCCAAAACATCTGAATAAAAGAATCAAATGCTGGGTCAAATGATGGTTAAATTATCTGATAGAGTAGAAAACATTGTGGGAAAAGGAGAAATTTCTTGTTACAAGCAATTTCTCCTTTTCCCACAATGTTTTCAAAAGACATCTTCTGCAGAGGCGTGAAAAGTCGTCTATCAGGGAAAGGGTTAAATGAAGATGAAAGATGAAATTAGTACCAGAGTAAAAAAAGACATGGATTACGAGAATGCTCTGATATTTCTGCCAATCTTCAACACCATTTACAGACTGATGTTCTCAATACATATTAATGTAAAACAGCTATGAGACAAGAGAGGTAATTTCATCACAAGGCCCAAGTAATTGTTGTCTTACTGGCAGTTGTTGCTCACATCCTCTATAAGAATGCCATCTTCGTCATCATTATTGTCGTCACCATCACATTCACCTTCAATGCCCGATTCCAGAGTAGCTTCTGCAGCTAGTTTTGACGGTGTTCTATCACCATACACAGACACACCCTCGGGTACGGATTTAATCGTCTCAATGCTGGAAAAATCGAGAAAGACAAAGTAGCCGGATTACCAATGTGTATGTGACTGAATACAGAGGGCTTATATCATTTGTGAACAGTCAACATCTATGCACAGGTCACATTATCGGGATAAGATTTCCATCAACATCAGTTCAAAAAAAAAATTCCCATTCCATTTATCTTTATAAAGATAAATGGGATGGGATTTTTTTTTTTAACTGATCTTGATGGAAATCTTATCTCGATAATGTCACCTGTGCATCCAAGTGGGCATGCGCGAGTGAGTGTACAAAGATTTTTATTAAAAGTAATTATTTAGCATATACATGTGGCTCGCAAATGCTATCATAGACTACCTATGTATAAGCGTCATTTGAGCCTGAACAAATTCACCATATAGTCAGTTTTAGTTTTGCTGTTCCAAATTTCTTAGTTGTTTCAAAGCATGTTTTTATAGAGAAATGAGGCAAGATATAAAAGCACAGCAGACGACAATTGTTGTGAGTAGCGGTCTAAGGGTTAAAGTGGTTCTATTGCATAGACTTTCAGACAAATGAAACTCTGATTATGTAACACACATACAGCATCATCCAGATCTAGTAATCTAGAGAGTCGAGTCTGCAGAATGCCAATTTATATAAACACCTGTTTTCAAATATACTGAGCAAAAAAAGAAACTTTAGTGTCATTAATGTGTAATAACGTTTTTTATTTCTACGTGTATATACCGGTACAAGCTACCTGCGTCAAAATGTCGGTCAAGAGTGCCCCTACCTTGTGGATATCTGATTTATCAGAAAGTTGTTTCGAGCCATTTGCACGTGCTCGTGCTCAATGAATGGAAAATTTGGTTTGGCCTACTGAGCAGACAAGTCATTCGGTACAAAGTCCAAAACATACGCAAATCTGTTAAGCCGCGTTTATCACAAGCGCAGAGAAATCCGGCAATTGGGATGCTTAGAGCTGGCATTGCTCCCGTTGCCCAGGGATTCCGCTGGCGATCGCCAATTGCGATAAAAATAAACAATTGGCGATAAAAAAATCGATAAAAAATTAAAATTTTCGAAAAAAAATCAAAAACTATTTTTTTTTTTTGGACTTTTTTTTCTCGAAAATTATAATTTTGTATCGCCAATTGTTTTATTTTTTCTGAAGCGGAGATTTTTTTATTTTCCCCCAGCGGAATCCCTGGTTGCCGTCAGTAGAGTGTTTGGTTGCAGCCGCATAACCATTTTCAATTTGATTACGCTTATGCAGCAAACTGGGGCTGATCGTCCTAGGGCAGGGCGACCGCGTGTTACAACGCTGCGTCAAGATCGGGCAATCCGACTGGTGCATTTACGTGATAGGTTCCAGCCGGCAACCGTTACGGCACGCCAATACGTCGTGTCCGGGCAGACGATACTTAATCGTCTAAGACGCCAGGAACGACCTTGTAAGGGCGTACAGGCCATACACTAGCAGTTTGACGGTAGCAACATCAAAGTTTTGCCGTGGCCAGCTGTCTCCCCAGACTTGAATCCCATAGAACACATATGGGATGAGCTGGGAAAACATGTGCGCCAAACAATGTGAACAAGCTGGCCAACGCACCAGTCAGGGAATGGAACGCTATTCCCAACGCCGTGGTCCAAAATTACGTCAATTTCATGCGACGTCACTAATAAACGCCTGTGGTGGAAAAAACAGATATTAAACAGATATCAATTCAATTTCGACCTAACAGAAAACATTATCTCATCGAAAACATCAACCAGAAATGCAAAGCAAATTTTATGGAAACTTGTGGTTTTCAGTTTTGCACCTTGTTCCATTAATCTTAATTTTTTGAGTATGCAATCAACTTTTAGATTTCCAACAGAAATGCAGATGTTGCCAAATGGACACTTGACATATGCATATCAACATCATTGATGTATCTCTTGAAATGACCTAGATATGAACAAAATAGAACAAAATAAAGTTTATTTTTTCGCTCTGTATACATATCAACAGCTAATTAAGTCAAAATTTTACAAACTTTTTTTTTAATATTGAGATTGCATTGTATAATGCACATTATTTGCAATTACCTGATAAATGTGATGATGATCAATTCTCTTAACTAATCATAATTATTTTATTTGAATAATTTACAATTATAGTTCACACTGCTGACGTAAGGTAACATAATATGGTTAAAAATAGTTTACATATTTCATGAAAAAAATTCTCATTAGACATTTTCAAACAATTTGTAAGCACACAAAACAAATTATTGCAAGTATTTAAGCCTACATCAAATATGATAAAAGTCATATAGCATGGCACTAAGATTCTTAAATAAAGTATCAATATATATCAGACTTTACTGACAATCAGGTTAACTGCTACTACTTACCATGGTTGCAATTTATATTAAGTTTCTGTGCATTTATGGTTGTTAACTACCCTGCACATATATATGCAGAGTTCAATAGAAAACCTATGAAATACTTAACAAGTTTTATATCACTTCACTTGCACACATTTTTCGGTAACAAGAATTCCGCCACGGAAGCGGTGTCGCGCCTGCAAAAGCTTTGTCGGTATATAAACGATTTTGCAGCAGGATTTTTCGTCAAAGTTTCTGCATTACCCTGACGGGCATGCATATGTTTGGGTCACACATTGATTAATGGTGTTTTAAACGCCCTTTCAACATTTTTATGTAAAAATGGCTAAGTGTTCCTGCAACAATGTGACGGTCAAAAGGTCATGTTAATAGCGGCATGAGTGTGTTCCAAATGTTTACATGAATCAAGTGTCCAAATATTGAAGCAATCCATATTGTAATATTAAAGTTATATGATCATGAAGAAACTTGTACAAACTTTGTTGACGCGGATGACGGAAAAATTGGCGACAATTGTCGCACCTTCTGCTAAAGCAGGCGCGACAAAAACCCATGATTACCGAAACATGCTTTTGTTACAGTACAGTGTGTTTTATGTATTTTAGGTATTATATTCTATCATGTAAAAATAACCCATAAATTTTGAAATAGAAATTGGAAAACTGTTTGTAATCGGTAGAAAACAAAACAGACAGAACAAAAACTAAGCCATTCATGGTTGTATCTGCATCGCAATATGCTACTTCAACATGTAGTTTCACAAAATATATTCACTCATCCCAATAAGTAAGGAATGACATGCATGTATGAACAATATGTGTAACACAATTACTGCAACAATGTATTTAAAGTGACTGTATCTCAGTTGGTACATTCGAAGATGCATGTCACAAAACAGTTGAGATAATTATCAATGAATATATTGTATGAATACAATCTCTCTGGAAACCCACTAGTAGTGACATAATTCATTTCACCAATTCATAGCTACCATTAACTACCATTTTACTGAATAAACACAAATAAAACAAGAGGGCCATGATGGCCCTAATTCGCTCACCTGACTCCATGAACACCAGAGGAGAATGTGACATTGAGTTCATGTGTTTTAAAAAAATTGTGCTATTTTTAGATGGCGGTCATCTTGGATTAAGTGATGACTCTCATTTTACCAAATCTGAAAATGCTTCACCCAAGGATCTTAACTTCCAATGAAGTTTGGCCAGCATCGGCCATGTGGTTCCTGAGAAAAAAACATTCAAAATCTTGAATAAATGGACCTTTTGGTGGCCATCATGGATGACATAATCATCCGATTCCGACAAATATTGCACCAGAGCAATCGCCTCATCGATACCTTCAATTTGATATATGGCATGAGCATATTCGGTCAAAAATAAAATTTGACCCCAATTTGACCCCACGGACCATGCCCATTTTTGACCCCGGGGTCACCATTTTCACAACTTTGAAAGAGCATTGTAAATCGATCATTCCTACCAAGTTTAGTCGAAATCCGGCCAGCGGTTCATGAGAAGAAGATTTTTTAAGAATTTATGCTATTTTTAGATGGCGGCCATCTTGGATAAGCGATGACCTCCATTTTAACAAATCTGAAAAGGGTTCACCCATGGACCATAACTTTTAAGTTTGACTACCATGGGCCAAGCGGTTCATGTGAAGAAGAATTTTGAAATCTCTAATAAAAGAACGACCTTTTGATATTTCGGCGGCCATCTTGGATGACATAACAATCCGATTTCGACAAAAAATGTACCAGAGTGATCGCCTGATTGATACCTTCGATTTGATATATAACATGACCATATTCGGTCCAAAATAAAATTTGATCCCACGGGCCACGCCCATTTTTGAACCCGGGGTCACCATTTTAACAACTTTGAAAGAGCATTGTACATCGATCATTCCTACCAAGTTTCGTCGAAATCCGGCTAGCGGTTCATGAGAAAAAGATTTTTTAAGAATTTATGCTATTTTTAGACGGCGGCCATCTTGGATTAGTGATGACCTCCATTTTAACAAATCTGAAAAGGCTTCACCCATGGACCATAACTTTTAAGCTTGGCTACCATGGGCCAAGCGGTTCATGTGAAGAAGAATTTTGAAATCTCTAATAAAAGAACGACCTTTTGTTGACATTTCGGCGGCCATCTTGGATGACATAATCCGATTTCGACAAAAAATATACCAGAGTGGTCGCCTCATTGATACCTTCGATTTGATATATAACATGACCATATTCGGTCAAAAATAAAATTTGACCCCAATTTGACCCCACGGGCCACGCCCATTTTTGAGCCCGGGGTCACCATTTTAACAACTTTGAAAGAGCAATGTACATCGATCATTCCTACCAAGTTTCGTCGAAATCCGCTAGCGGTTCATGAGAAGAAGATTTTTTAAGAATTTATGCTATTTTTAGACGGCGGCCATCTTGGATTAGCGATGACCTCCATTTTAACAAATCTGAAAAGGCTTCACCCATGGACCATAACTTTTAAGTTTTGCTACCATGGGCCAAGCGGTTCATGTGAAGAAGAATTTTGAAATCTCTAATAAAAGAACAACCTTTTGACCTTTCGGCGGCCATCTTGGATGACATAACAATCCGATTTCGACAAAAAATGCACCAGAGTGATCGCCTCATTGATACCTTCAATTTGATATATGACATGATCATATTCAGTCAAAAATATAATTTGACCCCAATTTGACCCCACGGGCCAGGCCCATTTTTGACCCCGGGGTCACCATTTTAACAACTTTGAAAGAGCAATGTACATCGATCATTCCTACCAAGTTTTGTCGAAATCCGGTTGGTGGTTCTTGAGAAGAAGATTTTTTAAGAATTTGTGCTATTTTCAGACGGCGGCCATCTTGGATTACGTAATGACGTCATTTTAACAATTTTGTAATCCCCCTACCTAAGGACCATGACCATGAAGTTTGGTGACTATAGACCCAATGGTTACCGAGGAGAAGACGTTTGAAAATGTTCACGGACGACGACGGACGACGACGGACACATTGCGGTAACAATAGCTCACATGAGCTTCGCTCAGGTGAGCTAAAAATCTGCTTCAAACTCTTTTAAAAAAATTTAACACTGTAATACCTTAACACATGATGCACGTGTATAATAAGCAAAAAGGACCAAATTTACAAGGCGAGAACTGAATGTAATCGCTGACGTAGTCAATGACGTAGTGCCGTAACCACAAGTTTATTACGCGACTACATATATTAAATAGCGAGTGCATCCTCATGAAATATGAATGCTATTTAACAATGCTTTTTTTTTTTCAGGTAACATGTGATATATGTTCATAAAACCGATACAAATGTACCATTAAATGTTCCTTTACCAACTGCTTTGCTTGCATTTCATCTATGGACATCTGAGAACCAGGGCCTTTAACAAACAATAACAATAGTCACTGATTACCAACATCAGCAAACATGTGTGACACGCCATTACAAAAAGCGCTTATTGTCAGAGAAAATAATGTATCTCCTAATCAGTTAGCACACTCTACATGAGTGTGCTAACTGACAAAACACTATATTAATTATGATTCTAAGAGGTATAAAGAAAGTTTATTCGACTTAATAGAGAAGTTGTAGATCCTGATCAGATTAATCTAGTGCTACATTGGTGGTAGACGCTTTTGTGTCATGGGACATCATATATGGGCCACCAGCTAATAAAAGCGACCTTATAGCATTTGCAACTAGATTGGTCAGTAAGCGAGGCTTACGGAATACCCCCCGCGTGGGCCCAGGTACCCTTAAAATATGTACAAATTTCCAAGTGTGTGGGCTTGTGACCTTGACTCTGGGATTAGCGCGAGCGGCATGAATGTGAATTTGTCACAGGGTGGTAGAGGTCCATTGGAGCAATGAGTGTGTGAAATGTGAAGCAGATCTGAGCAAGGAAATAGAAGTTATAACCGATTTCTCTGATGTTAAGTTTTGTGTAAAGACACTACCGTATAATCTCGAATTAACGCCCCCGGAGGCGTTACATTTTACAAAAGGGGGGTGCGTTTATTAGCCATCAAAAAAAAAGAAGAAAAAAAGAAAAAAAAAATTACCAAGGACCGCCAATTTCAAACACAATTTTTTTTTTTGGGGGGGTGGGGGGGGGGGGGGGGGGGGGGGAGGGGGGGGGGGGGGGGCATTTATAAGCCAGAAAAAAAAAAAAAAGAAAGAAAAAAAAAAAAATTATTACCAACCAAGGACCGCCAATTTCAAAAACAAATAAAGATTTAAGGATTATTTGTGTTTGAAATTGGCGGTCATTGGTAACGTTTATTAGCCATTAAAAAAAAAAAAAAAAAAAAAAAAAAAAAAATTACCAAGGACCACCAATTTCAAACAGAAATAAGGATTTAAAGATTATTTGTGTTTGAAATTGGCGGTCATTGGTAAAAAAGGGGGGGGGCGTTTATTAGCCAGTAAAAAAAAACAAAAGAAAGAAAAAGAGAAAATTTTGTGTTTGAAATTGGCGGTCATTGGTAAAAAAAAATAATATATTTTTTTATTTATTTGGGGGGGGGGGGGGGTGGGGGGGGGCGTTTATTAGGAGGGGGCGTTAATTATCGAGGTTATACGGAGTATGTATGTGACGTTGACCTCGAGGAGATCAGCGGGGATTTGTCACAGCATATGAAATATTAAGTATTTTCAATGAAAGAAATAGAAGTTATAACATATTTCTCTGATGTTAAGTTTTGTAAAGAGACTAAGTATGTGACCTTGACCTTGGGATCAGCGGGGGTTGGACAGTCGTAGATTTGTCACAGCATGATAGTACAACCTTAGAGGAATGCACAAGTGAAATAATAACAATTTTCAATGAAGGAAATAGAAGTTATAACTTATTTCTCTGATGTTAAGTTTTGTAAAGAGTATTTGACCTTGACATTGGGATCAGCGGGGGTTGGACGGTCATGGATTTGGCACAGCATGGTAGTAGAGCCTTACAGGAATGCATATGTGAAATATTAAGCATTTTAGATGAAGGAAATAGAAGTTATAACATATTTCTCTGATGTTAAGTTTTGCAAAGAGACTAAGTATTTGACCTTGACCTTCGGATCTGCGGGGGTTGGACGGTCGTGGATTTGGCACAGCATGGTAGTAGAGCCTTACAGGAATGCATGTGTGAAATATTGAGCATTTTAGATGAAGGAAATAGAAGTTATAACAATATTTCTCTGATGTTAAGTTTTGTAAAGAGTATTTGACCTTGACATTGGGATCAGCGGGGGTTGGACGGTCATGGATTTGGCACAGCATGGTAGTAGAGCCTTACAGGAATGCATGTGTGAAATATTAAGCATTTTAGATGAAGGAAATAGAAGTTATAACAATATTTCTCTGATGTTAAGTTTTGTAAAGAGACTAAGTATTTGACCTTGACCTTCGGATCTGCGGGGGTTGGACGGTCGTGGATTTGGCACAGCATGGTAGTAGAGCCTTACAGGAATGCATGTGTGAAATATTAAGCACTTTAGATGAAGGAAATAGAAGTTATAACAATATTTCTCTGAAGTTAAGTTTTGTAAAGAGACTAAGTATTTGACCTTGACCTTGGTAATCAGCGGGGGTTGGATGGTCGTGGATTTGGCACAGCATGGTAGTAGAGCCTTACAGGAATGCATGTGTGAAATATTAAGCATTTTAGATGAAGGAAATAGAAGTTATAACAATATTTCTCTGATGTTAAGTTTACAGACTAAGTATTTGACCTTGACCTTGGGAACTGCGGGGGTTGGACGGTCGTGGATTTGGCACAGCATGGTAGTAGAGCCTTACAGGAATGCATGTGTGAAATATCAAGCATTTTAGATGAAGGAAATAGAAGTTATAACAATATTTCTCTGATGTTAAGTTTACGCGGACGGACGGACGGACGGACGCACGGACGTTCTTACATTAGGGTACTTATGTGGCTTATCACATGTTAAATATTAGCCACATAAAACGATTTTTAGCCACATAAAACGATTTTTTAGGTGGCTAATTGTAACCAACCCTATCCTTTACTAAGTCCATAACCCTGTGGGGCTAGCCACATAAGTACCCTAATGTGTGCCCGGACGGACGGCGGACGGACGGACAACCTGACTCCAGTATACCCCCCCACAACTCGTTGCGGGGGGTATAACTAGGCATTCTGTTTGTAAAACATGGATATGCACCCGTGGCATACTGGACTCTAATTGGAGAAACTCTTACAAACTTTTTGACTTTTCGACGTAAATGTACACGGACGGAGGCACAGAACCTCAAGAGAAACGCAATATGCCCCCCTTGCTATCGCATAGGGGGCATAATAACTGCAATTCTTGATGCTCTTGCAAATTCATACTAACAAATAATACTTTTAATATCGCATCAATGATATATTAGTCATTGAACAGAAATTTGATCTGGCAATGAGAATGTCTAAGATCTTGGGTGGTTGTAAGGTCCCTTTCCACAGCTTGCGTCCCATATGTAATGCACACCTTCAATAAGATGTAGCTACAACTGGCATGCACAATTGCAATGATGAAACACAACTAAATCATAGTGTACCTGACAGGTTCAATGGTACTGTCCCCATCTCCACATGGAATATGCTTATTATCTGGTGTACAGTTGAGTATTACATTTAGATATTTCCGTTGTGTATCAATAAACATTGCCGCCCTTGTTTGCTCTTGCAATATTCTTGCTTGATCCTCGGTCAAATCCTTGTTTTCTGTAACTGCTGTTGATTTTTTCTGTTTTTTGTCTTTCACTTTTTCTTTGCAGCACGTTGTATGGGGTAATTTACGCGTGGTTGTACATGCACTATTAATTTCTTTAGATTCCTTTTTCTTCGAGCATTTCTTTGAAACTTTTTTTTTTATAGGACTAACCTTACAAAGTGAAGCTCTGATTTTTGCAACATCAGAATATATATCATCATCCTCGTCTTTATCTGATGTATTGCACTCTGGCTTATAATCTTCATCTCTGTCATCATCAAAATCATAGTAAGATTCAGTAGTTTCACTAGTATAATCTTCAGTGTCAACATTGGTTCGGCTGCTAACCTCACTGCTGGTACGCATGCCACTGGGCACTACATCATTTAGTCCAGCTTTAGGAGTGATGCTGCTATCATTGCTATCACTGATAGACATACAGTTCATTGCGTTTAGCACAGGTAATCGTGTACTAGATGATACTTCTTCACATTTACCAACTACAGATGATAGTGATGGATTATAGTTAACTTGGCACCTGGTTGTATTTCCGTCAGCATCAGGTTTATTTGGCAAATCATCTTCTACTTTGCTTGAATCATACACACATCCATTACCATTACCATAGCTTCCGCTTATTTCTGGAGATAAACATACATTGTCTTCTGGAATATAGTCGTCAGTGCCAGTTTCGATGAAATAGCTGTTATCATAATCATCAGCAGTACCATCGTCCATCACAATAACTTGTCTGCCACATGTGAGTTCATCAGTAAAATCAAGCATTGTCGATGGATCATAATATAAATATTCATCATCACCTGTTCTATCAGAATCTACATGCAACTGTAGCGTTGTGTTATCTTCAATTTGGACATTCTCATATTCAGTGGAAGAACGATTATCAGGAGCAATTGGCTGAAACTGGCTGCTACTGTTTACATAAAAGTTGTGTTCTGGGGTACAATCAATCAAATTATTTGCATGTCGTTCTGGGTTTTCTGAAGGCAATCCTGTCTCTGAAGCGAATTCTACACTACAGTGTACTTCCTGACTAGGTTCAACTATCTTAAAATCATCAACTTTCTCTTTACATACAGTCGACTGGAGAGAATTACTATCTGGATTGCTACAATCTTTATAACCAGACAGATGATCATCAAGATAATCATTAAATGGACTTTCTTCATTTGTCTCTGAAATCACAGGTTGAAAATCATTTGTAGATTTTGGATATGACGATAATTCTGATATGTGTTGATCATCAGTATCAATCTCTCCATGCTCATTAACAATGCATTCTGTAATAACGGTTATTATTTCCTGATTTACTGACTCGTCTTCTACCGGGCTTTCCTGCTTACCAATCATGTTTTGTCCAGATATTATGGATTCACTTTCTGGGTTTATTTGTTGCTGCTGAAAATACTGCAAGATTTTTTTAAAGTGGGGGTGCTTGTTTGAAATTATAACGCTAGTGTCATTTCCTGCCGTGATAGTGTAGGTAATTTCTGCATCATCAGAAATATTTTGCTCCACTGCAATAAGACTGTCTGAGCTATGAGCATCACACTCCACAACCTGGTTAATTATAGTTGGCTGCATGTCTACTAGATTATGCTCACAGTTTACTGTAGTTGAATGTATATCATTAACAGGGGGCAAAACAGGCATAGTCATTAATTCATTGTTAAGAACAATATCCAGTACAGCTGTTGGTGGAACATGGAGATCAGCAGCGCTCGTCATGACATCTAATTTGGTAAAACATGGAATCACAGGTTCGGACACTTTATCAGTAGACATAGATACATCACATGTTGCTTGCTGGTAAGTGTTGTTGGCATTATGATCCTGTGCTTGTTCATTACCCAAGCAATTAATATGAAATCCATATTTGGCACAATCATTAATCAACAGACTGTTCTTCTCGCAATTTATTAAACAATTGTGTTGATTTGCATCATTACAGGTACTACTTGAAGAATTGCAACTGTCAGAGATGTTATCACAATTTGAGACATGCATATCGTCCATTTTCGTTCCTGTATCAGTTTGGCTATCACTTGCAAAATGCATTTCCCCATTCATATTTGACTGTCTTGGAATGGGACATCTACTGTTAAGTGTGTCCGGTTTGTCAGATGGGACTATTGTGTATTCATATATCTTATTATTGGCTGGACAAGATATCAGAGTATTTGATTCACCACCGCTTAAATCATATTCTTCATTATTCAATTCTTTACTTCCATTTAAAGCTACTATAGTATCAGTGTTTTTAGTTTCAATTACACCACACAAATGTGCTTCACTCTCTATGCAACCGTTAAATTTATCACTATTATTTTTCGATGTTGAACACTTTTTCCTATTTGAACTTTTAGATGATTTATTAACTTTTGCAGATTGGCCTCTTTTCTTCAACTGCTTTCTGGATGCCTGGGTCTCTACACCTTCCTTCAATGTCTGTTGCCTGGCTTCTATCAATGGTGATAATTGCTCCTGTGAATCTGTAATGTCTTTTGTGGAAATTAGTTTTGCATCACCAATAATCTCCAAATTTGTTTCTTTCAGTCTTCTAAGTAAGCGACTTTGATATCGTTCATCTCTTTTTCTAATTTGGTCAACAGATACTGGCAATTTATCAGATTTTTCATTTTGCTGCCTAAATGTTCTACTAGAAACATCATTTGCAGTAATGGTTGCAGTACCAGTACTCATCACATTTGTACATGTAGATGAAGAGGTACGCTGAGTATTTTTACATGCAGAATCAGAAGGCTGTTTAGCAATATAACAACTTTGCACACACTGTTTTAATTTATTCAACTGCATCTCAACAGTACAGGATTTTGGTCGTGAAGTCACGTTTGATGTTATAGTAGAATTTGTGTGAATGCCACCCAACATTCTAGGTCGAAAATCTAGTGCAGTTTTAGGTCGTAGCTTCTTTGATACTTTCTGTTCGACACATTTTTTGGATATTTTTTCAGATTCTTGAAATGACAAATGTAATGTTGCAGCAGATCTGGGCATCTTAACATCACATGTTTTCTTGTTACTCCTCTTAATACTATATGAACAGTTTTCTGCATTTGATGATTTTAAATGAACTATTTTGATTTTATCTACTGTTCTATCAGACTGATTATATGCAGTAGTTCTGTCATCATTCTCATCATTTATCCTTTCCGCAGCTCGTTTCTCTTTTATTGTTCTTCTAAAATTCTTGTTTTTACTTGCATTTGAAATGATTGTGTCCTCTGAATTATACAATGTTTTGGGCAAAGGAAGAGACTCTGAATCAAATGTTCTGTTCACATTATCTGAATTGATGTCTGTTATTAATGCCATATTGCTATTTGATTGTGGAACTATTTCTTTTGTTTTCTGATCATCACAGTGTTCATAATTGTATGGCATATTTTTGGTGGTTGTTATTTTATTTAAATCATTATGTACCACTTTGTTTGTCTCAAACTTTGTTTGTACTTCATCATCACTATAGTTTGTTTGTTGATCTGGTGATCGATTTGAAACAAAAGATACATTATTGGTTTCACTATGGAATTTGTAATTCATACTAGTTCTCGTATTTGTAGTTTCAATGAAATTTGGATCCATGGAAGGTGTTTTCTGATTAGATGTGTGATTTATTTCTGTAAAATCGTTGCATCTTTTTGATTCAGATGTATTCTCCGGTTGTTGCAAATTGGAATAAAATGGCAATACTGGTGGATGAGGACTTGCATAGCGCTTATGTGGATCGGCCAGGTAATAGTATCGTGCATCAGGAGGTACAGTGGTGTCTCCAGACACTTCACGAACAAAGTCTTGTCCTGAAGCACGATAATATAAGGGAGAATTGATTTGGACCAACACAGCTTGATGGTCTGATTGACTATTTGCCTGTATAACTGGGGGTGATACTGGAATGTATGAGTTAGCTCTCATCTGAAATCCTGATGCTGTCTGTCTACATGCATACCTCTCTAAATTAGTGCTAGGTCTTTGAAATGATTCACTGACTTGACGGTTGATACTCTGTACCGGATTGATATTGACAAATGCACTTAGGTTTTGTAATGATTCAGATGAGTGTGAAGAATGAGGCGATGTATTACCAATAAAGGAAGTCCACTTATCTGACAGGCTCATTTTTTCCAGAGGTGCTGACAAAATTTCGTCTAACATTGTCGGTTGAATGTTGATAGAAGAATCTGATGAAGACGTGGAAGATGATGCATGTTCCGGTGCAGGCAGTGTCGAATCACTAGCAGAAACGGATGCATATCTACTATTGCATGGTTCTCTCACAGACTTTTCCTGCATGCAGTCATCAGCTTCATTCGCTAGTGTGAATGACTCTACAATAGTACATATCTTTTGTTCATCATTTGATTGATGGAAACCTACTGATTTACAGGTTGCAGAATCTAAGTCATTCACCATATTCTGATTTTCACTTGTGTCACTGCACTGATTCTTCAAAGTGATCACTTTTTCATTACATGTACATGTATTATTTTCACAAAGACAGCAACCTTTCAATAGCAACTTCATGTTCACTCCATTTCTATCAACTGTTTGTACATTATCTACTACCTTTGTCCGTGCATTGTTCGGCAAACCTTCTTTAATTGGAATAGAACTATCAATCCCATATTGGCTTGATGCTTCTGGATTTATAAACTGTGCATTAAAGGAAGACAGTTGACCAGTTTTAATGTTGTTGTTCTGTGTGGGTCTAAATTTTGTTCCCGACAAAGGTTCTTGTCTAAATCCTTTAAACTTTTTCTTACGTGCATATTCATCATAAATATCTGGTGTAGTTGAAGATGAAGATCCATAATTTGGACAGTCAATAACTGTATTGCTTTCAACACTTGAGCATTTCTTTGGCGTTTTATGTGCTATCCGGGAGAAACGCTGGACCTTATCCATTGTTGGAACTGGTACATCTCTTGAAACAGTTTCTATCCTAGCATTAAATGTGTCTTTTGCAAACACATTTCTGTTAGATCTTGCAGCAGGCGCAATAGATGAATTTGGTTTAAAGTATTGGACTTTTTGTTGGAAAGGAATCTCTTCAGATGTTGATACCTCATGTGAGTACTTTGCTTTCATTTTATCTCCATAGTGATTTTGAATCATTTTAACCTTTTCCTGAATAGATAATGCAGTATTGAGAGGAAGTTCTATTGATTTGTTCAATGCACATTTCTCAGATAAAAGTTCATTATCTTGGTTAGACCTGGCTGCCAGACATTGGGTGTAACACATAGGAGATACACCTTTTTGTAAGCTTAATTTGACAGGTGAATGTTCTGCAGTGTGAGTTTTGTTTTCACATGTATGCATAACAGGTTGTTTATCAGAAATAGTATTCACATCAACATTTTCTCCACTCGTGGACAAACTTGCTCCAGGAGTAACATGTTGATGTGTCTGCGGTATACCATAAAATTGCTCATTAAAAGCCCTTTCCATACTCTGCCTTTCTAATTGATTATTGTGAAATGGAGAAGAATGACCTGTGTTTACTGTGCAAACACCAGCCGTGCGTGTTGCAGGATATGGGAATTTGTACTCACTTGTATTTGGCAGTAGTGATCTGATGTTTTCTGATGGTTTAAGTTCCACGTATGTTGGAAAAACTCTGCACAGAGATTCAGGCTTTTCAAGATTTCCACTTGGACCATCCTTTATGTAATATAATTGTTCCTTGTTACATTTCTTGGCAGCTGTCAGTGGTTCTACAAATGGTTTTGATACAGGAGACATACTCTTTTCAGAAACACTTTTTTCAGTAGGACAATTTAATCTGAATTTCAAACCCAGGCTTTCAATAATGCTTTCAGACGGTACCATTAAAGATGGTATTAGTTTTGTTGATATTCTAGATGATTTTGGTTCTTTTTCGCATACGTCCACAGAAATATCTTTATTTGGCATAACACTACTGGTCACTAAACTTTCTGTTACTGTACTTGTCTTTGCATGTTCAGTAATTGAACTATTATTACTTGACTGATCTAGTGTTTTCTGTATTGTCACCATGGTAACTCCTGAATCAAATTCTTCATTAGCAGTAGGATCATCAATACATTCACCACATAGCCTACTTTGTGCTGGTTCAATGTTTTTGTCCACTGCCTGGTTCACATAGTTTGAAAGCAACTTGGATTGCTTGTTTCCAGCAGCTTCACCAACAGCAGAATTATTATGATTTTTCTCGTTTGACATGCAATTAGTAGAATTTGTTTCTGTAAAATTTTTGGAACATTCTTTATTACTTTTTATCAATTTAGTATGCAAATCGAATGGTTTTATTGTTTCTGATTTACTGGCGCCTATATTAATTTTCTTTTTAAAATTATGATTTGTTTTGCAAGCTGGTTTAGCATGTTTGTTTTGTA
The DNA here is from genome assembly GCA_029237695.1 of Conchocele bisecta. Taxonomy (NCBI): domain Eukaryota; kingdom Metazoa; phylum Mollusca; class Bivalvia; order Lucinida; family Thyasiridae; genus Conchocele; species Conchocele bisecta. The sequence continues at coordinate 69,778,781 of CM055266.1, forward strand.
AACTGAAAGAAAGGACACTTTCTACAACATCAGATGTAGATTTGCATTCATTTCTTTCATGTGTGAGCCTTGTTGATGTTTTGCTGCTCCTATTGCTACTGCTACTCTCGGTTGTATATCTTTTTTTCATTGTGATGATTCCATCCGCAGGAATATCTTGCCCTGATTTATCATTGTTGTTCAGTTTCTGATCTGGTAGGACACAACATCTGCTCCTAGGACCTGTTTTTCCTTTGGTATGTTCAGATAATATCTTCTGTGATCTCGAGTTAATCCCATTAACTGCAACATTTGTCTTTTTAATTACCTTTTGACTCTTGATTAATCTGTCAGTTCTAGCTGCAATAGTTGTATCAGATTTTCCTAAGCCAGCTTTTGACTGACCGATGATTTCATAATTACCGACCTGTGATGTATTTGACCTGCTACTTTTCAATGACTTCTTTAACTTTTCTGGACTACCGATATCACAGGTGTCATTCTTGCTTACAACAGTCTCAAAATGCTGAGCAGATTCTTTGAGTGTTGTGCAGCTGGCTATAGGCACCACTTCCCCAGATGTTGGTTCTGCAGCTGTTGACTTTGGAGTTGTAACTGACTTGCCGCTTTTCAAGATTTCTGCTGTCTGATTGAAACATAATACAGAAACATGGGATTCTATGTTCAGTGTACATGCACATGCAATACTTGTAAAATACCATAACTAGAGCAAGTGAGCCGAGGCTCACGGATACCCCTGGCCGCCGCTTGGACTGACAAATAAAAACTTTTAACGAAAATCTTACGGACGGACAGAATGACGAAAACTATATACACCTCGACATATCGTATGCCGGGCATATAAAATGGGACTATTGTGTATTTGACCTGATTTGATCTGATTAGCAAACATACTTGAGAAACCAAATATGAATCATATGTGTTCGGTATAGGTGTCAGAAATGTTTCCCAAACAATATAAGGTTTGACAATGTCTAGCCGTGGGTAAACGTTTGCCATGGCACGAGGGAACTGTTTGAACCCCAAGGCCGTAGGCCAAAACAGTTCCTGAGGGGCATGGTTAACGTTTACCCATGGCTGGACATTGTCGAATGTTATTGTTACATTTCCGTTGGAAATATCATGCAATTTGAGCATATATGCAGTACTGTCGGTACTTTCATAATCTGCTCCATTCAAACAGCTGATTTACATATACATCTTCCGGGGTCGCAGTACATGTCGCGTGATGTAGACGCATCAATTTCAAAATTTCAGTGCGACTGTTGTGAACTAGTTTGGTGACGTAAAGACATTTTCTAGCAATGGCATGAGACACATGCATTACGTAGGTGTTGGCTTGGCTCTGAAATGAGCATTGTCTACCGCCATAGTCTTCAAACTAGACTGTGAGCGTTGTCGAACAACGGCAGTCATGTAGCAATAGTGGATGATTGATGTATTTGAGCATCTGCATCAACAAATGACATTGAAGGCGACAATGAAATAAACCAATCTAAATGCATAATAAAAATTAAGATTAGATATTAAAAAATTAAATAAACAAGAAACGAGGCAAAACCACGAAGGCCAGGTTTTTTCCAAGCATAGACACTTGGATAACATAATTATACCCACTTTTTGTAGACTAGATGGCCGTGGCCTGCATGTCGCGCCTTGGGGCGAGGCATGGACACTAAAAAAAATAGATATAGTAGATGGAAAAACTTTAACCAAAAAACTTTAACCGGACACACGGACGTACGGACGGATGGACGTATGCCAAAATGCCGACGATATCACGCTTTCCGCAAGCGGGCGCGACAATGATGATAAACACCCATGTGAAGTATCAAGGTAATGGGTGAAGCAGTTACAGAGATATAGTACAAGAAAAAACTTTAACAACAAAATTCAAAGTAATTTGACCTTGACATTGGGCACAGGGGCCGCACGGTTGCGGGGTAGAATGAAAATATGGATGATGATAAACACCCAAGGTAATGGGCGAAGCAGTTGCAGAGATATAATAACGAAAAACTTTTAACCAAAAAACTTTAACCAAACGTACGTTAAAAAGTTAACGTTGAAAATGGCTAAGTCAATTACGTAGAAATAATAGGTGAAGGTAAAAAAAATGGTCACATGTTGGATAGTTGTATGTGGTAGGCACCCCTTGGTTATGAAGCTGTGAAAGTTTGGTGGTCCTAGGTGGTACAGTACGAAAGAAATGGACTTAAACACGAAAACTTAACATTGTAAACGCGAAAACTCGACTGCGCGGAAAAAATGGGTCAAGTTCAAAAAAAGGTAACATGTTGGATAGTGATATGTGGTGGGCACCCCTTGATTATGAAGCTGTGAAAGTTTGGTGGTCCTAGGTGGTACAGTAACAAAGAAATGGACTCAAACATGAAAACTTAACATTGATTGTGGACGCCGCCCGCCGCCCGCCGCCCGCCCGGCTTTCGCCAATCCAATAGCCTGGATTTTTTTACAAAAAACCTGGCTAAAAATCACAAAAATGTTTGATTTACCCAATTAAAGGTACATACCCACTCACTCACAGGTGGAAGACTCGGACCTATGACACCAAAAAAATGCCTATTAAAAAAATCCCATTACCCCACTCACTTGGTCTCGTACATTACCATCTTCTATAAAGAAAGGTGGATAACATTGTGGCCATTATAGCCCTCTCGTTTCCGACTCGCACAAACACAATACACATCGATTAAATGTATGATTTCTGTCGCTGGCAATCGATAAAGGTATTAGGTGTGTGAATATATTCACTTCAAATCGCTGTTTCCAGCATTTATTCAGTTATTCGCATTTTGCATACCCCATCCAAAGCAAAATTTGCGTGTACGAAAGAATCTCACACAGAATCAGAGGCCGTCCGGCATGGATTATCAGTCATATTTGACCAATAACTGATCGCCAGCTCCAACTAAAGTCATGCACCATGACCATATACATTAGCAACTCCAACCATACAAAGTTCGTCCAATTGTGATCGTTCACCGATCTAAAAAACACCTTTTTTCTACTTTCATTCATGATTCGCTTACTATCAGATTATGTCTTCCGGAATCCCGAAATAGGTTGAATGACGTCATCATAGTTTAGATTTAGCCAATCAGAGATGTTCTTTACATAGACGCTTCTGGTTGTATTATCGAAGATTGTGCATTGACCCGGTACCAGATAATGAACGAAATTAGACAAAAAAGTGTTTTTTTAGATCGGTGAACGATCACAAATGGACGAACTTTGTATGGTTGGAGTTTCTAATGTATATGGTCATTTTTTTCAATTGGGTATTTTCAATTATCAATTGGGTACCTTAACAACCGTTACCCCACTGTGTAACAAGAAACGAGGCAAAGCCACGAAGGCCAGGTTTTTTCCAAGCATGGACACTTGGATAACATAATTATACCCACTTTTTGTAGACTAGATGGCCGTGGCCTGCATGTCGCGCCTTGGGGCGAGGCATGGACAGTAAAAAAATAGATATAGTAGATGGAAAAACTTTAACGAAAAAACTTTAACCGGACACACGGACGTACGGACGGACGGACGGACGTATGCCAAAATGCCGACGATATCGCACTTCCCGCAAGCAGGTGCGACAATGATGATAAACACCCATGTGAAGTATCAAGGTAATGGGTGAAGCAGTTGCAGAGATATAGTACACAAAAAAACTTTAACAAATAAATTCAAAGTAATTTGACCTTGATATTGCGCACAGGGGCCGCACGGTTGGGGGTTAGAATGAAAATATGGACGATGATAAACACCCATGTGAAGTTTCAAGGTAATAGGCGAAGCAGTTGCAGAGATATAGTATAACGAAAAAGTTTTAACCAAAAGATTTAACCAGACGTACGTTAAAAAGTTAACGTTGAAAATGGCTAAGTCAATTACGTAGAAATAATAGGTGAAGGTAAAAAAATGGTCACATGTTGGATAGTTGTATGTGGTAGGCACCCCTTGGTTATGAAGCTGTGAAAGTTTGGTGGTCCTAGGTGGTACAGTACCAAAGAAATGGACTTAAACACGAAAACTTAACATTGTAAACGCGAAAACTTAACATTGAAAATGGCTAAGTCGACTGCGCGGAAAAAATGGGTCAAGTTAAAAAAAAAGTAACATGTTGGATAGTGATATGTGGTGGGCACCCCTTGATTATGAAGCTGTGAAAGTTTGGTGGTCCTAGGTGGTACAGTACCAAAGAAATGGACTTAAACACGAAAACTTAACATTGAAAACGCGAAAACTTAACATTGAAAATGGCTAAGTCGATTTCGCGGAAAAAATGGGTGAAGTTAAAAAAAAAGTAACATGTTGGATAGTGATATGTGGTGGGCACCCCTTGATTATGAAGCTGTGAAAGTTTGGTGGTCCTAGGTGGTACAGTAACAAAGAAATGGACTCAAACACGAAAACTTAACATTGATTGTGGATGCCGCCCGCCCGCCCACCCACCCACCCGCCCGCCCGCCCGGCTTTCGCCAATCCAATAGCCTGGATTTTTTTTCAAAAAACCTGGCTAAAAATTAATAGGGTATTTTCCAATTCTGGTATCAAAATGTGCACTGATAAACATGGCTACACAATACATTGAATACGTATATGTAACCATGTGTGACATTTTTTAAGTGTTAGTTAAATTATGTTTAATTGACGTTTTGTCAAAGACATATTTACCGTGGTCTGTCAAATCTTAAACAATAACATCCGAAGTATATTCGAATGAAAAAAAATTAGTCTATTTGCACAAACTCGGACAAGGGTCGAGTCGGCCAAATCCTTATTTTTTTCGGTCACACCAAAAGCAATTACCTACACGTCATCACCTGCAAACACTGTGCGTATTAAATGGCGTATTACTAAAAGGAATCGCCATTATCAATTGTAATCAACCGTCACCATGTAATCTTCTAAAAAATGGTGACCGTGCGTATCCTATTTATAAAACATCCATAGACACTTATTATATGTATAGTTGCATCATCGATATAGATGCTTATTTTAACCAAATACGACAGATAGGCTAGCGGTGATTTTGTGGCCGATTTTGCCATCAACGTCTTTGGCATTTTTCAATAATTTTATGGAAACCTGTCCATGTAAAATTATCAGTACGCATGTATTTGCAAGCCAATTTTGGTACGCAGGGCTTTCAATTTTAATTGGATTTTCACTCTGCTGAGTGTAATAAAGTTATTTATATCACGATGAAGAAACTCGTAGACGTTTTGACATTTGTTGATGTGGATGACACTGGAAAAAGGGGCGACTATAGTTGCACCTTTTTAGAAGCAGGCGCGACAAAAAATGATATTCTACAGGCACCAGTCGTCTTTATCGCCTTTAATCATGTATAAAGTAACCAGAGCTCCAGATAAGGTGTGTATTTGCTTAAATACCCAATTAAAATTGCCAAAAACTCAATTTAAATCAGAAGTCAGAGGCCTTGATAAGCTGCGTATTTGCGTAAATACACAATCAAAAAATCTGAAAACTCAATTCAAATTGAAAGCCCTGCGTACCAAAACCAAATTAAAACATCGAGTAATCAATTGGCTTGAAAATATATGCGTACTGATAATTTTACAAAGACAGTTTTCAATAAAATTATTGAAAAATGCCAAAGACGTCGATGGCAAAATCAGTCACAAAATCACCGCTAGCCTATCTGTCTTATTTGGTTACAATAAGCGTCTATATCGATGATGCAACTATACATATAATAAGCGTCTATGGATGTTTTATAAATAGGATACGCACGGTCACTATTTTTTAACAGATTACACGGTGACAGTATTTGTGAAAAGCACTTCATATGAATTTCCGGTTGGTCGATTACGATTGATAATGGCGATTCCTTTTTGTAATTCGCTATTTAATACGCACAGTGTTCGCAGGTGACGACGCGTAAGTAATTGCTTTGAGATGTGACCGAAAAAATAAGGATATGGCTGACTCGACCCTGGTCCGAAACGTTTGTGATGCAAAACGTCCGAGTTTGTGCAAATATACTAAGTTTCTTTTCATTCGGATATACTTCAGATGTTATTGTTTAATATTTGACAGACCACGGTAAATATGTCTTCAACAAAACGTGAAGAAAAAAGATGCAGCAAAGGCCCAATTAAACATAATTTCTAATTAGTTTTAACTAACACTTAAAAGATGTCGCATGCACGTATTCAATGTTTTGTGTAGCCATGTTTATTGCACATTTTGATACCAGAATTGGAAAATACCCTATTCAATTTTACACAATGGGGTAATGGTTGTAAGGTACCCAATTGATAATTGAAAATATATACCCAATTGAAAAAAATATCATGGAGTAAAAATACTCAATGAATAAATCCTTATCTGGAGCCTGGAAGTAGTGCGTATCAAAAAGCAATGACAAATTTGTGGTATCTTTATCATGCTACAGAAAACAGATAACAAAAATAGCATATTTTTTTTATTTTTCCATGAAAACATATCTTGGTATTTCATTAGAATTGTCTCAAAGGAGACACTTCTAATGAAATGCCAAGACATGTTTTCATTTAGAAGCAAACTATTCAATAATTGTGGTCTGCTGATGTGTTAACAGTAGGTGTGATTTTATTTACCCAATTAAAATTTTGAAATACCCAATTGCTTCAGAAATGATGGAGTGGCAATACTCAATTACTTAATTCCTTATCTGGAGTCCGAGTAACTGTAAAACGGAACTCTGTATAAATATATATTTTCTGGTGCAAAACCAGGATTGTCTGAATGCTTTACTGTACTATTTAACTCTTTGCATGCTAGCGGCGAAAATATCCGCCAAACGAATTAGGAGTACATGTATATGTTTTATTTCTCTCTGTAAATATGTCTCGGAATTTCATTAGAATTGAGTCCTCCGGACTCAATTCTAATGAAATTCCAAGACATATTCATGATATTTACGGGGAGAAATACAAGAAAATATGATGAATTTTTGCCCGCTAGTTTTGAACTATTTATAGCCCACAAGTTTCCCAGCATGCAAAGAGTTAAAAGTAACCTTTAGTAGCAAAACTACGGAGCCCCGTAGGGGACATGAATTTATTTTATTAATTTGTTCCCACGAAATAACAATTTGTTCACTCAATTTAACAATTTCGTTCCCTCGAATTAACAATTCGTTCCCACGAAATGACAATTCAATTTGTTCCCTCAATTTAACAATTTGTTCCCTCGAATGAACAATTCATTCCCACGATATAACAATTTGTTTCCATGAATTAACAATTCGTTCCCATGGGAACAAATTGTTATTTCGTGGTAACGAATTGTTAAATTGAGGGAACAAATTGTTAATTCCTGGGAACGAATTGTTAATTAGTGGCAACGAATTGTTCAATTGAGGGAACGAATTGTTATCTCGTGGGAATGAGTTGTTATTTCGTGGGAACGAATTAATAAAAAAAATAATTATACGTCCCCTGTGGGGCTCCGTACAAAACAAATACATGACATTTCAATATTTATTTTATTATCCCTTGAAAACAGATAAGTCATTGTTGTGAATGCCACTCAAAACAGAACAGCGCGTTTACTTTCTAAAAATATTGTTATAGTACTTACTACTGTTGATTTCCGATAAAGTGGCAAGGGCACGTGACATTATAGGGTCAGCGGACTATGTCTATTTTAGTTTTTTAGGGATGTAGCCAGTTTGCAGTAATTTTAGGTGGTTGAATCAACGCCTTATCTAGAGCAACTTAGAGCTTGAAAATATATGCTCCTCATAGCCCAGTCTTGCGCAAGCATAAGCATTATTGTCCCTGTAGCTCAGAATCAGAATGTAGCTCGCTCGGTAACTGCATTCAAACTGTGTTTCTTTTGTGCGAGTTCGAGCCTCGGAAAAATTATTTTTGCTTTTTATTTTTTATTCATAACTGATTCAACGTTTTCTCACATTTTATATGTTTTTTATATAGATATTGACAAAGGGTCTGTGTGCCGTGTGCACTGGGTCAACTGCGTCACAAAACACGTAGTTAGATCAGGGCGTACGGTGTTCACAAATAATTTAATAAAAAAATCTTATATATCTATCAACGTGAAACAAAACCGGGATTTAGACATATTCTAAAATTGTCACCTGTATGTGATTCATAGACACAATAGTACGAAGGGGGGGTGGGGGGGGGGGGGTGGGAGACTCTTCGGGGCGTCAAATTGTTGGTGTGATACACATACGATTCAAGTGCCTGTGTTCACTATTTTCTTTTTTAACAAATATGTAACAACAAAAGTGACAAATTGATTCAGAATATGCCTGAATGTTGTTTGAATATATGTTGGTCACATACTTGCTACATCGCCGAGCTAATGTCAGTTTTGCACTTTTTACACACGTACTTTACCTTAGTAATAATTATGGTTCAATATGGAATCTCCTGTGACCTTTGCCCTTGCCACTTTATCGGAAACCAACAGTACAGTATGTGATATTGATTGATTGATTTGAAAATCAATATTGAAAGTAGCCAGTAGATAGGTAGCAGTTAATATAGGAATGAATGGCCTTTTTGTGGAATTTATCGGGGTATAAACTTGGAAAAGTCTCGGGAATACTGGACGAAGGCCGGAAGGCCTCGTCCAGTATTCCCGCGACTTTTCCAAGTTTATATCCCCGATAAATTCAACAAAAAGGCCATTCATTCCTTATAATTCCAGCATTTGAAATAAATTCATCAAGAAATGTGTTTATTTTCCGTTTTCTTAAGAATTATTTTAACTGCGCCTCACGGTTACGGAAATTAGTTCGGCATGGGAGTTTACTGGGATATAAATTTTGGACAGAGACTTGCTACGGACCAATCAAATGTTAGGGAATTGTGTAAATATTTTTTGGCTAGAATTATTACACAATACCTGGCGATATACATGGTAAACATTTATAGTTTTATATAAGGTGTTTGATTGATTAACCCTTAGATAGCTATCTTAATTTTTTTGTCGTCTGCTATTTATTTTCTATTTTCCATGTTTATCATCAAAAACATGCTTTGACAGCACTTTAGAATAATTTACAACATGGTTTGACAGCACTTTAGAATCATTTCCATTGGAAATGATTCTGAAGTGCTGTCAAACCATGTTTTTATTGAGAAATATGGCAAGATATAAAAGCAACAGCAGATAACAATTGTTGTGTGTAGCGGTCTAAGGGTTAACAGGAAAACATAGTAGCAGACCATGTTAGCAGAGTTCTGTATATAGCCGTTATAAAGGTTAAAAGAAAGGCAATGTGAGTGGCAAGTTACCTTGGCCTTGAGCACAACTACAGAGACAGTCTTAAGCTTCAGGAACAGTCTCAGGTCATCTCGTCTTATTTGTTCGAAGAAATCGGACCAGGACATCAACAGACTAAGTGTGGTTAAACTGGACCAACGTCTGTCTGGATAAAAGATTGATTGGTTGAGAGTTTGCTTCTGTTCAACAGCATGGTCATACATGTATCAGAGCTCTGGACAAAATTGTGTATCTAATGAGTATTATAACCCCAGATTTCAAATTCAATGCGTATTTTACTTTTACAAATGTATTATAATGGTAGCATTAGAGAAATACTTTAATGTGAAAATCAAATTCATAGAATTCTTCGTACGAACATTTTTATCGTATGGGCCTCAGAGCTCCAGTGTTTCCTTTTTGCTGCTGGCAGGTCAAATAAGTTATAGGAATGAATGGCCTTTTTGTGGAATTTATCGGGGTATAAACTTGGAAAAGTCGCGGGAATACTGGACGAAGGCCAGAAGGCCTCGTCCAGTATTCCCGCGACTTTTCCAAGTTTATATCCCCGATAAATTCAACAAAAAGGCCATTCATTCTTTATAATTCCAGCATTTGAAATAAATTCATCAAGAAAATGTGTCTATTTTCTGTTTTCTTAAGAATTATTTTAACTGCGCCTCACGGTTACGGAAAGTAGTTTGGCATGGGAGTTTACTGGGATATAAATTTTGGACAGAGACTTGCTACGGGCCAATCAAATGTTAGGGAATTGTGTAAATATTTTTGTGCTGGAATTATTAATTGTTAAATTTGTTTTATTATTTTATCATTGTTCCCTATTTAATAAGGGGAAGAAAATCAATGATACATTTGTAAAAGTAAAATACACATTGATTTTGAAATCTGGGGGTATTATACTCTTTAGATACAAAACATCTGGAACATGATAGAACATGGAGGCACAAGTCTCAGGGCCTGACCAGAAATAAAAGCAAGACCAATTTATTCAGATTATATCAAAATGGAATGTAGCTTAACAGCCCATCAATATAGTGTCAATGATGACCAAGTAAAAGTGTGCCTGAAAGACACAGATCATGCCCCCTGTGTCAGCTTGTCATTAACTCTTTGCATGCTGGGAAATTTGTGGGCTATAAATAGTTCAAAAATAACAGATGACAATTCATTATATTTTCTTTTATTTCTCCTTATAAATGTCATGAATATGTCTTGGAATTTCATTTGAATTGTGCGGACACAATTCTAATGAAATTCCAAGACATATATTTACCATGTTTAGAGAGAAATAAAACATATATACTCCTAATTCATTTGGTGTATATTTTCACCACTAGCATGCAAAGAGTTAATGAATGTTTCTTTGAGTTGAAAAATGGGACATAACTCTGGATGGATAGAACACAGTGAAAATGTTGCGTTGCACCCCTTCACTTGACGGCTGTCAAGTGTACCAAGTATAAAGATGAGCAGATCTATGTAACCTACAGAAGTAGTTCTCGGGTAAGCAGTGCATGACAGATTATAGGAATGAATGGCCTTTTTGTGGAATTTATCGGGGTATAAACTTGGAAAAGTCGCGGGAATACTGGACGAAGGCGGGAAGGCCTCGTCCAGTATTCCCGCGACTTTTCCAAGTTTATATCCCCGATAAATTCAACAAAAAGGCCATTCATTCCTTATAATTCCAGCATTTGAAATAAATTCATCAAGAAAATGTGTCTATTTTCCGTTTTCTTAAGAATTATTTTAACTGCGCCTCACGGTTACGGAAAGTAGTTTGGCATGGGAGTTTACTGGGATATAAATTTTGGACAGAGACTTGTTACGGGCCAATCAAATGTTAGGGAATTGTGTAAATATTTCTGTGCTGGAATTATAGACAGATGGATAGATAGGTGCAAATTATAACAAGTACAAGTAAGCAGAGGCTCATGGATACCCCCGGCTGCTGCCTGACCCGACAAATAAAAACGTTAACGCAAATCTTACGGATGGACAAACGGACGGATGGACGGAATGACGAAAACGGTACATGCCTTAACACTTTGTATGCCGTGGGTACAATTAATTCCCCCTGGCTGTCATCCAGAGCTAATAACAATTTTAAAAATAGTGTAATAACGGTTAACCCTAAATATTCGGACACCATTGTGTTTTGGGAAACCCGTAAAAACTATATAAGGGTTTCCCAAAATAAACTGTATCCAAATATATTGCTATTGAAATAAACCAGTACAACAGTCAATACAAACCTTAAACGTGCATGTCCACTTTGTACTGTAGGCAGAAAAAGTTGTTTATATCAGAGACACCATCTGAGGCATTTTCTGGTAAAATAAACATTCATTCACCATTACCCCACGTATTGATTGGCATTATTATACATTTTATATCAGACGTAAATTTACACACTGATATCAGGGGTGATAACCGTGTTTCCTTAAAAAGTTAACGGACATTGTTATTTATTCTCTGTATTTATTTTTTGCTGTGCAATGATCATACTCTATAATCTGTCGATAATATTTGTTCAGGTGACGCATTTAATTAATATAAAACAGCGCGTCACTATCAGTAAAATAAATATTACAAATGATAAAATCTGTATAGCGGGCACTATTTTAGAACTGGTGGAATAGTTACACAATTATACACTTATTTAATTCCTATAAAGAACATTTTGTGCCTACTGAGTGGGCATTTACCTTTAAACATTGGGACACTGTTGTGTGAAACCAGATATTTATATGTGTTTCCGTGAATAAATTATATCCATATATTTAGGGTTATTACGGTAATTTCTCAACAACTCACCATAGCCTCGGTTGCTGATAAGAAACCTGGTGAGGTGAACGCCCTCGGTGTGACTACACAGCGAGATGCTGGGAAAGTCGGGGTTGGGCTTCTGTAGGATGAACCTCTGGGCGGCCTCCTCCAGCAGCCCAAGTGACTGTGGGAAACTCTCCTTGAGCAAGGACAGGGGCACAAGGGCCTGATCCGCCTCCCCGTATCTCACTCCATACAATAAGGAGCTTAGCGGCAGCTTACTGCCACCCTGCAAATGATCGGTTGACTAAAATGAAGTTACTGTGCAATTTTCTGAATTAGTGTTGGCGTTAGCCAACACTAATTCGGAAAATTGCACAGTAACTTCATTTTACACAATATACACCGTTGAGGTGTATGGGTGGGGGGGGGGGGGGATAACTCAATAGAAAAGGAAATCAGTAACACTGATGGGCATAACCCTAAAAAACAAAAACTTCAAACAACGACACAGCCATTGTGGCCCTATATCACTCACCTGATTATTATACATGTATAAATCTGAGAAAGCTTTATACATTCATTATTTTAAATTTTGTCGAAACCAGTCTGGTGTTTATAATGAGAAGTCACGTACTGTTTAAAGATTTTGTTCAACTACTGTATGGTGGCCATCTTGGATTATGTGATGATCTCTGGAAAATGTGTTCATAGAACATGGATGCCCCACATATCGCTTTGATAGTAAACAAGGCAAAATTCCCAAGTGAAAAAGGGGGAGATAATCCATGGCTCAGTGTCAAAGCAAAAATATAAATTCTCTTTGTGCATCTAACCACCATAAATAAGCTACATACCAAGCAACAAGCCTCCAGCTATTACGGTTTAGAAGTTTTACATGTTACAAGACAAAATTAAGAAATTCTAAGTCGAAAAGGGAGAGATTTATAATCCATTACCCGGGGGTCGAATCAAAAATCAAAATAAACTTCTATTCATCAGACAGAAGCTACATACTAAGTTTCAGGTCTGTGCTAGTACGGTTTAAAAGTTTTACGAGTTAGAAGGCAAAATTGGGAAATTCTATGTCGAAAATAGGGAGATAATCCATGACTCAGGGGTCGAATCAAAACATCGAAATAAATTTTGCGCATCTACTCATCATAATGAAGCTACCTATATACCAAGGTTCAGGGGCCCGTTTCACTAAACTTTGTACAACTAAAATGTTCGGAAGTGCAAATTTAGGATCGTCTGAAAATTTCAATTGATGGATTTACATTTATTGAGCATAGGCTGCATATGCAGCCTATGCTCAATAAATGTAAATCCAATAATTGCTTACAAGAAAACAGTGTTAATGTGAAATTTACAGACTATCATAATTTTTCACTTACAAACATTTTAGTCGTACAAAGTTTAGTGAAATGGCCCCCAGGTCTGTAGCTAGTACGGTTTAAAAGTTTTACGAGCTACAAGGCAAAATTGGGAAATTCTATGTTGAAAAAGGGGAGATAATCCATGACCTGGTCAGACCAAGGGGTCGAATCAAAAATCTAAATAAAAGACGCGCATCCACCCATCATGAAGAAGCTATACCAAGTTTCAGTACGGTTTAAAAGATTTACGAGTTACAAGCCAAACTTGGAAAATTCTAAGTCGAAAAGTGGGAGATAATTAAACCATGACCGGGGGTCAAATGAAAAATTGAAATAACTTTGCGCATATACGAGTTACAAGGTTGGTGAAGGACGGACAGAAGGACAGTCGGACAAAGGTAACACTAAATGCCCCCTCTACTATCATGGTGGGGCATAAAACTCTGTAAATGTTTCACTGACAGACAATAACTATGAAGTTTAGCCAGCATCAACCATAGCGGCCATCTTGGATGACATAATCATCCGATTTCGATAAAAACCGATCCAGAGTGATAGTCTCCTGAATACCTTCGATTTGATATACAACATGACCATATTTGGTAAAGTGTGAAATTTGACCACTAATTGACCTGCCGGGCCCCGCCCATTTTTGATCCCGGGGTCAACATTTTAACAAATCTGAAACAGCATTGACTATCAAACATTGAGAAGATTTTTTAAAAAGTTGACCTACTTTTACATGGTGGCCATCTTCGATTATGCGACAACCTCTAAATTTACAAATCTGACATGCCCCAACCCATTATAACTGCCCTCCCAAGTCAAACTGCAGTATCTGTTAAACTGCAGTATCTGCACTATGATGCTATGCTGACCCTGTTCAATCATCCCAAGTCAAACTGCAGTATCTGTTAAACTGCAGTATCTGCACTACGATGCTATGCTGACCTTGTGCAATCATCCCCACATGGGGATGATTGCACAGGGTCAGCATAGCATCATAGTGCAGATACTGCAGTTTAACAGATACTGCAGTGACTTGGGAGGGCAGCATACATCATCCCTGTGAAGTTTGACCAACATTGGCTAAGCGTTTCACGAGAAGAATACGTTTGAACTCTCTAATTACATGCAAAGGATTACCTTTTGCCCATTTGGCGGCCATCTTCGATGATCTAATCATCCGATTTCGACAGAAAATGATCCAGTCTCCTCAATACCTTCAATTTGATATACGACATGACCATATTCGGTCATATTGGAGAAACTCTTACAAACTTTTGACGTAAATGTACACGGACTTACGGAACCTCAAGGGCAACGCAATATGCCCCCCTTGCTATCGCATTGGGGGCATAATCATTGAAATCGACCAATAAAAAGTGTTTGTGTCAACATAGTTGTTTAGTATACACTACATAAACTTAAATAGTTAGCCATGACATGTACTACTCTAAATTGGGTGTGGATCTGATGTCGATAGAAGACAAAATGTTTTTACAAATTAAAAACTTTTTCCTACCTACCTACCTGGCCTCAGCACTAATCTTATTATGTTTTTAATGGGGCATAACAGGATTTAGCTCTCAAGTGTCAGAAGGCCGAACATATACATAAGGGCCAAACCATGCGAGTCGGCATTCCGGTAAGGATGAACTCCGATCGTAAAAATTACCCTTCGCAAGCTCCCGACCAACCACCCACTTCAGGAGAAGAAGACGATGATTACGTTATCCAAGATGGCAGCCAGAAGGTCATCTTTTTATTAGATATTCCTAACCGTTAACGTCTTCACAATCGATTTCGACAAGAACAGAGTAGATCCAGATCAGATGATCACACTGAACTTTCTGATTTTATTTATAAATTAAAGGAATAATTTGAACCAACCTCTTTGTGGCCATGAAGTTTGTCTCTGGATGTTGACTGTGACACTGTCCATGCTCTCTGGTTCTTGTTCCGTGTTACAATAACATTCTTGTCAGCAGTAGCCCCTGTGTTCACATTACCAGTTAACTGCCCATCTACATTGATTGACGACATTTCAGGCCATTTCAAACCTGCCTGTCGTGAAATTGCCGGTAGAAACTTTTTACGAATCATAATATTTGCCGGCATTGGGAAGCTATAATTCAGCATCTGTAGTTTCTTCGCCTGTTGGATATTACACACGACAGCACTCGGATCACTTGACCGAGCATGCGCAACTTTCACCGCATCGTAAATCTCCATCAATGCCGGTCGGTTCTGCAGGCAACTTAAGTCGACCAACAAAGTCCCTGGAGCGACAATGATAAACTCTCGTAGAAACTGTAAATGCTCCGATTGTGTGCATGGTTTCAGGTATTTCTCTGAAGCTGGGTAGTTGAACCTTTCCTTCAGTATGTTGAGTATGATGCTACACTTGTGATTGACACACCAGAAGAACAAGACCTCCTTGATATCCGACCAGACTGCCATCCGCTGGATGATGCCTTTACTCGACAGCACAATGTACGGCACATGGTTGGTCCGTTTCAGAGCGGTATTCAGCTTTTTATTCATGGTCTCCTCAGCCACTCTAGAACCTTTGAATAAAATTAAGTGATGTTATAGAGCTCCAGGTAAGGTGCGTATTGGCGTATTTTGTACGCACTTATTTTGGCAGAATGCGCATTGATTATCAAAAGTGGGAGTACAAAATACTCAGCAATGTCAACATACATTGGTTTTCAAATTGAGTAGTGAAAATAATGTAATAAAGTTGAAAATTTACATAGTTGAGCTGCAAAAAGCTATTAACAGTGTTTGCTTTTTGCAGCTCAAGTAAGTGAATTTTTAAATTTAAATATGTGTTCCCTGTTTAATAAGGAAGAAAATCAATAATACATTTGTAAAAGTAAAATACGGTACACATTGTTGAATTTTAAATATGGAGGTATAATACTCTTTAGACACAAAACTTATCTGGAGCTCAGCGTTATAAAATAGTTCCTATGCAACAAATGTAGCTCAAGAATTTTAGTATGTGCATTCACACAGTCTGATCAGAGCCTACACTGGCCAATCTGCCAGTTGTACACAATTTATGTCTGAATAACTATTTTGATCAATCTGTGACTGGTTTAGTACATGATCAGACTATGCACTGGCACGGCACCAAAAGCTATTACTGTCTGTTCCACATTTTGCTGCCAATGAACGTTTGCCCATTAAACACATTAAATCCAAAAAATATTTAAATGTAAGTACTTTTTCATCAACAAGAGGGCCATGATGGCCCTAATTCGCTCACCTGACTCCATGAACACCAGAGGAGAATGTGACATTGAGTTTATGTGTTTTAAAAAAATTGTGCTATTTTTAGATGGCGGTCATCTTGGATTAAGCGATGACTCATTTTACAAAATCTGAAAATGCTTCACCCAGCATCGGCCATGTGGTTCCTGAGAAAAAGACGTTAAAAATCTTGAATAAATGGACCTTTTGGTGGCCATCATGGATGACATAATCATCCGATTCCGACAAATATTGCACCAGAGTGATCGCCTCATTGATACCTTCAATTTGATATATGACATGACCATATTCAGTCAAAAATAAAATTTGACCCCAATTTGACCCCACGGGCCACGCCCATTTTTGACCCCGGGGTCACCATTTTAACAACTTTGAAAGAGCAATGTACATCGATCATTCCTACCAAGTTTCATCGAAATCCGGCAAGCGGTTCATGAGAAGAAGATTTTTTAAGAATTTATGCTATTTTTAGACGGTGGCCATCTTGGATTAGCGATGACCTCCATTTTAACAAATCTGAAAAGGCTTCACCCATGGACCATAACTTTTAAGTTTGGCTACCATGGGCCAAGCGGTTTATGTGAAGAAGAATTTTGAAATCTCTAATAAAAGAACGACCTTTTGACATTTCGGCGGCCATCTTGGATGACATAACAATCCGATTTGGACAAAAAATGTACCAGAGTGATCGCCTCATTGATACCTTCGATTTGATATATAACATGACCATATTCGGTCAAAAATAAAATTTGACCCCAAGGGCCACGCCCATTTTTGACCCCGGGGTCACCATTTTAACAACTTTGAAAGAGCATTGTACATCGATCATTCCTACCAAGTTTCGTCGAAATCCGGCTAGCGGTTCATGAGAAGAAGATTTTTTAAGAATTTATGCTATTTTTAGACGGCGGCCATCTTGGATTAGCGATGACCTCCATTTTAACAAATCTTAAAAGGCTTCACACATGGAACCATAACTTTTAAGTTTGGCTACCATGGGCCAAGCGGTTCATGTGAAGAAGAATTTTGAAATATCTAATAAAAGAACGACCTTTTGACCTTTCGGCGGCCATCTTGGATGACATAACAATCCGAGTTCGACAGAAAATGCACCAGAGTGATCGCCTCATTGATACCTTCAATTTGATATATGACATGACCATATTCGGTCAAAAATAAAATTTGACCCCAATTTGACCCCACGGGCCACGCCCATTTTTGACCCCGGGGGCCCGGTCACCATTTTAACAACTTTGAAAGAGCAATGTACATCAATCATTCCTACCAAGTTTCGTCGAAATCCAGCAAGCGGTTCATGAGAAGAAGATTTTTTAAGAATTTATGCTATTTTTAGATGGCGGCCATCTTGGATTAGCGAAGGCCTCCATTTTAACAGATCTGAAAAGGCTTCACCCATGGACCATAACTTTTATGTTTGGCTACCATGGGCCAAGCGGTTCATGTGAAGAAGAATTTTGAAATCTCTAATAAAAGAACGACCTTTTGACCTTTCGGCGGCCATCTTGGATGACATAACAATCTGATTTCGACAAAAAATGCACCAGAGTGATCACCTCATTGATACCTTCAATTTGATATATGAAATGACCATATTCAGTCAAAAATAAAATTTGACCCCAATTTGACCCCACGGGCCACGCCCATTTTTAACCCCAGGGTCACCATTTTAACAACTTTGAAAGAGCAATGTACATCGATCATTCCTACCAAGTTTTGTCGAAATCCGGTTGGCGGTTCTTGAGAAGAAGATTTTTTAAGAATTTGTACTATTTTTAGACGGCGGCCATCTTGGATTATGTAATGACGTCATTTTAACAATTTTGTAATCCCCCTACCTAAGGACCATGACCATGAAGTTTGGTGACCACAGGCCCAATGGTTACCGAGGAGAAGACGTTTGAAAATGTTCACGGACGACGGACACATTGCGGTAACAATAGCTCACATGAGCTTCGCTCAGGTGAGCTAATAATAAAAAAGTCACCCTCCCCAATTTTTTTTATTGGATGAAATTCCGTCAAATATTGATATTATTGAGAAAAAAAATATTTTCCTATGGGAATTTAACACGAGGGCTAAAAATAGATTTTTTTAAATAATTTTTCATTTGTGGACCTTGTATTTTCAAAATCTAACTTTTGTTTTCTTAGTTACATCATTTCCAAGTTATCTAACCAGGTTTCGGAGTCAAAATCCATTTTTTTTAACTCCTCACCCACCTCTTCCACCTCTTTTTCCCCCATGTTAAATTCCCATAGGAAAATGCTTTTTTCGCAATACAATTTTTTTTTGAGGAGGGTGACTATTGTTATTGGTGAAAAGGTACTTACATTTAAATATTTGTTTAGATTTAATGTGTTTAATATCCAAAAGTTTGTCGGCAGGAAAACGTGGAACAGACAGTAGATCCTTTTTCGTTGTGGGAGGCCGAAATGCTAAAGCATGCGCAACAAAAACCTTCACCAGACTGGACAAACTACATTCACCATAAATGTTCTAATATGTGTCTGTGACTGGACAAACTACATTCACCATAAATGTTCTAATATGTGTCTGTGACTGGACAAACTACATTCACCATAAATGTTCTAATATGTGTCTGTGACTGGAAAAATGGAGCTATTGGATTTATGACCAGGGTGGTTTCGGATATTTGAGTGCAGTCCTGAGATATGATAAATCACGTACTGCTTTCTAGAAGCAGGACTGGTTATTGACTGACAGACAGCAATCTGTGCAGATCCTGCTTTACTGGCTTTACTGGACCTACACTGGTCGCAAAGGCCAAAAGCCTCATTTCTCCACTCACAGTCATATCATTAATTATATGCGCCTGTGACTGCGGAAATATGGCTTATGGGTCCAGCGTAGACCCAGATCAGCCTGTGCATCCGCACAGTCTGATCAGGATCTGCACCATTCGCCATTCCATCAAACAAACACCTGTCATGCTACTAACAAACAATATATAGATCTTTATCAGGCTACAAGAGTGTGCTATTTAATCAGAAGCTACACTGGTCACAAACCCCATTTTTCCAGTCACAGCCACATATAAATCCCCTGTGACAGTAAGAATTTCAACCGCCTATGGTCAGACAGCTGACAGGCTGTCAGCTGGCCAACCATGATGATAGGCCGGTGAAAGTCACAGGAGAAGAATTCACATAAGTGTAAAAGCTTGTTTTCTAATCCTGTTCTCAATTGTATGTATATATATATCACTTGCCACAACTTGAAATAAGTATTGTTTAAACTAAAGTCAGCTGGCCAACCATAGGCCGGTCAAAATTCTTACTTATACATAAATGAGTCTTGACTCCACCCACTAGGTCCATTACTTAAGCATCCAGTCAACCTCCAGAATCCTGAAATAGTCAATTCATGAATTACGTGTATGCAAATCCTCGCTGAAAATACAGAACTCCAGATAAGTTTTGTATCTAAAGAGTATTAATACTATTATACCCCAATATTTCAAATTCAATGCGTATTTTATTTTTACAAATGTATTAATCTTCTCCCATATTAAATAGGGAACAAATCACAAAATATGAAACAGATTTAAAAATTCACTTATTTGAGCTGCAAAAAGCAAATGCTGTTTGCTTTTTGGAGCTCTTCTAAGTGCATGTTCAACTTTACTACAGTATTTTCACTACAAAATACGCCAATACGAACCTTATCTGTAGCCTATTTCATCAACATTGCAAAGTATACTTATCTAGCAAAGTATACTTTGAGGGAGTAATCATTTATTTTTCCCGAAATGCATTATTTCATATCGAACTAACGACTGCATATATTTGATGATTAAAAGTATGCAGAATTATTATACTGAATTTATTACATTATCACAGCCATAATGGCTGTGATAATATAATAAATTCAGTATAATAAAAAATAATAAATTTATCCTAAAATTGAAAATTTCTCCCTCAAAGTATACTAAATGCTAGATAAGTATACTTTGCAATTTTGATGAAATCGGCTACTGGAGCATTGAAATATGAAAATCAGGAAATCAGCATTGAAATAGACATGAGAGAGTACACATCAGCATTGACATTTGAAAGTGAATGGGTTTAACATCCCAGCAACAGCAAAGGTCATTTATGGACAGAACCCATGGGCGGATTCAGTGGGGGGGGGGGGGGGTGGACCCGGCGCGCGCCCCCCATAAAATTCGCCGAGTAAATATTTTTTACAAGTTACAAGGCACGTTTCATGCCAAGTGCCATGTATTCCATGCATTTTTCGGTCGTTGTCTTATAATTGTTTCAAAATTTAAACGTTTTCAATCAAAAATCATGTCTAAACATACTGTGACAGTGTCAATATATTTGTTCCAAAATGCGCCAGAACGCAGGAAATGCGATGTAGATTTCAAAAAATTTCCGGGGGGAAATACCCCCGGACCCCCCTAGCCTCCGCTCGGTCGACTATTTTGCAATGCTTCACTATATTATCGAACGAGCTTAGCTCGTTCGATAATATAGTCAAGTATTGCAAAATAGTTACGTCCCCCCTAACCCGAAATCCTGGATCCGCGCCTGGAACCTTGGTTTCAAGTCTCATCTGAAAGACCAGTAGGATGGAAATACTATGAAAGTGTGTTTTGATGCCTAAAGCCAGGTTTGAACCCACAACTTCCAGACTAGATGTCAGGTGTTCCAACCTTAGGCCACAACCCACTTGCATTGACATTTGAGCAATAGAATATTGCAGTCTAAAATATGTTGTCTGTATAATGTGCAGATGACCATATTTGTGTATGTTTGCTTCTTGCTTCTTTCTGTATGTCTGTACAGTTAACAAGTTATGAAAATAATAATTTTACTTTTCACTACTACAATTCAAGTTGGTGATGACATACTCTGAAAATCTAATTTCAGCATTGGAACATGTTTTATGTGGCAAATCATCACAGTCCCTGGCTTACACTGCAGCCTTTTTTACAGGATTATGAATTTAACTGATTTGCATATAGGGTTCAATTAATGGTGGATAAATAAATAGTTTGTGCACATTTTCATTTGCAACAGGTGGCAGAAGTGGGAACCGACATAGACTGGGCTTCTGTCAAATGTAAATTATTGCTATCAAATGTATCATGTAAGATAATAAATTACATTTGTTCAAGACAGGCAAGATGTTTGGAAATAGGTGAGGTAATAATAGGTCCTTTCAAGCAACATTTCGTCATTTGACGATAAAATTAGATAATTGAGAAATGACCACAAATTGAAGAACAATGTGCCAAAACAAATAAATGAATGTCATTGTCCGGAGAAGATAGTGATATTCAATCATGTCGGTGGTTGTGCAGGGCCTGAAAATAGCACTGGGCCGAGTAGCTACAATAATTCAGCTCCGATATGTTATCTACGGCTACAATTTGACCCATTCAAAAAAAGTGCATATCCACACCTGTTGCATGTAGGTCAAAATTTAGTAAACTGTATATTTTATACCTTTAAACAAATAATCTTTGATGTAGAACTAGTAAATTGCCAAAAATAATAGAACAGGGTATTCATTTTCCCGTGGAAACCATATTTTCTCGAGTTGTACAACATTCAACATAACAAAATGAAGCTTTCAAAGATATACATGTAAATGTCATGCAGATAAACACATTGACACGGTAAAATAACCAATTTCTGCATGTGTATGCTCTTTATTAATAATTTCTTCAATCTTCAAAGCCTTCAGGCTGTAGTTGACACACATGTAGTATTGATTGTTTACTCTTCTTGTATATGTCACAGTATGTAACTCACTGTGGGGAGGAAGTGTGTATTCGTGCCCGGCTAGCTCCGTCGGTTAGAGCGATGGTACGGTAAACCAGAGGTCTCAGGTTCGATCCCCGGGCTGGTGCACATTTTTCTCACCCTGTGACATTTGGCGCCCAACTAGGGACCGTGACTGATATATATACTACCCAAAATGTACCAAATATATGGAATTCAGAGACAAATTAAATATAGAATTCGGGCACGAATTCCAATTTGGCGGGGAAGTATGTCGCAGTACGTAACTCACTGAGGGGAGAAAGTGTGTATTCGTGCCCAGCTAGCTCAGTCGGTTAGAGCGATGGTACGGTAAACCAGAGGTCCCGGGTTCGAGCCCCGAGCCTTTGCACATTTTTCTCACCCTACGACACACTATTGTCACTATTGTTACACACTATTGTTATATTTTTGTCACTATTGTTGTATTGATACAGCTTTGACAGTTTTATATCGCTGACATACCAAAAACGCCGGATAACCGATTGCAAAATTCACTCTTCCATGTGTTACATTAAAGAGATGGGGTTAAATTGCTACCCTCGCGAGAGGTATGGAGCGGGGTAGCAATTTTGTTTCTATGGTCCGAGGTCCTGGACCTGCAAATTTTAATGTCGGACCTTTGTATTTTACAAGCAACAAGTTAGCCGGACCTGTGATAAAAATGAAATTGGTATCATCATTCAGTGGCGATGCTAAATCCGTTGTTTATCGTCTTATAAGATAATTAAGGTGACACAGTCGACTATTTACTGTTTTACACATGGTGTAACGAGACATTTTGCATGAAACAGACACATATTTCTAGCGTTTTTCTAACGATTATTTTTCTTCTTCTGTTTCTGCCGTGTACATAATACAGGTCTCCTTCAACTGATTGAAGATTTTGCCCGGTTTGATGTGGTATTCACTCGGACCTTCCAAAAATTCCTCGGACCTTTCACTTTTTTCCTTGTTAGGTCCCGGACCTACTGCATGCCATGGTAAGCTGCTATTTCCATGCTCTGTTGTGACGAAATTTGGGAAATCATCTGAATCTTTATCTGTGTCGCGAAAACAGGTGACAGTCGCACACATATTAGCGAACTGTATTTCAATAAGAGTAAGAGGTTTTGAAGTTGAAACAATAATAAAGATGAAAACAATTGTTGTTCTCGCAAATTTAGTTAAATGTGCATTTCTTAGATATACATTACCGAACCAATATGGATCGCAAGTGTCATATTTTTTCTTCGAGTTTCAGAAACTTGCTTCTGACAGTTGTTGCGAATTTTCCCACGTGCATTTTGTTTACAAAATAAGATGATTCCCATGTGCCTGTTCTACTCGCTATAGAAGCGGCGTACGTACTGGGAACCAATATAGTGAGGCTGTTAACTCGTCTCTTGTGCAGTTCGTTTTGGGGCAACTCGCCCCAACGAATATCCAATATGTAGGCCCTGTGAAAAAAACTGTAAAACATTGCCGAAGTGTGCAGTGAATGATTCAGGGGGCGGAGGTTATTTTATTAGATCAAGCTCCAGATATTATAAAGAGCCCATTCAGTAGATATTACCACCATATATGCCTTATCGCATGAGCATTATCATATGTACTGAAAATCAGTCGTTCGAATTTCGAAAGCCCCTGCACCCTTCACACCCACTTCGGCGAAATCATGGATCCGCCACTGGTGTGTGTCGGGCGGGGGGGGGGGGGGAGTGTGGCGGAGAGGGGGCACACTTATGAGCTAAAGATGTTATTGACATTTCATGTTTTGTGAACTGTTATTTTGACAAAATGTTCATTGAACTTTGGCTGTCTTAATTAATGCTGTAACAGTTTATGTTATGTTCAGTTCTCTCAATCCCCGTCGGTGCTCAGCGAATGCATTCATTGTAGCAACGCTGCTAATGCACAGCCACTGTCATTATGTTGATATCGAGATGATATTTGTATTTTACCCCAGAAGTTTCCTTTGCAACTTGATATGGTCCATTTTGTAAAACAGATTAAATTGTAGCATGTATTCAAACTGTCGCCGATGCAGCGATATTGTTAATTAGTAGCTGACCCATGTCATATATCATGCTATCGAAAGACGTGTTAAACAATGGAATTGGCAAGTAGGCTATCATCACATGTGACTGTAATTGGAAAATGAGGTTAATGACATTTGCAATAAGTATAACGTTAGATGCCTAGATCAGACTGGGTATTCAGGATCTAGACTGTACGTCCTCTATTCAATCAACGGAACACGCATATCATGTTAAAAACTGTATTTATAATTACGTCTTATCAGGCTACGAGTCTGGCCATCACGTACGTGGCACACTCACACATATTGCAAGACTACACCCCTGAATGTATGCCTCAATCATAAGTACGCACATGACATTTAGACAAACACATTTGCCCCGCCGTCTGACAAAAGAGACCAATTTGCAAATATACATTGGTCGGGAATATAGAGAATAGTAGGTTAGTGCCGTGAATGGGAAAACATATCTGGCAAGGCTTAGGAAACGGGATGGGCGAGGCTCTGCCGAGCACGTCCCGTTTCCGTTCCTCGCCAGATATGTTTTCCCATTCACGGCACTAACCTACTATTCTATGTATCCTGTCAACACATACAAATGGCTTTAAAATGCAGCAAAATTACCGCAGCCACCGCACATATTCATACGCAGTCATTAGGTCGTATTGACAGGATATCAAAAATGTTTCACGGCACCGTGTTTCACGGCACATACGCACTTTGTTGACGGGATAAACCCTTATATATATTAATTGCCTGTGCTTTATGCTGCGTAACAACACGCGTACGCGGGTAATTGCATACAAATCATAACACGCACTACCTAGAGTGATAAATAATTGCAGTGGAACCTCTCTAAACCGTACAACCTATGAACGTCTGAGTGCTTACATGTGGTTGATGTCTTGGTGATTTGTCAATTATTGTATGGCTTGACATGATCAGACAGTACACACATATGTATTGGAATATTCATAGAGTAGGTCTACAGTGGCACATCTATAAACCGGGACCTCTCCACAGAGTGTCCGGTTTATAGAGGTTCCACTGTATATAAATGGGACCGCGTATGCAATACAAATAGAATGCCATTTGGATTGACTGATTTCATCAAAATACCTATACCACTCGTGTAAAGTCGTCTATATCAACAAGGAAAATTGAAAATGTTTTTCTTTATCCTGCGAATTGATCATGTCAGTTAGAAATGGAACACATCGACACACAAAAGAAACATTCATTGAAACTGTGTTAAACACAATCCGAGAACAATGTAGCTGCCAAAAGATTTACAAAGTCATGCTGGCGACAATGAAGTGTTATGTTGAAGAACTTTAGTATTAGATTGATATTAAAACGATACGATTCATAGGCCACGCGACTGGGGACATTCAACCTGTGGCAAATTGTGCTTAATAAGATTGGATTTTTTAACACAAGATAAAGCCATTGCAAAGGGTTGAGGAAGTTTTTATCATAACTTTAAAATTTCCGCCAGCAAACTTTAGAACACAATACGAAGAAAAGACTCTAATTAAACTTAGTATGTGTAAATTCATGAAATCCAAGGTCCCAATCAGTTTTTATATTACTTCACCAGTAAATAGCGTCAAATAGCATACATATATATATATATATATATTTTTTTTTTTTCACAGAACCACTCTCAAAACCTATCCGCACGCGGACGCTTAACAGAGAAAGCACTTGCCATGCAAATCCATCAATTGAAAGTTCCAGACGATCCTAAGTTTGCAATTACGAACATTTCAGTTGTACGATGTTTAGTGAAACGGCCCGCTGACGTCTATCTCGACGTGAAACATTTTACGCCGGAGTGGAATGCATCACCAATGGATGGGGCCTTATTACCGTTTTATCGTTGCCGATTCTGGTCAGTTACCACACGTATACATTCAACTACCTCAACATTTTGCTACAAATGCCCGAAAAATACCTTAAATCCTGACGCGAAACTGTACCGGCGAGACAGCATAGCATGCGCTATTTTCCAAGATGTCAAAATCAACCGGAGCTATCATTAGAATGATGAAATACTCTAAGAAATACACATAGTCAAGCCTCACAAAGTCAAGAAATAGTTATAAACCTATTGGTGTAACTTGCAGGGTCGGTACTGAAATACATTGTATAGAAAATCGTCAACCCCCTTTTTACCGCTAGGTCCGTACTGTTCCGCGAGACATAGAGACCAGGGGGCCGTTTCACTAAACTTCTTACGACTAAAATGTTCGTAAGCGCAAATTTAGAATCGCCTGCAAATTTAAATTGATGAATTTACATGTATTGAGCATAGGCTGCATATGCAGCCTATGCTCAATAAATGTAAATCCAACAATTATTTACCAGAAAACATTGTTAATGTGAATTTACAGACTCATAATTTTACACTTACGAACATTTTAGTCGTAGGAAGTTTAGTGAAACGGGCCCCAGTGTGACGCACACCAGCCGGCGCATCCGCGCAGTCTAATCAGGGTCTTGCAATGCTCGCTATTCAGTCAGTAAAACATCAGGAATAGATCACTATGTGACTGTAGGAGCACGCTAACAGCTAGACTGGCCACAAATGTCATAGACCCCATTTCTCCATTCACAGCCACATATACTAACATACTACGGAAACACGATGCGGACCTTATGTATTACCAGATGTATCATTAATTATTGTTTCCCATGTCAAAATAGTGAACAGTGTGGGCCGTGATCAGACAGTGGGGATGAGCAGCCTGTCAACTGAGTTGCCCTGGTCGAAAACGCAATGAGCCTGGCCCCGTGCTCCGAATCATATGTTATAATACAAACGGTACATGCATTTCTTTGTTTATTTGTGACTGTGACTGGAGTTACGACCTGTGTAGACCCAGATCAGCATGTGCATACGCACAGTCTGATCAGGGTCTGCATTGTTCGCCATTCCATAAATGAAACAACTGTCATGCAGGAATGTGTCATTTTATCAGAGGCTACTCTGTCCACAAATCCAATAAGCCTCATTTCTCCAGTGACGGCCACATGTGTGAAGTATGTCAGCACAACCGTGAATTTGCACAATGGTAGTGTTTAATGATGGTTAGGGGGGCTGATCCAGCATTTGGGAAACAGGGGGGGGGGGGGGGGGGGGGGGGGGGGGGGGTTGTCTAGTTGCGAAGGTAACTCTTGCAATATACTCCCGTTACCGTTCGAAACTAGGGGGTTGTCCTATTTTCGAGCTCTTCGAAATGCACTTTCCTGTGTTTTACGGCATTTAAATTCAGACTCCAACTGGTGGTAAAGTATGTAAACTCCGTGGCTGAACGGGGGCGGGGCGCAACCCCGGAATCCGCCCCCCCCCCCATCCATATCCGCCCATGATGGTAGACTTGTGAAAGTATAGGTACATTTTGGGGTAAGTTGCATATATGTACGAGATCGTATACGTAGATCTTCCATCTGTCACAAAAGACAATATGTAACGCGCCATGTACTAAATCAGACTCACTTTAAATGTTTCCAGTTCCGATTCGCACAGTAGTGTAGTCGCTAATTTGTATTGGTGTGTTTTTGTGTCCTATAGACTGTAAACGCAATGTCATCGTCTTGTGTATTTGCCAAGACTAGAAATGGCAACATTATTGTCGACATGTTATGTACACATGGTACAGAAGTATCAAAGACGCGTGTGGTGTTGCCGCTAATCGCTATCTGGCGCACAGGGGGTCTTCACTTGACGTGAGTGTTACAACCGTCAACCAATCGCACCAACAACGTCATAAATGTGTCACAGAAACGGAATAACAAGTTGATTTAATGCGAGACCGGTCCACCGTGCCCAATATAGATAGTTTGATCAGACACCCGTTACTTGATTATCGTCTACACTGTTATATATTGGATAGATATGAAAGCGTCCTGGTGACAATTCCAAAATATATCTATCTCCTAATTTGGAGATACTAACTCCTAATAAGGATATATTAAGTCCTAATTAGGAGCGAATAAGTTCTAATTAGGATACATTGAGTCCTAATTAGGATATACTAACTCCTAATTAGGAGATAATATCTCCTAATCAGGAGTTACTATCTCCGAATTATGAGTTAGTATCACCTAATTAGGAGATAAATATGTGTTAGCATTGGCACCAGGACGTTTCCATAGATAGACGATTAAGTTAGTAAAGCTGTATTTTTACTTCGGTGAGCAAATAAACCTCAGTTGTCCTGAGTGGACAACGTTTTGCATTGGCTGTAAGCCACAGACACACGTCCTGTTTTCTAATAGTTTATGATTGCATACTGTATCAGTTGTTAATGGCCAGATGATTTAATACACCAAGATATATCACATGAAATAAAGACAGGAAAAGGGGTATTAATGAGACGATAGTTCTGGCACGAGGTATAAACTATTTCAGCTGGTGGGCATTCTATTTATACGCATACCGATCTGATAAAAATGTAGAAAATATGTCGATGATTAAAGAGGGTGTGAATTGCTGATCAAACGAAAGTGAAATGTGGATGTGACTGGAGAATTAGCATTATGGGATTTCTTACCAGTAGAGCTCGTGATTAAATAGTACATTCATGTAGTCTGATAACGATCTATATTATAGGAATGAATGGCCTTTGTGTGGAATTTATCGGGGTATAAACTTGGAAAAGTCGCGGGAATACTGGACGAAGCGATAAAAAAATACAATTTTCGAAAAAAAATCAAAAACATTTTTTTTTTTCTCGAAAATTGTAATTTTTTAAGGCCTCGTCCAGTATTCCTGCGACTTTTCCAAGTTTATATCCCCGATAAATTCCACAAAAAGGCCATTCATTCCTTATAATTCCAGCATTTGAAATAAATTCATCAAGAAAATGTGTTTATTTTCCGTTTTCTTAATAATTATTTTAACTGCACCTGACGGTTACGGAAAGTAGTTCGGCATGGGAGTTTACTGGGATATAAATTTTGGACAGAGACTTGCTACGGACCAATCAAATGTTAGGGAATTGTATTGTTAGAATCGTGACTGGTGTTTCATAATTATATGGAATGGCGAACATCCGCACAGTTAGATCATGCTCTAACAGTCCATATGCAGTGGGGTCAGCGTGTAAGTGCACACACGAACGAACACGACAGGTTGGAACCAACCTGTCGTGTTCGTTCGTGTGTGCACTTACACGCTAACCCCACTGTACTAGTAGGTCGTTATCAGACGACAGGAGTGTGCTTTGATCAGTATATAGACTGGTCACAAATCCCATATGCCTAATTTTCCCCATCACATCCATATATATAGAGAATAGTAGGTTAGTGCCGTGAATGGGTAAACATATCTGGCAATGCTTAGGAAACGGGATGGGCGAGGCTCTGCCGAGCACATCCCGTTTCCATGCCGCGTCAGATATTTTTTCTTCCCATTCACTGCACTAACCTACTATTCTATTTATCCCGTCAACACCTACAAATGGCTTTAAAATGCAACAAAAAATAACCCCAGCCATCGCACATATTCATACGCAGTGATTATGTCGTATTGACAGGATATCAAAAATAAATGTTTCACGGCACCGTGTTTCACGGCACATACGCACTGTGTTGACGGGATAAATGCTATTTCACCAATTGACTGGCGAATAGCTGTGCATGCCCTGATCCGACTGAGTGGAAGTGGAGGCTGAGCTGGCACTACACTGGTAATGCATGT
Source organism: Conchocele bisecta (assembly GCA_029237695.1). Lineage (NCBI taxonomy): Eukaryota > Metazoa > Mollusca > Bivalvia > Lucinida > Thyasiridae > Conchocele > Conchocele bisecta. Next base: position 69,809,042 of record CM055266.1, read on the forward strand.
ACATCCATTTTCTCAGTTACATATGTAGGCAATTCATATACATGTATGCGCCTGTGATTTTAGAAAGGTGGCGTTGTGATGTTTGCTGTCAGTGTAGACCCAGATTAGCCTGGGAATCCCAGTGTGACCAGGGTCCGCTCCGGTCCCCATTCAATCAGCATTGTAACAGACGAAAACATTGATTGCAAATTTCATAAACATTATTTGTCCAGTGACAGAATTATTAGTAGTAGTGACTGAAGACATATGACATTTGCTATCAGTGTAGTCCCAGATCAGCCCGTCTGATCAGTGTGACTGTTCGTCGTACTTTCAACGAAACACCGGACATGCTGCCAACAAAGAGTTGATAAGCCTGCTAGGATGCTAGAGACGGACGGTACGGGAATAGATTGGAAGAGTTACTGTTCGCAACTAGACTACCTACACATGCCATTTTTTTTCCAGTCACAGCTATATTTCGTTTACGAAGAATCGGAGAAAATGGGCAGCTGATTGACACATTATACGATAGGATATGTCCAGCGTAGCTCCAGGTATTCGTGCTGTGCGACTTCGATACACTGGTACCAGGGAATAAGGGAATGTCAAAATACTATGTTGCAATTCTTGTCCGGTATGTGCTCTTTTTGACAATGTGTTTCATGATAAATAGACCATAAGTAAATTGTCTCACTACAATGCAAGTACTACTTAAAGACGAGAAACCTCTTCTCAGTTCTTCTTCAGGGGCATATCAGGATTTATGGGGAAATCAGGATTTATGGGTTGTTTCAATTTTCATCGATATCGGTACATACAGGGCGTCAACAAAAAAACGGGTACCTAATTCAAATAGCTATAACTTTTTTATTTTGCTGCAGAAAAAAAATATTTGATGGCATATTTTTGTTACAAATTGGTACCCATGCTAGTTTATGTCTATGATGGGTAAGCTTCCGGATAGGGGTGGGCACCCCCTCACATTTGACATTTGAAGGTCATTTCCAGGTCATTTGGGGGTCAAATCAAGAAATATCATAGATGTCTTAATGTTTGCCATATATTGGTAACCATCACTCATAAAATCAATGTTGAAGATGGAAACAAGTTACATGCTGGTAGTACTATTATTGTTAGTAATACAAAATGCAATGTAAAAGAATAACAAATCAAAATGGCCGCCAAAATAGTGACACTACATGGAAAAACCGACATTTTCGTGCATATGCAACATAAACTATATCTGTGTATGTGTTTGTTACTGAATGTCTTCACAAAATCAATTTGTGTCATGGTATGACATTTAATCAAATAGCTTATTAGATCATTTACTAACTTAAATTCCAAGATGGCCTCCAATAATTACATATGTGAACTTTTCAAATGAATAACTTGTAAATTGTCACGATTCCACTCCAGACACGGGTGATTATCCTTTAAACATTTTTGTTTACAAGTGAGTGCTCAAAGTTGGTTATACCTTTCAAAACTATACGTGTATGTATGTGCCTACATTCAAGTTGGACTGTTTGGGTGCAATTCCAAGGTCATTCATGGGTTAAATCAAGACAAAATGCTCAGCTTTTCTGCATTTCGCTATTTGAAGGCATACATAACTCGTACAAAATATGTAAAAAGAGTGTTGAGCATGACCTGTTATACATTGGCTATTCTATATGTTTAGTAAATCAGCAAGTTAATGTAGAAATAAATATTTAAAATGGCTGCCAAACTGCAAAATATGCAATAAAATGTGAAATATATTTTGCTACGCAGGACACTCTAAAGTAGGAGCATCAGGAAGTAACCATAAATGGCCGCTAAATGTCAAATCTGCGGGGTAACCCACCCCTATCCAACAGCTTACATACCATAGAAGTCGATCAGCATGGGTACCCATTTGTAACAAAATAATGCCAGCAAAGCTTTATTGGATGCCTTTTATTGGCCTTGGTGGGCCGTCTATTACCTCAAGTAGTATAGAGAGAGTCACTTCGTTACCGTTTTGCATCCTGGACATTATAAGCAGAAAGGATAAGACCAACGGTATAAAAATATTTGAAAAGATATGAATATAATAAAATAGATCCCAACGGGTTGTGCGAAAATTTAAATATTTTCTATTAAAGATAAAAAATATTTAAATTTATATATACCAATATATAAAATGTTATCTGAAAAGAGAAAAATGACAACAGTTACAAAAACCCCTGCAATACCCCACACACTGATTTGTGGAGATAGTCAGGGTGAAAATAAAATCACACAACTCAGAAAGGAGTTGACTGGAATGGGGATAGTATTTTCACTCAGATTAAGAGAAAGGGGACTTACCAGACTAATTAATGAAGAAAAAAATAACGAATATATGAAACGTTTTACGAGGGCATACAAAAGGGGCGCTTTTAAAGGGATAGAAACCAAATCTGAAGAATATGTAAACAAATTAATTCAACGACTTGATGATGAGGCTAAAATGAGTATAAAAAGTAGAAATATTACTACAAAAAAAGCAGAAAAGAGAACACCGAAAACCGAATTACTTAAAAAAATAATACTCGAAGGAGAGAATATTTTAGAAGACTACAAACACCACAGAAAAAAAGATAGAAAAAGGTCGCAGAACCACCACAATATCGCTGGGTAGACGACTTCAAAAAAATAATAACAGAAGGGTGGATAAAAGAGTTAGAACCTCTGCTGCACGGGAGTTTTTATCTCAGATACTCATTTTATTACACATTGCACACATAGAGGAAAAGGATTCAAAGGGAAACCCGAGAAAGCTAAATTTTTTCACAAACTTTCAAGGAAGTCCCTGGTTTAGACGCTATGATGAGGTTAAAAAATGGTTATTCACACAAGAAGAAGAACGATTAAACGTAGATAAAATAAATCGTCCGAATACAAAGTGGACCTTTGTTAGATGGGGTAGTACATCTATAAAAATAATATATTCCACAAAATAAAAGATGTTGAAATGACAACCAAAAATGTAGCAGGAGGAAAACTGCCGGAATGGTTGCGATACAAGAAGGGTATAAAACCGTTAGATACATTTGGCGACGAACTCTGTTTATTCAGGTGTTTAGCCCTACACTCTAACGATAAATTACGCGTAGATAGATCCATGAAAAGCACACTGAATCACAAAGTTAAATATTTTAAATTTTGTGGAAAAAATAAACCAGAGGGTTCAATACCATTCGAAGATTTGAAAAAAGTAGAAAAAGTGTTTTAAAATAGGAATAGACGCGTACGAACCGACAGAAGATGGAACATGGTTTTTAAGAAACGTAGCAGCGCACTATGAAGAGATAGGAACAAAAAAGATGACAATAGGGGTATATAATGATCACGCATTTCTTATTACAGATATGGATAAAGCCTGCCAAATTTACTGTTGTACAGAATGTGATCAAAGGTTTACAAAGGCCTGTAACCTTCTCCGACATACAAACACCTGTAGTAAAGGAATAACCAAAATTATTTGTGAAGGAAAAAAAATAGATAGACCGATGTCCGCCTTTGAAAAAGCATTTTACCCAAAACCAAAATGTAGTAGAAAATCAATACAATGGATAAATTCTTTTACTGGTCCACACATTCATACTGCCGTTTGTGGACATGGAGGGGAAAGAGTAGTTGGAAAAATCCCGGTTGATGGATTTTGCGGAGAAACAAATACAATATACCAGTTTCACGGATGTTACTGGCACGGTTGTCCTAAAACACTGTAGAGATAAAGAGAGGGTTGAAAAAGAATACGAAAAAACTTTAAAAGCCGACGAAAAACTCAGAAAGCGGTTTAATTTAAATGTTATTTGGGAACACGACTATAAAGCACCAGAAGCCAAGGAGTTTCCCAACCCACCTACTGTTATTTACCCATATCAGATAGTATTCGATTTTGAGTCATATTTAGATAAAACCGGAGAAACCAATCCACATATAGATTTAGAGATTTTAAACACCCACGTTCCAATCAGTGTGAGTATTGGTGATACACTTTTCTAACAGAATAAACACACATATGTGAAAAAGATCCAGCCAAATTGGTTAATTTGTTTTATGAAGATTTAGAAAAAAGAGCGGAAGAAATTGGTGAAAAGGTGGGTGAAAACCCTATATGGGTATCCGTCAGATTTTGATAATCTTTCATACAAACAACAAAAAGAGGTTACAAGATGGATCACCCAAGTTCCAGTTCTCGGATTCAACTCAAGCAAATACGATCTAAATCTAATAAAAAATCAATTGGTTGAAATATTAGCAGATAAAACAAAGAAAGTTTTAGTGGGTAAAAAATCAAATCAAACATTATTTATATTCATGCCCAAGCTTCGCTTTCTAGATGTAAAATTATATCTTTCCCCAGGTGTTGATTACGCTAGATGGGTTAGCGCATATGGATGTAAAGACGAAAAATCTTTCTTTCCATACGAATGGTTCGACACAGCCATGATATATTTCGTACGAGGGTTTACCTGAATTTAAATTCTGGACGAATAAACTTGCCCCAACAAAAACCATCACTGAGAAGGAGCTAGAAGAGTGCAACGCCATATACAAAAAGCGCGGAATGAAAACTTTTAAAGATTGGTTAAAATATTATAACGACTTGGACGTAGGACCGTTTCTAGAAGCGGCAAGAAAAATGTCTCAATTTTACGAAACAAAAGGTAAGAACATGTTTAAAGATGCCGTTACCCTTCCCGGTGTAGCTTTTCAATACATTCTTCGAGGAACTATAAAAAACTACGTAACACCTTATACGAATAAAATAGCGGACGCGATCTGCCCACCGCTGTATGCACCCACTGAAGAAGTATACGAAATAATGAAACAAGCGCTCGTTGGTGGACCATCAATTGTATTTTCAAGATTAATGGCAGGAGGTATTTCTAGAATTAGATCAACCCCAGACGGAAATGGAAAAAAATGTGACTCTATATTAGGATTTGACGCAAACGCTTTGTATTTATCCACACTTGCAAAAACAATGCCATGTGGAGAGGGAAGGGTTATAAAATCAGAACACCCATTTTCGAACAAAAGAATTACAAATTTTACAAGACAGGGGTTTTAACGGATAAGTGGTTTGGGTTTGCCGAAGTGGATATAATAGTTCCCCACAAGTTAAAAGAAAAGTTTTCTGAAATGTCACCATTATTCATAAATAGGATTGTGGAGGAAAATGAAGTTCCCCAACATATGTTAGATTATTTGAAAGAAACAGGTCGCTGTAGAGGAGATGGAAAGAAGCTGGTTGGTGCAATGTCTGCTAAAAAAGTTTTATTATTTACCCCACTTTTAAAATGGTATTTAAACCATGGGTTGAAAATAATTGCCATTCACACAATAATAAACTACCTTCCCGGAAAACCATTTGAGTGGTTTGCAAAAGAAGTTACAGCCGCAAGACGAACTGGCGATGTTGACAGCTCCAAATCCGCAATTGCAGATATTATGAAATTATTAGGAAATTCTTGCTGTGGAAAAATGATAGAATCACCAGAAACACATCTAAACACAACATATACAAAAAACGAAAAAATGTGTGGATGCGGCACTACGATCTGCGTATTTTAACGATTTAGAAGAAATTGGAGATGCGTACGAAATATCCTCCAGGCGTACAACCTCCCTGATGAATCGTCCATTTCACTGTGGAATTGCTGTATATCAATATGCAAAACTAAGAATGTTACAATTTTATTATGACTTTTTAGATAAATACATTGATCGAGCGGATTTTGAACTGATTCAAATGGATACAGATAGTTTATATATGGGTGTCAGTGGTCCTCTGGATAACATAATAAAACCGGAAATGCTCGAAGATTTTAACGAACATAAAAAAGAATGGTTGGCGTGGGATAAATGGAGCAATAGAGAGCCTGGACTTTTCAAACTAGAATATCAAGGTGATCGCGCTATAGCCCTATCCAGTAAGTGCTATATTGTTCAGAAAAAAGATACCGAAGAAGTCAAACATTCTGCAAAAGGACTTTCTGCAAGACAAAATAAACTTACATGGGACAGATTCTACGCCGCACTGAATCACGACGGAATAGATAGAGGTATGAATAGAGGATTCAGAATGAAAAACGGAACCATGAAAACCTACACGCAGAAAAATTAGGACTTTCTGCATATTACGATAAACGAAGAGTTTTACTGGATGGGATACATACAGAACCTCTATAACTAATAATTTTCCAAATTAAAATTATAATCTATATGTTTCTTCCTCAGTAATTATTTCCTCTTCCTCCCTAAGTTTATCTGTTAGTTTATTAACTCGGATTTGTTGTTCTGGTGTGAGATTTTTTAAATCCAACTCAAAAACAGCTTTAATTTCCTCACAAAGATCATAATATTGATTTGCATTATTATTTTGTTCTTGCAACCGCTTTACATCGCACGGCAATTTTTCCATTATTTTAATTTATATAACTTATTTTTCAACATAAAAAAAAGAAAATTTATAATTAATTATAAATTACTTATTAATTCAAGTTACAGGTATTAATACCTTCTTTCTCGGTCTTCCAACAGGGTTTATATCAGGGTTTTTTAGAATATTATTTCCCTCTTTTTTCAAACTTTCAACTCTATCAATAAAAGTTTTCATTGTTATTACAGAATCCCATATTTCCTTTTGGCGCTTTACACAAATGTGATACTTTTTTGTCTAGTTTGTTGTGCAGTAACAATATTCCGTGCTAGAATAATATTTACTACATCATCATCTGAAAGTTTTAGTCTTTGTCATAATTAAGAATAATTTCTTATAATTTTAAATAAAATTATAATTATATATACACGTGTAGTTATTGTTTAACAGAAAATAAAAACATATTTATTTAAAACATGACAGTTGGACAACAGCAAGGGTTTTACAACCTATAACACCATATGAAAAAGTGAGCCAGAACCGTCATGCTACTGGTAGTTGAAACCAGTACAGATTTGCCACCAATATGAAAAGTGAGCCAGAACCCCCACTACTAATTTAATTTATTTAAAAAATTATATATTCTTTATTGTTATTATTATTTTTAATTTCTTTTAAATCTTTTAACTCATTAAATACTCTTTTGTTCTTTTTATGTTTTTTAGATGATTTATTACTTTTTATAATTTTATTAAAATTATCTCCACCCCTAGCCAGCTGTTTTGCATTCGTTATCCACGAAATCGTTTCCAAATCAGCGTTTTCCCACAACTTATTAAGACGTGCACTACCTATTTTATACTTCTTTTTAATATGATCCGCGACACCTTTCCACGGATAAAACGATTTCCTCTATACTTTTATTAGATAAGTATGACTTCGGCATAATTTGTTTAAAATTAGTTATAATAAGTAATTTATATAAATTATAAATATGCTCAAAATGCTTAAAATGAATTTCAATTAATTTAAATTATTACTAAAAATATTTAATAAATTATTAAAAATCAATATCAGCCCAACCTAAATCTATACGTTCTTGAGCGTACGCTTCATCAAATTCCAGCATCTATATAATGTTGAAACCAGCTCTTCATAAGTTCCCTGAAGTACCCAACCATCCCCTTCTACTTTTAATAATTTAAATAAATTAATTATTGGAATATATTTTTTATCAATATCTTTAAGTTTATTAACTTGTTCTGGATTTCTCTTTTCACTAGTTGAACACACCTTTGACATAGTTATAATAAGTAATTTATATAGTTATATAATATATATAAAACACGTTCAAAACGATAAATAATTATAGATTTAGAAAAATCATTTAAATGGACAAAGTACTTTTATGGGAAATGGAGTTTTAAAAGGGGTTTGTTGGAGAATATTTTCCTTATTTTAAAATGAAAGAATTATTTAAAATAGAGTACATGAAATATCAGCGAAACCTATTACGCACCGATAAAAGAGTTGCATTTTCTATATTCTATAGAAAATTATCTAGGTGTTTTAAGAAACAACTTAGAGAAATTAGGGGTTTAAACAGAATTAATAAAGAATTAGTTGAAGAGAATGCAGCAAATTTTATAAAACTATTTCAAATAAAAGACTCATTTACTGATATGGATTTCTATCAAGAAACGGAAGAATTAAGTGAGTTATTTGAACCAATTCCAAGTAGTGGTTATTGGTAATTGTTGAGCAATGCTGAGTAATTATTGAGCAATTGTTGAGCAATGCTGAGTAATTGTTGAGCAAGTGCTGAGTAATTGCTGAGCATTATTTACTAGTTGCTCAGCATTGAGCATTATTTGCTCGTAATTTGTTTAAAATGCCCAAAATACTCGAAATTTCCAGAATTCCCAGAATTATAAATAAAAAATTAAAACCAACATTTAAAAAAAATAAATCCCAAATTTAAAAAAAATCCTATACAAAAAAGGTACTCTATATGTACACTTAGTATTGGAATTATATATACTTGTACAAACAAGGATTTTTTTTAAATTTGGGATTTATTTATTTGTAAATTGGTTTTAATTTTTTATTTATAATCTGGGAATTCTGGAAATTTCGAGTATTTTGGGCATTTTAAACAAATTACGAGCAAATAATGCTCAATGCTGAGCAACTAGTAAATAATGCTCAGCAATTACTCAGCACTTGCTCAACAATTACTCAGCATTGCTCAACAATTGCTCAATAATTACTCAGCATTGCTCAACAATTACCAATAACCACTACTTGGAATTGGTTCAAATAACTCACTTAATTCTTCCGTTTCTTGATAGAAATCCATATCAGTAAATGAGTCTTTTATTGAAATAGTTTTATAAAATTTGCTGCATTCTCTTCAACTAATTCTTTATTAATTCTGTTTAAACCCCTAATTTCTCTAAGTTGTTTCTTAAAACACCTAGATAATTTTCTATAGAATATAGAAAATGCAACTCTTTTATCGGTGCGTAATAGGTTTCGCTGATATTTCATGTACTCTATTTTAAATAATTCTTTCATTTTAAAATAAGGAAAATATTCTCCAACAAACCCTTTTAAAAACTCCATTTCCCATAAAAGTACTTTGTCCATTTAAATGATTTTTCTAAATCTATAATTATTTATCGTTTTGAACGTGTTTTATATATCTATTATATAACTATATAAATTACTTATTATAACTATGTCAAAGGTGTGTTCAACTAGTGAAAAGAGAAATCCAGAACAAGTTAATAAACTTAAAGATATTGATAAAAAATATATCCAATAATAATTTATTTAAATTATTAAAAGTAGAAGGGATGGTTGGGTACTTCAGGGAACTTATGAAGAGCTGGTTCAACATTATATAGATGCTGGATTTGATGAAGCGTACGCTCAAGAACGTATAGATTTAGGTATGGGCTGATATTGATTTTTAGTTAATAATTTAAATTAATTGAAATTATTTTAAGCATTTTGAGCATATTTATAATTTATATAAATTACTTATTATAACTAATTTTAAACAAATTATGCCGAAGTCATACTTATCTAATAAAAGTATTAGAGGAAATCGTTTTATCCCGTGGAAAGGTTTGTCCGCGGATCATATTAAAAAGAAGTATAAAATAGGTAGTGCACGTCTTAATAAGTTGTGGGAAAACGCTGATTTGGAAACGATTTCGTGGATAACGAATGCAAAACAGCTGGCTAGGGGTGGAGATAATTTTAATAAAATTATAAAAAGTAATAAATCATCTAAAAAACATAAAAAGAACAAAAGAGTATTTAATGAGTTAAAAGATTTAAAAGAAATTAAAAATAATAATAACAATAAAGAATATATAATTTTTTAAATAAATTAAATTAGTAGTGGGGGTTCTGGCTCACTTTTCATATTGGTGGCAAATCTGTACTGGTTTCAACTACCAGTAGCATGACGGTTCTGGCTCACTTTTTCATATTGGTGTTATAGGTTGTAAAACCCTTGCTGTTGTCAACTGTCATGTTTTAAATAAATATGTTTTTATTTTCTGTTAAACAATAACTACACGTGTATATATAATTATAATTTTATTTAAAATTATAAGAAATTATTCTTAATTATGACAAAGACTAAACTTTCAGATGATGATGTAGTAAATATTATTCTAGCACGGAATATTGTTACTGCACAACAAACTAGAAAAAAGTATCACATTTGTGTAAAGCGCCAAAAGGAAATATGGGATTCTGTAATAACAATGAAAACTTTTATTGATAGAGTTGAAAGTTTGAAAAAAGAGGGAAATAATATTCTAAAAAACCCTGATATAAACCCTGTTGGAAGACCGAGAAAGAAGGTATTAATACCTGTAACTTGTTAATAAGTAATTTATAATTAATTATAAATTTTCTTTTTTTTATGTTGAAAAATAAGTTATATAAATTAAAATAATGGAAAAATTGCCGTGCGATGTAAAGCGGTTGCAAGAACAAAATAATAATGCAAATCAATATTATGATCTTTGTGAGGAAATTAAAGCTGTTTTTGAGTTGGATTTAAAAAATCTCACACCAGAACAACAAATCCGAGTTAATAAACTAACAGATAAACTTAGGGAGGAGAGGAAATAATTACTGAGGAAGAAACATATAGATTATAATTTTAATTTTGGAAAATTATTAGTTATAGAGGTTCTGTATGTATCCCATCCAGTAAAAACTCTTCGTTTATCGTAATATGCAGAAAGTCCTAATTTTTTCTGCGTGTAGGTTTTCATGGTTCCGTTTTTCATTCTGAATCCTCTATTCATACCTCTATCTATTCCGTCGTGATTCAGTGCGGCGTAGAATCTGTCCCATGTAAGTTTATTTTGTCTTGCAGAAAGTCCTTTTGCAGAATGTTTGACTTCTTCGGTATCTTTTTTCTGAACAATATAGCACTTACTGGATAGGGCTATAGCGCGATCACCTTGATATTCTAGTTTGAAAAGTCCAGGCTCTCTATTGCTCCATTTATCCCACGCCAACCATTCTTTTTTATGTTCGTTAAAATCTTCGAGCATTTCCGGTTTTATTATGTTATCCAGAGGACCACTGACACCCATATATAAACTATCTGTATCCATTTGAATCAGTTCAAAATCCGCTCGATCAATGTATTTATCTAAAAAGTCATAATAAAATTGTAACATTCTTAGTTTTGCATATTGATATACAGCAATTCCACAGTGAAATGGACGATTCATCAGGGAGGTTGTACGCCTGGAGGATATTTCGTACGCATCTCCAATTTCTTCTAAATCGTTAAAATACGCAGATCGTAGTGCCGCATCCACACATTTTTCGTCTTTTGTATATGTTGTGTTTAGATGTGTTTCTGGTGATTCTATCATTTTTCCACAGCAAGAATTTCCTAATAATTTCATAATATCTGCAATTGCGGATTTGGAGCTGTCAACATCGCCAGTTCGTCTTGCGGCTGTAACTTCTTTTGCAAACCACTCAAATGGTTTTCCGGGAAGGTAGTTTATTATTGTGTGAATGGCAATTATTTTTCAACCCATGGTTTAAATACCATTTTAAAAAGTGGGGTAAATAATAAAACTTTTTAGCAGACATTGCACCAACCAGCTTCTTTCCATCTCCTCTACAGCGACCTGTTTCTTTCAAATATCTAACATATGTTGGGGACTTCATTTTCCTCCACAATCCTATTTATGAATAATGGTGACATTTCAGAAAACTTTTCTTTTAACTTGTGGGGAACTATTATATCCACTTCGGCAAACCCAAACCACTTATCCGTTAAAACCTGTCTTGTAAAATTTGTAATTTAATTCTTTTGTTCGAAAATGGGTGTCTGATTTTATAACCCTTCCCTCTCCACATGGCATTGTTTTTGCAAGTGTGGATAAATACAAAGCGTTTGCGTCAAATCCTAATATAGAGTCACATTTTTTTCCATTTCCGTCTGGGGTTGATCTAATTCTAGAAATACTCCTGCCATTAATCTTGAAAATACAATTGATGGTCCACCAACGAGCGCTTGTTTCATTATTTCGTATACTTCTTCAGTGGGTGCATACAGCGGTGGGCAGATCGCGTCCGCTATTTTATTCGTATAAGGTGTTACGTAGTTTTTTATAGTTCCTCGAAGAATGTATTGAAAAGCTACACCGGGAAGGGTAACGGCATCTTTAAACATGTCTATACCTTTTGTTTCGTAAAATTGAGACATTTTTCTTGCCGCTTCTAGAAACGGTCCTACGTCCAAGTCGTTATAATATTTTAACCAATCTTTAAAAGTTTTCATTCCGCGCTTTTTTGTATATGGCGTTGCACTCTTCTAGCTCCTTCTCAGTGATGGTTTTTGTTGGGGCAAGTTTATTCGTCCAGAATTTAAATTCAGGTAAACCCTCGTACGATAATTTATCTGGTGTGTCGAACCATTCGTATGGAAAGAAAGATTTTTCGTCTTTACATCCATATGCGCTAACCCATCTAGCGTAATCAACACCTGGGGAAAGATATAATTTTACATCTAGAAAGCGAAGCTTGGGCATGAATATAAATAATGTTTGATTTGATTTTTTACCCACTAAAACTTTCTTTGTTTTATCTGCTAATATTTCAACCAATTGATTTTTTATTAGATTTAGATCGTATTTGCTTGAGTTGAATCCGAGAACTGGAACTTGGGTGATCCATCTTGTAACCTCTTTTTGTTGTTTGTATGAAAGATTATCAAAATCTGACGGATACCCATATATAGGGTTTTCACCCACCTTTTCACCAATTTCTTCCGCTCTTTTTTCTAAATCTTCATAAAACAAATTAACCAATTTGGCTGGATCTTTTTCACATATGTGTGTTATTCTGTTAGAAAGTGTATCACCAATACTCACACTGATTGGAACGTGGGTGTTTAAAATCTCTAAATCTATATGTGGAGGATTGTTTCTCCGGTTTTATCTAAATATGACTCAAATCGAATACTATCTGATATGGGTAAATAACAGTAGGTGGGTTGGGAAACTCCTTGGCTTCTGGTGCTTTATAGTCGTGTTCCCAAATAACATTTAAATTAAACCGCTTTTCTGAGTTTTTCGTCGGCTTTTAAAGTTTTTTCGTATTCTTTTTCAACCCTCTCTTTATCTCTACAGTGTTTAGGACAACCGTGCCAGTAACATCCGTGAAACTGGTATATTGTATTTGTTTCTCCGCAAAATCCATCAACCGGGATTTTTCCAACTACTCTTTCCCCTCCATGTCCACAAACGGCAGTATGAATGTGTGGACCAGTAAAAGAATTTATCCATTGTATTGATTTTCTACTACATTTTGGTTTTGGGTAAAATGCTTTTTCAAAGGCGGACATCGGTCTATCTATTTTTTTTCCTTCACAAATAATTTTGGTTATTCCTTTACTACAGGTGTTTGTATGTCGGAGAAGGTTACAGGCCTTTGTAAACCTTTTTTGATCACATTCTGTACAACAGTAAATTTGGCAGGCTTTATCCATATCTGTAATAAGAAATGCGTGATCATTATATACCCCTATTGTCATCTTTTTTGTTCCTATCTCTTCATAGTGCGCTGCTACGTTTCTTAAAAACCATGTTCCATCTTCTGTCGGTTCGTACGCGTCTATTCCTATTTTAAAACACTTTTCTACTTTTTTCAAATCTTCGAATGGTATTGAACCCTCTGGTTTATTTTTTCCACAAAATTTAAAATATTTAACTTTGTGATTCAGTGTGCTTTTCATGGATCTATCTACGCGTAATTTATCGTTAGAGTGTAGGGAGCTAAACACCTGAATAAACAGAGTTCGTCGCCAAATGTATCTAACGGTTTTATACCTTCTTGTATCGCAACCATTCCGGCAGTTTTCCTCCTGCTACATTTTTGGTTGTCATTTCAACATCTTTTATTTTTGTGGAATATATTATTTTTATAGATGTACTACCCCATCTAACAAAGGTCCACTTTGTATTCGGACGATTTATTTTATCTACGTTTAATCGTTCTTCTTCTTGTGTGAATAACCATTTTTTTAACCTCATCATAGCGTCTAAACCAGGGACTTCCTTGAAAGTTTGTGAAAAAATTTAGCTTTCTCGGGTTTCCCTTTGAATCCTTTTCCTCTATGTGTTGCAATGTGTAATAAAATGAGTATCTGAGATAAAAACTCCCGTGCAGCAGAGGTTCTAACTCTTTTATCCACCCTTCTGTATTATTTTTTTGAAGTCGTCTACCCAGCGATATTGTGGTGGTTCTGCGACCTTTTTCTATCTTTTTTTCGTGGTGTTTGTAGTCTTCTAAAATATTCTCTCCTTCGAGTATTATTTTTTTAAGTAATTCGGTTTTCGGTGTTCTCTTTTCTGCTTTTTTTGTAGTAATATTTCTACTTTTTATACTCATTTTAGCCTCATCATCAAGTCGTTGAATTAATTTGTTTACATATTCTTCAGATTTGGTTTCTATCCCTTTAAAAGCGCCCCTTTTGTATGCCCTCGTAAAACGTTTCATATATTCGTTATTTTTTTCTTCATTAATTAGTCTGGTAAGTCCCCTTTCTCTTAATCTGAGTGAAAATACTATCCCCATTCCAGTCAACTCCTTTCTGAGTTGTGTGATTTTATTTTCACCCTGACTATCTCCACAAATCAGTGTGTGTGGGGGTATTGCAGGGGTTTTTGTAACTGTTGTCATTTTTCTCTTTTCAGATAACATTTTATATATTGGTATATATAAATTTAAATATTTTTTATCTTTAATAGAAAATATTTAAATTTTCGCACAACCCGTTGGGATCTATTTTATTATATTCATATCTTTTCAAATATTTTTATACCGTTGGTCTTATCCTTTCTGCTTATAATGTCCAGGATGCAAAACGGTAACGAAGTGACTCTCTCTATACTACTCCTCAGGCTTTTCAGAGAACATCAAGCCTACTGTCTGGTCCACGTTTTGCTGCCGACGAACTTTTGGCTACTAAACACATTAAATCTAAAAAATATTTAAAATTTAAAAGTAAGTACTTTTTCATCAATAACAAAAAAGTCACGCTCCCAAAAAAGATATTGATTTTACTGCGAAAAAACGATTTTCCTATGGGAATTTAACATGGGGAGTCAATTTCCAAAACTTTTCGTTTTTTAATCCTGAAGGATCAAAAAACTATTTTTTTTGGAAATCGACTCCGAAACCTGGCGAGATAGTTTGAAAATTATGTAACTAAGAAAACAAAAGTTAGATTTTAAAAATCGGTCCACAAATAAAAAAAATATTTAAAAAAAATCTATTTTTAGCCCCCATGTTAAATTCCCATAGGAAAATCGTTTTTTCGCAATAAAATAAATATTTGATTGAATTTCATCAAATACATTTTTTTGGGGAGGGTGACTTTTTTGTTTTTGATGAAAAAGTACTTAATTTAAAATATTTTTTAGAGTTAATGTCTTTAATAGCCAAAAGTTCGTCGGCAGCAAAACGTGAAACAGACAGTAGGCTATGTTTACTTTAGCAGATAGGCTGAATAGTGAATACAACAAGTGACATCACTGTTTATTGATAACGTCATGTTTTGCATTCTGCTAAAAGTCGTCAAATCGACGAATATGTCCAACATCAATAATTCAGCAGATAGTGCTTCCTGGCCAATCTTTAAAGGAAGGATGACTACAAAGTGTCTGAAAACATCACTATTATTATACATCATTGGAATGTGTCATAAAATGGATACAAATAGTAGACACTTGTACTTTAATAAATCAGCATGAACGTTACGTAGGAGCACAATGAGATATCACCCCCATATTCTGAACGTCATGAATTAATCAAAGCAGAAGACATACATTTATCCCGTCAACACAGTGCGTATGTGCCGTGAAACACGGTGCCGTGAAACATTTTTGATATCCAGTCAATACAATTTTTGCATTTTACAGCCATTTGTATGTGTTGACGGGATAAATAGAATAGTAGGTTAGTGCCGTGAATGGGAAAAAAGATCTGGCGCGGCACGGAAACGGGATGTGCTCGGCAGAGCCTCGCCAGATATTTTTTCCCATTCACGGCACTAACCTACTATTCTCTATCTATTTTCCTTATTTCTGAACCAAAGTATATGTTGTGACCACTCATTTGAACCGTCTCGGCGAGACGGTTCAAATGAGTGGTCACAACATATACTTCTGATGAGAAATAAAGAAATTATTGAGCCTTGCCGGATATTTTTTCCCATTCACGGCACTAACTTACTATTCTCTATTTAAACTATGAACTCAAATGCATGTACATGTCATCATGAGACAGGGCAGGATGTGTGTATGTCATGTGTGCACATTGTAGTAACACATGGGGGCCGTTTCACTAAACCTTGTACGACTATAAAATGTTCGTGCACAATTATGACAGTCTGTAAATTACACATTAGCAATGTTTTCTTGTAAACAATTATTGGATTTACATTTATTGAGCATATGCTGCCTATGCTCAATAAATGTAAATCCATCAATTGAAATTTCCAGACGATCGTAAATGTGCACTTACGAACAGTTTAGTCGTACGTAGTTTAGTGAAACGGGCCCATGATCGGTATGAATGCATTTAACCACAAGAAATTATAATTTATCGGAATAATAATGGCACCGAGATCAATCAGCATTGTGGAACCTGACTTTTCCTAACGTCATTAAAGTAGAAGAAGGCCTGCCATTCGATCCATAGGCCAACCATATTTAAATATAGTCGGCAGAGTAGAGGATAAGCTATGCTACTATAATTCCAGCACAAAAATATTTACACAATTCCCTAACATTTGATTGGCCCGTAGCAAGTCTCTGTCGAAAAATTATATCCCAGTAAACTCCCACGCCGAACTACTTTCCGTAACCGTGAGGCGCAGTTAAAATAAGAAAACGGAAAATAAACACATTTTCTTGATGAATTTATTTCAAATGCTGGAATTATAAGGAATGAATGGCCTTTTTGTGGAATTTATCGGGGATATAAACTTGGAAAAGTCGCGGGAATACTGGACGAGGCCTTCCGGCCTTCGTCCAGTATTCCCGCGACATTTCCAAGTTCATACCCCGATAAATTCCACAAAAAGGCCATTCATTCCTATAATACAAATTCAATGATTATGTACCAATCCAGAATGTATGTGGTGCCTATGTGACCATCTTTCACACAGCACACCCTTTAAAGGTACATGCCCACTCAGTAGACACAACATGTTCTTTATATCAGAGACATCATCTGAGACATGTTCTGGCAAAATAAACATTCATTCACCATTACCCCACGTATTGATTGGCATTATTACAAATGTTATATCAGATGTAAATTTCCACACTGATATCAGGGTCGATAACCGTGTTTCATTAAAATGTTAACGAACATTACTATTTATTATCTGTATTTATTTTTTGGATGTGCAATGATAATACTTTATAATCTGTCGAAAATATTATTTTTTAAGTTGGCGCATTTAATTGGGATAAACAATTAAAAACGATCATGCTTCATTTGCATATGAAAATAGCCTGATAACACCGCGCGTCACTGTCAGTAAAATAAACATTAGTAAATGATTATATCTGCATAGCGGGCACTCGTAATTTTTAGAACTGGTGGAATAGTGAAACAATTATACACTTATTTAATTCCTATAAATAACATATTGTGCCTACTGAGTGGACATGTACCTTTAACCTCATGTGGATAAAATGGCAAACTCCAGCAAATGTGTGACATCCAACAAGGGAGGTAACTCTGGATAGTTTAGAACATTTGTGATATATCCGTATTATTCTTTGAATATTCGAAACTGTGTTCAAGCGTACTACATACACAGTAATTATTTTGCAATACTTGACTATATTATCGAACGAGCTAAGCTCATTCGATAATATAGTCAAGTATTGCAAAATAGTCGACCAAGCGGAGCTCATGATAGCGCTAGGGGGTCCGGGGAATTTTTTTGAAATCTACATCGCATTTCCTGCGTTCTGGCGCATTTTGGAGCAACAATATTGACACTGTCACAGTATGTTTAGACATGATTTTTGATTGAAAACGTTTAAATTTTGAAACAATAAGACAACGACCGAAAAATGCATGGAATACATGGCACTTGTCATGAAACGTGCCTTGTAACTTGTAAAAAGTCTTTACTCGGCGAATTTTAGGGGGGCGGGCCCCCCCCCCCCCCCGCCCCCCTGAATCCGCCCATGATTTTATCCCGCATTATATTGTGGACAATGCAATTGCGCAGAGTAATATAACACAGTGTGTTAAAACACATAATACACCAGTTAACCCTTTCAACACCACAGGCCTGTATGGTTGTATTGGCAAAAAGTGCAGATCCAGATAAGCCGGCTCGTGATGATCCGTCTCACCAGGATCTGCACTTATTGCAAGTAATTTTCATATTTATTTTAGAGAAAGAAACGCCCACTTTTCATAAATGGACTTATCTAAAAATCATTTTGTGACGGTTGGATTGGTTGCAAAAGTATGATATGGAAATTCATGAAAACATATTCCTAACTCCTTAATACAATCACATGGCTTGTCATACCGACTTTTTGAAGAAGAAAAAATGGGTATTGTTTTCGTCACGGGTGTCCGTCCGTCCGTCCGTCCGTCCGTCACGTTTCTTGTAATAAGTAAAACCTTTTAACCGTAATAGGTATGTACTTGATACTTGGTGTGTGCCTTCCTTATGGTGTGTAGATGCGCAAAGTGAATTTCTATTTTTGATACGACCCTCGGTCATTGATTATCTGCCTCTTTTTTACCTAAAATCTTCCAATTTTGCCTTGTAAGAAGTAAAACCTTTTAACCGTAATAGCCAGGGGACTTGACGCTTGATGTGTGCCTTCCTTATGGTGTGTAGATGCGCAAGGTGAATTTCGATTTTTTATTCGACCCCCGGTCATTGATTATCTCCCCCTTTTCGACATTATTTTGGGAAAGGTGGGTACTATATTGCGATGGCGCGCCATCAAATATGCTCTAGTTCCATATGAGACACGCCATGCGATTTTGTACCTTCAGACAACTGCGTTACTTTATGAAATATATTTACAAAATTTAACATATTTTCCATAAATGAAGTCAAAAGTTGACAAAAAGTTCAGAGTATATGCGGAATTATATTCCGCATGTACTCTGAAATTTGTGTCAACTTCTGAAATCATTTATGGAAAATATCCTATTTTCTGTAAATATATTGCATGAAATATCGCAGACGTACAAAATCGCATGGTGTGTCTCATATGTAAATTAACCCCATTACTAGTATAGGTGATCAGCATATATTCAATGTATGATACAGTACAACCTCTATATACCGACACCGATGCAGTCTGTGTATCCTTACCTGTATGGGTTTCATTGGTGTATATTTATGATAATAATGCCTGTTCATGTTCGCAAAGCACAACCGCATACATTGGCATATTCATATGCCTGATTTACAGCGGAACCTCTCTAAACCGGACACCCTGGGGACCTCCCAGGGTGTCCGGTTTAGAGAGGTTCCACTGTACTTTGTTTATGCCTTGAATACAAATCTAACATTTGTGTTTGATTTAATATTATATACTCATTGCCTGATTTCATTTAAAAATCGACATAGCCTCTTCTGATGAAATCTGTAAACTCGTTTAATAAATTGCATATGTACTCTTATGTAAAATATTTTCTTTAGATTACAGGACCTTCATGTCAGTGAATAGATCTTTAATACAATATGACGTATACCAACCTCTTTCATCGTGGAACTTACATAATCATAAGTAAATACAGACACTTTTAAATACATTCGCAAATTTTGCCGCGATCTGAGAAAACGTGGTTTATTTGTGGATTTAATTTAGTGGGAGAAATGTGGTTTATGACACTGCGATCAGCGTAGACACTGATCAGACTGTCCCCCATTCACTGAAGCAAGTGTAATGTTTCTAACTAACAATAATTCCAGCACAAAAATATTTACACAATTCCCTAACGTTTGATTGGCCCGTAGCAAGTCTCTGTCCACAATTTATATCCCAGTAAGCTCCCATGCCGAACTACTTTCCGTAACCGTCAGGCGCAGTTAAAATAATTCTTAAGAAAACGGAAAATAAACACATTTTCTTGATGAATTTATTTCAAATGCTGGAATTATAAGGAATGAATGGCCTTTTTGTGGAATTTATCGGGGATATAAACTTGGAAAAGTCGCGGGAATACTGGACGAGGCCTTAAAAAAATACAATTTGAAAAAAAATCAAAAACCTTTTTTTTTTTTTGATTTTTTTTTCGAAAATTGTAATTTTTTATCGCTTCGTCCAGTATTCCTGCGACTTTTCCAAGTTTATACCCCGATAAATTCCACAAAAAGGTCATTCATTCCTATAGTATGTCTCCTTATCAGACTACAGTGGTGCACTTGTGCTGCACACTCCGGCCGAAATAGACGGATTTACAGTCAGATACATTCAGAACATATTACATAAACACATTTTTATACTGGTATATACAAGGTGCATGATCACGTGGTTACAACAACAACAATGTCGCCCATTCCAAAGTAAGTATTCTTTGATATTTTCCTTAATATGCAACGGATATTCATGAAATATGGCGCAGCAAACGCGTCTTCGTGAGCTGCATTTGGTGGTCTAGTGAGTTTGGCACAAACTTCTGTGGTTTTTGCGAAGATCGATTTCCGTGTCTCCAACCACAGAAGTTTGGGCGAAAATACAGAGACCACCAAATGCAGCTTAACAAGACGCGTTTGATGCGCCATATTCAAATTCCGTTACGTAATAAGGACACTATAAAAGAATACGTACTTTGAATCGGTACTTGTTGTTGTTGTTAGTACCACGTGAACATACACCTTGATATATAGACGAAAATGCGTTTATGATATTGCTCTAAGTAGAGCTGAGTGGCATCTCGTCAGAAAACCTGTGCGCTTTTCAACGTCAAACAGTTTACGCCTGCGCGCAGTGCAATACCATCGAGTGCGCTATATCGTGAGCTAAACTGGCCTCAATATCGTGCAGCTGTGCTGTGAAAACCTTACGTCCCAAATCGGACATTAAGTTTTCCCAGCACA
Source organism: Conchocele bisecta (assembly GCA_029237695.1). Classification (NCBI taxonomy): domain Eukaryota; kingdom Metazoa; phylum Mollusca; class Bivalvia; order Lucinida; family Thyasiridae; genus Conchocele; species Conchocele bisecta. The sequence goes on from CM055266.1 coordinate 69,830,080, forward strand.
ACTTCGTACACATTGCGAAGCCATACGCTATATACATGTAAGTCATATTCTTCAGTCACAATCACATTCTCGTTGTGTTGTGGCAATTGAACACCCACGTCAATCACGAATCCACACTGTTTTCACTAGTTCTCCCACCGAATGGCAAAACATTGTAGGTCCTAATCACACTGTCTGTGTGCACACTGTTGGGTTACCGTCATCTGCGTTTCCATTTATGGCATACAAAAGCCACAGTCCATTTTATCAAGTATTTACCCGAATGCATTTTATATCTTTTGTTTGCTTTCCATGCAGGTGCATTATGCCCTCACAAGACATAGATAATGGTGCTTTCAGTTCATTTTGTTTGATGTTCACCTTACATAAATATATGACGACAGTAACTTATTGACTTACAAAAAAGTAACTTATTTTAATTTACCACTAAATATTATCAATTTTGTATCAATAGTTATTACAAGTACAGTTGTATTGAATTGTTGCGAAAAGTGCCTTGTTGTCGGTGTTGTCGGTGTTGTCATGCGTCGTTTTTGGTCCCCAACTGAGATATGGGACGCCGTGACATTTGCCACCAGCATAGACCCATATCTGCCGACGCATCCGCACAGTCTACTTGTTATGACGCCGTTCGGCAATACTAGTTAGCTGATCAGGGGATCTACTGGTTGTTTAGGATGTTAGGGCATTACATGGGAGGTTTGGTTCACATTCTTCCAAAAGCACACATTTTGGCATAGACGTCGCCCATACCCTACTGTTTCGATGTTTGATGGGCGCCAAGACGGGCGCCACTTGGGGCCGCCATATTTGCGAAATCCAATATGACCGCCGCTCGGATTAGAAATCAATCGTAGGTAGAAACCAAAATGGCTAGAACCATGAGTAATACCACTAAATATGGGTATTCTGGGTCGTAGATTCTAATTCTGGTCTTATTTCGACGATTTTAGGTCAAATTCACCACTCAATGTCATCTTCAAGGTCAAATTCTGGTCGAAGTTTGAATTTCAAGGGTTTCACATAACAAATTCCCAAACATTTAAATGACCATTTCCAATTATTAATATTAGCCTTATTTTGCACTGGTTTAAGCTCTTCTTCACATACATCGTTTGTTAAACAGACGTAAATCACATTTCAATCGATCAATAACCACATGATTCCCTAACAGCCCAAATAAAACCGCGCGTAATTCTGAGAGGTCGAAAATGCGTGAACAACGTTACTGTTTTTATTCAGATACTGAGTAGTGCAGTTAGTTAATTGCTTGCAAATTGATGTATGCATATCGCGAAACGTGAACATTATGAATTGGGGACTTTGTTGTCTTTGTCAATCGGACACAACTCAATAAGCCTTGCAAACTCACAAGGAGGAGGGACTTGTATCACTTGAGAGAGATCTCAACGACGTCAATGCTATTAATCCCAATACTATTCTTTCTGGCATTAACGTCAGCAGTAGTCAGTTGAATGATGGTCTAGGTATTGCAGCAACACTTAAATCACACAATGCTCAAAAGTTGCAGGAGGTATTGTAGTAGTTCTCGTGTTAAATGGGCGAGAGAGGTTATTGACAAAGATAACGGCCCGCACAATAGATGTAGTCACAAAAAAACTCAGATCATCTGGAGAATTTCACACTCCGGCCAATAGCAAGTATTGTGTAATTTGTGCGGGTGAGGACCAGATCAACCTTCACAAAGTATTATTAACCGATGCCGTAGATGCCAACTTAAAGAGGTGGGGGGGGGGGGGGGGGCGTTGGGGTGGGGGGGATGGGGCGAAGACCACGAAACACTTTCATTTACTTGGCAGACTGGTTGCCGTAGCGTCTGATGCGCATGCGACTGATGTTAAAACAGTGGTATGTACGTTTGTGTGACTTCGCTCGCGCTGTCGAGCGACGGGACTCGGCTGGACCCTTACTTTCGCCCTTTGACCCCCTCATATGTGCTCAAATTATTTCTCTAATCGTACATTCGGACACCACTATATTGAATCTTTTAGAGCTTCGCAAGATGTATCAAAAGCTTATGAGTGATCAAGGTCGCCCATGCAGAGATAAAAAAGAGCCACTCTCATCTCGATTCAAAGACCATCTGCTCGATGCCCTGCCGGAATGGGTAGAGTTTGCCGAGGGCAATGAAGACAGGAAGGATATGTACATATCTCACACATTGAAGGTGGCCGATGAGCTGATGTGTCTCAACTTGGCCAAGAGGACGCGCTTAAGGTTCATGCGGGCTGCCGTGATGATGCACAAGTTTTGCCTACAGAGCAGGGACCCTTTCGGCGGCTCATTCTCCCCCAACTGCCTTACGGACCCAGTCAACGAGGAGATGCGCAGTTTCTTTAACTTAGTGCTCCGGAGCCCATCAGCCCTCCATGGGCGTGAACAGTGCGGTGTCGATGCCAATCTGAATGCGAGGGAGAAAATCGCATACAATATCTCACAACTGCTTATCTACAATACCAGCAAGGGTACGCACCATGCAGTAAAGACGGATGCAGTACGACACAAGAAGGGAAGAGAAACCCCGTTTCACATGTATCACGGCCTCAAGCTACACGGTCACGGATGGAGTTAAACACAGATTGAAATTGACAATGAACAGGGTATATCGGTATCGTACAGTCGTATCATGGAAGTAAAGTAATGTATTGCGCGGGCGCGGTTTGGAACAAAGTCAGACATTCTGCAATGCACCCACTAGCCGCACAGCTGCTGCCAAACACGCCACGCTCGTGGTTTTATATACGGCGGCAGTAATCCACATGGTGCGTCCAACTACGGCAAAGACATTCCGCGAGTACGTGACACTTCACATAGTACCATTTCAGGAGGCACAAATGAAGAGTGGTACCCAACGCATCCACGATATTTGGGATAATTACCCAGAGGCAAATAACCTCAAAGCCCTTACACAGCCACGGCGTGGGAATGGCCCACGGACAAGAGTCGGCGATGGAAGCACTCAGATACCAAAGCGTGAATGGAACAGTGGCTTCCTACAACACGAGGAGAAAAAAAGGAGCTGTTCTCATTCATCAGCACTCAGATTTCCAAGATCGACACTTTGCCTGTCAGAGCTCTGGGTGGGTTTCGGTAAAGGAAGAAATTACCGTGACATTCCAGTCCATTTCATATGCTCCAATCCCGGTCCGTCAAAGTCCTTGGCACTGCCCCTCTTCCACAGTCTGACCGGATGCGACACTGCATCACAGTTTCTTGGACGTGGCAAGAAGACCGCTTGGACAGCTTGGTCAAGCATACCTGAACTCACCGACACATTAGTCATTGCACATGCAGCGTATCGAACGCTTCGTCGGTCGTACACATGTACAGCAAAGGGTGTGGTGCAGCCGGTGTAAATGAGGTCACGCATCGCCTCTTCAACACAGGAAGTAGATCACTGGAAAACAATCCGCCTACCCAAGCCGCGCTGTTCCAGCATGTGAAGCGAGCACTTCTACAAGCGAGTTTCTACTGGAGTCAGGCCATTTCGGTCCAACAACAAATCCCTGAATTCAGTGAGTGGGGTTGGCACAAATATGGCATCAGTACATGGCAGCCCTTATGGACTACACTCAGCGATGCTTCAGTAGCATGTGCCATTCTCTTACACTGCGACTGCGTCAAAACATGCACAGGAAGGTGCACATGCAACCGCGCCGGACTGGCGGCCATATTGGATCTCGCCAAAATGGCGGCCCAAGGGTTGTTCGTCTTGGCGCCCGTCGGAAATCGAAATAGTATGGTTCGGACGACATCTTGGCTAAATTTGGTGTTTGTGGAAGAATCTGAACCAAATATCCCTAACAGCCTTAACTATGGTGAAAACTGCATGTATTTGCCGTGACGTGGCTGCGACTTAAAATAGTTGGTGTTTATGGCCTATCGTAGCTCCGGATCTGCTAGCATAATTATGTAGCCAGTCTACCCCAACCCAATATTATGATATACACTGTGTAAGAAGCCGAAATGCAGTTTCACTAAATCATGTTTGAACAGTGTAGCGCATGCTCAGCCTTAAACCCAATTTCTCCAGTGCATCCACATTTTGAGAGGAATTTGAAATACAGTGAAACCTCTCTAAACTGGACACCAAGGAAACACATGTGATGGAACACAACTATGGCTCAGAATGATCAAATGCCTGATTTACAGTGAAACCGCTCTAAGCCCGACACCATGGGGACCTCCCAGGATGTCCTGTTTAGAGAGGTGTCACTGTACCTCAACCTTGCCTCTAGACTATATGTTCCAAAAACAACAGAAACTGGCAAACTCTAAAACAATGTTTCGTTTTGTTTTCTGTTTAGATTTGTTATCGCATTGAACTGTTCACAGCATTTATTTCTCGTAGTTCACATAATGGGTTTGCTCGTGACAACCTACTTATAGAATGTTCAATTTAACACTGTCCATGACCCAAACTTGCCTCCGAATAGGGTGATCTTGTAACTGAATCGAATAGGCAAACAAGCGTCAGTTAATTTAAACAAACCCAAGATACAGTATTTACTTCATGGTCAATGTTCATGATTACGAAGATAAAGCACAATACGGACCAGTGTATTACGTTAAAGGTACATGCCCACTCAGTAGGCACAAACTGTTCTTTATACAAGAGACATTATCTGAGACATTTTCTGGCAAAGTAAACATTCATTCACCATTACCCCACGTATTGATTGGCATTAGTATACATTTTACATCAGACATACATTTCCACACTGATATCAGGGGCGATAACTGTGTTTCCTTAAAATGTTAATCGACATTACTATTTATTCTCTGTATTTATTTTGTATGTGCAATGATCATACTTTATACTCTGTCGAACATATTATTTTTTCAGGTGACGCATTTAATTAGTATAAATAATTAAAAAGTGTCATGCCTCATTTGCATATGAATATAGCCTGATACCACCGCGCGTCACTATCATTAAATAAACATTACTAAATGATTATGTTTGTATAGCGGGCACCTGTAATTGTAACTGGTGGAATAGTGACACAATTATACACTTATTTTGTGCCTACTGAGTGGACAAGTACCTTCAAAGGCAGCACTATATATAAGCGAATATATTGAAGGTTCATTAACGAAACAAGCAAAAACGAATGGGAAACCAAGTGAAAGCGAAGAGAGAATACGTTTGTGTTGTTTTGTACACGAAGACGATATTTTCGTTTAAATATCTGGCTCTACCGGTCGTTTCTTTCAACGCATCACATTGACATCGGTTTCGGTGTTTTTATTTAGAAAATGAGGTTTGTGAAAACGAAAACGATGTCAAAACGATGCACAAACGATAGGAAACCGTTTTTAAAAAAGTGGAACCAGGAACAAATCCGGGCTATAAAATACAGTGAAACCTCTCCAAACCGGACACCCTGTGAGAGGTCCCCAGGGTGTCCGGTTTAGAGACCGGTTTAAAATCAGGCATATGACCATTCTGGGACATACATGTACTTATGTATTTTGCAATAAAATATATGTGATCTCATTTTGAGAGGTTTCTTGGTAACGCATCTCAGATAATACTGCATGCTCATGATTACAAAGACATACGTATGTCCCAGAATGGTCTTATGCCTGAATAATTCCAGCACACAAATATTTACACAAATTCCTAACATTTGATTGGCCCATAGCAAATCTCTGTCCAAAATTTATATCCCAGTAAACTCCCACGCCAAACTACTGTCCGTAACCGTGAGGCGCAGTTAAAATAATTCTTAAGAAAACGGAAAATGCTGGAATTATAAGGAATGAATGGCCTTTTTGTTGAATTTATCGGGGATATAAACTTGGAAAAGTTTATACCCCGATAAATTCCACAAAAAGGCCATTCATTCCTATATTTAGAGTGGAACATCTCTAAACCGGACACCCTGGGGACCCCCCACACTGTACTGGGGACCTCCTACACTGTACTGGGGACCCCCAGGGTGTCCGGTTTGAAGATGTTTCACTGTACTAACATAGCTGTGTTTATTTTTAATCATAATCCAATCGTTTTGCTATGCTGACGGCAGTAATGCTAATTGAATGATTGAGTGGCGAACATAGTAGACTCCGATCAGACTGCGTGGATGCACAGCAGGCTGATATCAAGTTGCATGATCACGTGGTTACAACAACAACAACGTCGCCCACTCCAAGTAAGTATTATTTGATATTTTCCTTAATATGCAACGGATTTTGATGAAATATGGCGCAGCAAACGCGTCTTCATAAGCTGCATTTGGTGGCACAGACTTATGTCGTTTTTGCGAAGAATCGATGTCCGTGTCGGAGACACGGAAATTGATTCTTCGCAAAAACGACATAAGTTTGGGTGAAAACAAAGAGACCACCAAATGCAGCTTATCAAGACGCGTTTGATGCGCCATATTACATTAAAATCCGTTACGTAATAAGGACACTATAAAATAATACGTACTTTGAATCGGTACTTGTTGTTGTTGTTAGTACCACGTGATCATACACCTTACGACTGCGTGGATGCACAGCAGGCTGATATAGGGCTACGTTTGTAGCAAACGTCATACGGTACGTTTTCTCGACCTGCCACCCTTGTATATTCTGATCTAAGTAAGAATGGATTTGTTGTCGAGATGCACGTGCAACGTTCATCCTCCAAGTATATTACACCGAAAGATAGCTATAATTTCCTCGGATGTTTTCACCTAAAACTGAAGTTCCTCAGGGACGTTATCACAGGTTTTCGATGCGAGTTTCAGCATATTTCGAATTGTTTAAATTATGTACTGTTGCGAAAATGGCCATTTAAAAATTATCATGATATCGACATTTCGAACGTCAGTATTCATTTCAAAGGTCAGGTCATATTGAGTGGAATTTGATAAATCCGTACGATTATCGATGCGGGGTTGACAGAAAGTTTAGGCTACCCAACCGCCTCCGTTAATCTTGCCCATAGTATCAACGTTTCTGAGCATATACTGGCAATACCAACTCGCAATCAAGCAATTGGATTGTCTGAGCCTGAGCTGTAGCACAGCTCAGGCTCGGACAATCAAACTGCTTGATTTCAAACACAATATTCAAGTATTTTTAAATAATGGTACTGATAATATTGGCAAGATTAGTGCAGTGGTAGTGTAGCCAATTCAGTTAGTTCGTTCTAACGAATTAATAATTGAATTGGTTAGAACTAATTTGAATTCGTTAGAACGACATAATTGAAGTGGTTAGAACGAATTGTAATGCGTTACAACGAATTCGAATGCGTTACAATGAATTGTAATGCGTTACAACTATTTCGAATGCGTTGCAACGAATTGTAATGCGCTACAACGAAATAAGTGAATTCGTTAGAACGCAATACTCAACTTGAATTTGAGTGCGTTAGAACGTATTCGAATGCGTTAGAACGTATTCGAATGAGTTATAACAAAGCAATTTTCGAATTTGTTTATTTGACTCGCGGGTCATGGATTATCTCCCCCTTTTGGACATAGAATTTTGTAATTTAACCTTGTAAAAAGTAACAGTTTTAAACCGTAATAGTTGAACACTTCATATTTGGTATGCGGCTTCATTATGGTGTGTAGATGCGCACAGTAAATTTCAATGTTTTAATTGATTCCCGGCTCATGGATTATCTCCCCCTTTCGGACTTTGACATTTATGAAAAACGTGGATATATTGCAATCGCGCTCCATCGATGTTTCACTAGTTATGTTATGTTCTCGTGAGATTGTCATGAACCTTCGATTACAAGATTGGACCCGGTTAACAAATGAGCCCCGGACCGTGTGCGAACAGCGTAGCCCCAGATCAGCCTGCGCATCCGCGCAGTCTGATCTGGGGCTACGCTGTTGGCACCAACCATTACTGCACCGTTAGCAACAACCAGACGTGTGATCGGGCAAGACGACCAGGATGTCACGTTCCTTTAGTCAGCGAGCGACCATAGTTCGCAGCGCCAATGCAATTCATTATCAGGGACTTGCATGCGATTACAAATGCAAGCCGTATGTTTGAATAGAGATAGATAAGTGGCTTAATTTGCATGCAGGGTCAACTGATATGTTGGCAATTTGCGGTCGTTACCTTTATCGATACTACTGGATAACAAATCAACGGGAAAATCTATTCGGTGCAAGGGCCCCGACTCAAGTATTCCTGTTATGTAATATATTGTACCCTTCGTAGTTATAATATTTCCATGATATGTCAATTATATAATGTGCAACTGTTCTAATTCCGTGAAGAATTATAAAATTACCAGACTGGTTCGAAGTTGTTCATTTGACTCGCAAAATAGTATAGCGATTTTAAAAGTACATGCCCACTCAGTAGGCACAAAATGCCTCTTTATATCTGATAATTTTTCTGGCAAAATCAACATTCATTCACCACTACCCCACGTATTCATTGGCATTATTATACATTTTATAGCAGACGTAAATTTCCACACCGATATCAGGGGCGATAACCGTGTTTCTTTAAAATGTTAACGGACATTACTATTTATTTAATATTAATTTTTGATGTGCAATGATCATACTTTATAATCTCTGGAGCATATTATTATTTCAGGTGACGCATTTAATTAGTACGTGTATAAATAATTAAAACATATCATGCCTCATTTGCATATGAAAATAGCCTGATACCACCGCGAGTCACTATCAGTAAAATAAGTATTACTAAATGATTATATCTGTATAGCGGTCACTCGTAAGTGTTCGAACTGGTAGAATAGTGACATAATTATACACTTATTTAATTCATATAAAGAACAGTTTGTGCCTACTGAGTGGGCATGCACCTTTAACATTGTTTCATCGGTTGTACCAAATTATATATGTGTAGCCTGTGTCATGTTTGTGGCTGTGACTGGAGAAATGTCGCTTATGGTTTGCGGCCAGTGTAGATCAGTCTGATCTGGATCTACACAGGTCGCCATTCAATGAAATGAACTCCCATCATGCTTCTAACGAGCAATATAAATCAGCTGGTATAAATCGCTATTAGGTTACACGGGTGTGCTAACTGCGCAGGAGCTCCGTTGCTCGCAAAAAGAGAATAGTAGGTTAGTGCCGTGAATGGGAAAACATATCCGGCAAGGCTCAAGAATTTCTTTATTTCTCATCAGAAGTATATGTTGTGACCACTCATTTGAACCGTCTCGCCGAGACGGTTCAAATGAGTGGTCACAACATATACTTTGGTTCAGAAATAAGGAAAATAGATAGAGAATAATAGGTTAGTGCCGTGAATGGGAAAAAATATCTGGCAAGGCTCAGGAAACGGGATGGGCGAGGCTCTGCCGAGCACATCCCGTTTCCGTGCCGCGCCAGATATTTTTTTCCCATTCACGGCACTAACCTACTATTCTATTTATCCCGTCAACACCTACAAATGGCTGTAAAATGCAAAAATTGTATTGACTGGATATCAAAAATGTTTCACGGCACCATGTTTCACGGCACATATGCACTGTGTTAACGGGATATAGGTCCTTTTTCTCCTGTCGCAGCCACATTTTAACGTTGCATTTGCATGTAGACTAGTCTATCTCAAGATGTATGATCACGTGGTACTAACAACAACAACAAGTACTGAAACTTCCAGAATCCATTCGATTGAAAGTACGTATTATTTTATATTGTCCTTATTACGTAACGGATTTTGATGACATATGGCACATCAAACGCGTCTTGTTAAGCTGCATTTGGTGGTCTTTTGTATTTTCGCCCAAACTTCTGTCGTTTTTGCGAAGAATCGATGTCCGTGTCGCCGACACGGAAATTGATTCTTTGCAAAAACGACATAAGTCTGTGCCAAACTCCCTGGACCATCAAATGCATCTCATGAAGACGCGTTTGCTGCGCCATATTTCATCAAAATGCGTTGCATATTAAGAAAAATATCAAATAATACTTACTTTGGAGTGGGCGACGTTGTTGTTGTTGTAACCACGTGATCATGCACCTTGTATCTGTACTATCGTGAATTTCACTACGTATATATCCTGTTGACGTACTAACATTGATTACTTTGACACATGTGATACTATATTTAATTTGGAAGTAATGCTATCTAAATATAGCTATATACCCACAGACTTGTCTAAGAACGCCCTGATCACGCGGCGCTCGTGTGTCACCGGTAGGTCATTGCCTGTATCAAGGCGCCTTCAACACGGGTGCATAGCCATAAATCATAGCCCACCACATGTGCTGGGCATAACATACAACTCAACATCGTCACATTGGTGGTGTATGTTGTTATATAGAGCAGTCCCACCAAATAATATAACGTTTCATAAATCAACATTTAAATGAATTGCAATGAAAAATTCAAAAGTGTTCCGAGCTTCGTGGGTTCCAACGAAGCAAGCGTCCTTTATGCGTAGTCTGATCACACATCTAGCAATATTCTCTTCACTAAGAAAACTAGCTGATTTCCCCGTAAATCGAGGCGTGTCTTATCAAAAAATAAACATGGTCCATGCTACCAGATTCTACTGGATATGTGCACAAGGATAACTAGAGTTCTTGACTTTAATCCTGGTATAATCCAAATGTGCATGCTTGCTTTTTGGTATAGTAGACTGAAGAATGCGAGACGGAAATAGAACATGACATGGGCATTCTCGCACATGTGTGGCTGTGCCTGGAGAAATGGGGCTTCTTGGATTTGAGACCAATGTAGATCCAATGCAGCCTTTTACCAGGATTCATGCGTGCGATATTTGATCGGGAGCTACTCCCGATCAAATAGCACACTCTTGAATCCTGGTAACGATCTACACTGGAACATCTCTAAACCGGACACCCTGGGAGGTCCCCAGGGTATCCGCTTTAGATATGTTCCACTGTAAATCAGACATATGACTATGCCAAGGTTTACGGCTGTGCTTTGCGAACTTGAACAGGCACTATCATCATAAATATACACCAATGAAACCCATACAATTAAAGCTATACAAATTGCATGCGTGTCCGGTTTAGAGGGGTTCTATCCACAGGTGATGGGAACAACTAATCTGATAGTCTGTTGTATACTTGTATAGATAATATCTATATATATATACGCCGTCATGTGATTTTTTTCCCGTCACCTGTGGTTCTATCATATATTGCTTGTTAGAAGCATGACGGGTGCTTCAGTGATCATTGCTCAATAAATGTCTATGCTCAATAAATGTAAAACAGACGATCGTAAATTTGCACTTAAAACATTATAGTCGTACGAAGTTTAGTGAAACGGGCCCCATATCCTGATCAGATTGTGCGGATGCACAGGCTGATCTGGATCTACACTGGTCGCAAAACCCATACGCCCCATTTCTCCAGTCACAGTGACAGTCTAGGACGATATTAATTATTGCTTTAACACAAAATGATCGGAACACGAAAGCGGCCGTAATCACACGCCATGGTGCGATTGCATTTTCATTGTATACCGCATACATGTAGGAATAATAGCTGTATATGTGTGTATCTGTACACACCGTGCCATAACTATGGAATGATTGTTCAATTATCATAGTCTCCAAATGTAAAACGACATTTTAATAACAAACAAAAAGTGATACGGTATTCCATTTAATGGAAATGATAACTAGAATAACAGGACTAACGCCCCGATGAAGTTAGTCTGTTTCTTCTAGTGACACCTGATTCTTCTAGAAAGTTTGTGATAAATATAGTAACGTAATAAACGTTTTCTAACTTTCATAGTCACAACCACAAATGTTATTCCATATTTACATCATGTGGGCTTAAATGTACACATTCAACGATTTGCTTTCGATCCATAGTCTATATACCTATACCTATATACCTCATTATAATACATGTATAGATATTTAGTAGATAGTTTGTAGACTAACGATCATACGACACAATAAACGATACACTATCATTATAGGACACGCGTAAATAAAATGCGCTGGAGTACATATACATGTATATGTACTTTTCTGGCGCTAAATTGTTCCCTTGACGGGTTTCCCGCTTAATACAAAAACTCCATTGATTGACTGATTGCAATCAGGTTCGACTACTTTATATGATATATTACAACCTGACTTAATTCATTTCAGCCCAACGTGGCCAGACTAAACCTTGGTCCGCTCACTGATGCTATTCAAATGTCCACAGAATGAAAACCTCGTACGCACCCCCCCCCCCCCCCCCTTTAATCCACCGAGGTCCGTCCATTGATGTGTAAAACTATTAATAGCAACTCAAGCCATTCGCGCCGTCGATAACGCACCCCATAGGGTAGGTAGGTAGGCGAAACTTTTTTTTTCTCGATTTTTTTTGACATTCACGACACACTTTTTGTACTGGATATGTTAACCCACTATGGGTTAGTGAAAATATACTGTTTTTATCAAAAAATTACCGATATGACGAAACAAAGTGTAGGGTCAGCGGGAAAAATAGGGTCGATCGGGTTAGTGGAAACAAACAATTATTTTGTTTACGCCTTACGAAAATTCCTGCGTACGGTTTATATATTTTATATTTATCCCACTTCACTACTATTCGTACCCGTATTTTATGAGAACGAGACATCGTATGGATTATGAGGTTGAATAAATAAGTAAGTACAAGGTTGTCCGTCTGTGCAATCCATAATTATATTATCTCCACGTACAGTCGGACGAACCGCTGTGTAAGTATTGTTTATTCTCTAATTGTGACTCATATATGGGCCGCCCTTTGGCAAACCGTGAACGGGACATTACAGACACGTCTGCAACGATTGTAGCTTCAAATCGATAAATTGCTCACACAATGTCTGTATGATCTCTTTATTGAAACAAACACAAGTGACTGAATGGCGAGCAGCGTAGTACCAGATCAGACTGCGCGGACGCGCAGGCTGATCTGGAGCCACGCTGGTCGCAAATTTCGTACGTTCCCGTTTTTCAGTAGGCGGTCGCATGTAAACATCAATCAGTTCGTAAGAAAATACAACGGGCATTGACTGGACAACAAAGACATGGAGATCATTAGACGTGAAGATAGATAATAATCCGATATGCCTCCCAGCAGGCTGTTCATTGCACTCGAAGATAATCCTTTATAAAATTGACGTGAATCATGAAAATATCACCAAACGCAATGCGACCAGTTTAGTTTCTAAGCACTTGGCGCTGCCCTGTTATCCGATCTGACATTGGCTAGCTGCTTATCCACAATGACCAATATCTCATGATGCTTCCTACCAAGATTGTGTTAGTTTCTTATACACTGGATTGTTGTTGCTGGTCTGGTTATACCTAAACTGGGCAAGCAATGAATGAGCCACGTTTTGTCCGCGGCCGCTTTATTCATGAATCAGTGTAGATGGGGATTTCCCATTGAGTGACAGGTTGAGGTAGGCGCTTATTTCCTCAATTGTAACATGTCACAGCGACTGGAAACATGGGAATACTGACATTTAGCGTCAGTGTAAACACGGACCACCCTGTGCATACACACAGTTTGATCAGGGACCAATCTTTGAATCCGTATTAAAACGTGTTTTGGGCCAACAAATTAAACCCTTGCCATGAGCTATCGAGGTAAAAACCTGGGTACGCTTAATGTTGCCGTGGCTCGTAGCATCACATGCATCATTTGAAGTGGTTATTTGAAGAAGGGGGCTCTAAGTCCTTATGGACTTAGCTCCCTTCTTCCAATGACCACTTCAATTATTACAAGGACCATTCTTTACCGAACCGTATTTGGAAGTTAGGTAAAAGTCTAGGTACAATTTAATTCACAAATGACATCCAATTTAATTGAAATTGAAAGAACATTAATTTGTTCTCAAATATTCGTAAATTCTTCGCTTAAATACGCAATATGCATACATTTGTATACAATCCAAAAATAGCTTAATACAACATCGCATCGGCTATCATATGCATTATCCCAGAAACGATGGCCCCAATATGGTTTATTTGTTTTTGGCTTAAGATTGTCAGACACAAAGACTTAAAGCGATTGCCTGTTGTTTATGTAGTGCACAAAGACTTGTAGTTGTTTCGAGACCCGACTGGAAATTCCCGCAATGCATGGTGATGAGTCTAGCTCGACGAATTGCTGAAGATTTCGGGGAGTTTGTTAAGACGTTCGGTATACCTGTCCGTGGGGCTGGTCACTCGAACTCGGACTTTGTATAGATATATGCTGATTGATGTGATGGTAAATGGACCCGTATGGCCTGTGTAACCATTGACGAAGATACCAACGTAATGATACATGCATTACAGATGCGTGTTGGGGGTGTCGTTGATGTGGTCCCTTGTAAACGTTTTCCGTGACACTCGGGATATTTATAAGATTTGTCTATAACATACAAAGAAAACACAGTCACATATGCATTAGCAAATTACACTAGAAAAAGTGCTTTGAACATTTATAAGAAGAAAATCAAGGCGGATATACTACCCGGCCCAAATAAAATCACGCAACATGGATATCTAACAAGCTGGTGATCGCCCTAATTTATGACATTGTACTGTATGTAAGACACGGTAACACATCGCAATAAGACAATTCATTCATACCCTTCAGGTAGGCTGTATATTACTCTGGCATCCCCACGGTGTCAAGTTGGTCTCTTCACTTCAGTATTGTCCAATATTGCCCAAGAAGTCAACAAGGTATATTGACATAAGACATTGTGGTACAATTGTCATGTGCTATATAATGTCACAAGATACATTCCTGTTCTAAAATTATGACAGTGAATCGGGTTCACGATACTGGATCTGTGAACTTTATATACACAGGCGTAACGATCCTAGATGATATCATCGCCATCACCATCACCATTACCATCAATACCACCATCAATACCATCATCACAATCACTACCATCATTACTATCATCTTAATCACGATCATCATCATCATCACGATCATCATCATCTTCATCATAATCATCATCATCAGCATCATCATCATATTCATCATCATCATCGTCGTCGTCGTCATCATAATCGTCGTCATCATCAACAGTGTCGTTATCGTCGTCAGCAGCAGTAGCAGTAGCAGTAGCAGTAGCAGTAGCAGCAGACTGACATGGCACAGTTGGGTCAGCGTGTAAGTGCACACACGAACGAACACGACAGGTTGGTTCCAACCTGTCGTGTTCGTTCGTGTGTGCACTTACACGCTGATCCCACTGTATACCATGATATATTTTCCGAAGTTTCCTCTTATCCCTTCATACAGAGCATAATAATTTTGCTGACGACACAGTTCGGCTACCTCGGTGTCTGAGTTACGAACGGAGTAAGCGCTGACGGAACTGTGAGGATTAGTAGGTGAAACGGGACTGAGACGGGACAGAGGACTAATGATTTGGTGCTTCGCGATTCCGCCTTTTACCACGTAGAATACGAAAAGGAGAATACGACTGGTCAGAAGTGCCATAAGCCGCAGTTATCCATTCACACATCAAACGTGAGCTTCCCCAGTAAATGAAGTTTCCATAGTGTGCCCCATGCCAGTGCTATATCACACTATTCCCCGTCATTTGTGGCTGCGACTGACAAGATGTGGCTTATAAGTTAAGCGACCAGTGTATATCCAGATCAGCCTGTGCTTCCGCACAGTCTGATCAGGATCTGCACTGTTCGCTATGCCATCAGTGAAACACCAGTCATGCTGCAAACCTAACAGCCACGATCAGGAGCGTGTTATTTGATCAGGAGCTACACTGGTCACAGATGCTGCTAACCTAACAAACAATATAGCTCGTTATATGAATACAGGGGTGTGCCGTTTGATCAGGTGCTACACATGTCACAAATGCCATAATCCCCATTTCTGTACATAAGATGAAGTTTCATGGAAATATGTAGACAATTTACGATATTGTTCTTAAATGGCGTCTAAAGGTGACGACATTTTCAATATAATTCCTATTAGCTACAGAATGACATAGCTTGTATATAATACTGCCAATCAGTACGTGGGGTAATGGTGAATGAATGTTTATTTTGCCAAAAAATGTCATATCTACAGAATATACAAAAGGTGTCTATTTAAACATCAGCACAGGCCATCATGCACTGCGCGAGTGACACAATGACACAATGATACACTTACAAGGCTGAATTAGCAAGGCTGACCTCAATAGTATGCGTTATAATTATAGCTACCAATAAAACGCCACCGTTTAGGCCTATGCCATTGGGTCATCCTTTGTCATGCAAATTAAATTAGTATCACTCTGCCACCTGCCTGCTATTATGATAATCATTCACGATGGAAAATTTGGCTATCGGAATCACGTTATAATTTATTCATATTTTAATCCTACACGGAAGACACGTGTAGTTTATGTAAATATTACACAGGTTTAAACCTCAGAATGATGCAAACGAAAAGTGTCGTCTGCTGTTGCTTAATATATTGCCTTTTTTCTCAATAAAAACATGGTTTGACAGCACTTTAGAATCATTTCCATTAGAAATGATTCTAAAGTGCTGTCAAAACATGTTTTTTTATGAGAAAAATGGAATATCCAAAATAAACAGCAGACGACACAAATTAATTCAGCATTGTAACGGTTAACACAGTGGTACCTCTCTAAACCAGACACCCTGACCAGTTTAGAGAGGTTGCACTGCAGTTTACGTTTATGAGCACTGCAATACATTAACGGTACATACCCACTCAGTAGGCGCAAAATGTTATTTATAGGAATTAAATAAGTGAATAATTGTGTCACCAGTTCTAAAGATTACGAGTGCCCGCTATACAGATATAATCATTTAGTAATATTTATTTTACTGATATCCGAATGAGGCATGGTATTTTTTAATTATTTATACTAATTAAATGCGTCATATGAAAAATAATATTTTCGACACATTATAAAGTATGATAAGTGCACATCAAAAAATAAATACAGAGTATGAAAAGTCATGCAGAGCATGATGTTATTAGCCGATCAAATCAGGGTTCAATATATGTCCACATGTTAGTACATTAGTTACGGAATCTTAGGGAAAAGTGAGAGAAGTGTTGATTTCCTCCCTAACCAAATTCTCAAGAAAAAAAATTGAATTCTATTAGAAAAATTGGGGCCCCGAAAAAAATATTAATAGGAAATAAAATTTGATGTATTTAAAAAAATTGAAGAAAAAAAAATAAACATTTGGAAAAAAAATAAACATCATCCTATATTTATCGATATTTTTAGTTAACACGGAGCTACGGTCATGATATTAGTTAGGCATGCAGAAACATATTTTTAGCAAAGGGATATCCCATTCACCAGTCCAGTCGAATACAAATCTTACTTAACAAAGTGACCATTAATTAACGTACTCAACAAAATGTACCAGTCGAATTGACGTCATGCGTATTCAGGCACATGCCCAGATTGGCCTTGATAACGTTGTCACTTGTTTATCCCTTGTTTATCGATTTAAATGGTTTAAATCGACTCGAAGCTTACGTTCAACGGCCTCACAAACTCGATTGAACTGCACGCCTTCCAATGATTTAAATACGCAGCGCGTTTAAATAGTCAATTACGTTTTTTTAATGTGCGCACTGGTCATTTAAAAAGGGGTCCATCCGTGATTTTTTGCGCGATGTCGGGCGCAAGACAATCAATAATTTGCGGCATTGACAATAATTAAGGGGGATTGTCGCGCGTGCTGGATGCATCCATGCCATCCCTGCCATCCCGGCATGATACGTAAGCAAATCAAAGTTCGCTATGAAGGGCAATTCTTCGTTTTGATTGTTGGAAAATTTTGTGAATATTAACTAGCGTCAAATGACGCGCATACGCGATCCAATGGGATAAACCCGAGATGCTGGGGTTGCTAGTCGGAGGAGATTTTGAGCAGAGGTCGATTATAAATTAGCCGAATAAACACATTTTACGCGATTATACGTGGCTGAAACTTGTTCTGTTTAATAAATGAAAGCTTTAAATTAGCCCAATAATCGGCGTATGTTGGCGTATATGGCCATTAGAGCCAACTATGGACTTCAACAACAACAACTTCCGGGTTCAATCTCTTCCGGCGTTCAGCTCATTACGTATTCAAAATTGTGTTATTTGGCTATATTTAAAGTTTTAAACGGAGATAATTGCCAAAAATGCAAACTTTATCGGTTGATGCAATTTGGAAGTGATACAGCAAAATTCGCGTTCGTAGATTACCGAATAGCGGAGAAAAGGGTTGCTACAAACTTTTTCAGAATTCGATGGATGACCAATATATTAGCCGATCTATAAATAGATCGGCTAATAATAAATAGTAATGTCCGTTAACATTTTAAGGAAACACGATTATCACCCCTGATAGCAGTGGAAAGTTACGCCTGATATAAAATGTGCAAAAATGCCAATCAATACGTGGGGTAATGGTGAATGAATGTTTATTTTGCCAGAAAATGTCTCGGATGATGTCTCTGATATAAAGAACAGTTTGCGTTATTAAGCGTTTTGTATACTAGTACGTGAACAGCGCGAATAAATTACCCCGTTATCTCCCCTGAATACATGTGGCATAGTCTCTGAAAGGAAAGTATATAACTGAATACAGCACACACTTCCTCGCATTTTAACACATAAAATAGTGGTTTTGCGACATTAATGACATTTGGCGCTCATCGAAGGAAAATGTCCCAAAACTATGGAATTCAGAGCCGAATTAAAAATGGAATTCGGTGACGAATTTCAATTTGACAGATGACTATGTCACAGTACATAACTCACTATATGGTTGGAGTCGCGTGCCGGTGCACATTTTCCTCGCCCTGTGACATTTGGCGCTCATCGAGGGACCGTGATTGTCCAAAATGCACCAAAACTATGGACTCCAGAGACGAATTAAAATATAGAATTCGGGGACGAATTTCAATTTAGCGGGGAAGTATGTCACGGTACGTAACACTATGGGGGAGAAGGTATGTATTAGTGCCCGGTTGCTATGTGATTCTGTACCTCATATAACGTACGGTAAACAAGAGGTCCTCGGTTCGATTCCGGGCCGATGTGCATCTTTCTCACCCTGTGACACGTTGCAGGAAAACGACATGACGTCCGTTAAAATGGAACGACAGGCGTTTAAATACATGCAGTTGGAAGCTGGGTATTAAAACGAGAATATGGTTTCGATCACACAAGAAAAAACAACAAACGATATTCGTTTCTTTGAATATCGTTTTACAAACGATCTTTTTCACTTCGCTTTCCATTAACTTTCGTTTTGAAACCTTCAACAAATATTCACTGTATGTTGCAAATGTCTTACATGTATGGTACGGACGGACGGTCACCTTTGTCGGCCGTATCCAATAGTTCAGCGGATAGATTTGTTGCTATTACTGGAGAAAAGCCGCTTATGAGTCTTGCGACCAGTGTAGATCCAGATCGCACAGTCTGATCAGGATCTGCACTGTTCGCCATTCCATCAATGAAACACCCGTCATGCTTCTAACAAGCAATACAGATCATTATCAGGCTACATGAGAGTGCGATCTGATAACCAGCTACACTGGTCTCAAATCCCATAAGCTCCATTTCTCCAGTCACAGCTACCATCTCAAATACTTCCTTGTTTAATATTGCGATCGTTCGGTAAACATGTTGTCCCTTGTCCGGCAACAACAACCTATTTGAGCGGGTACTCCACCCTATCCGTATTTGCCATATAAGTCATGAGATATACCCATAAAGCTCTGTTTACGTCCTTACGGTGTGTAGGTATCAGCAAACGTACTTAAATTGACCTTATACAAAGTCGACCTTACATCATTTGTAAAAACATTTCAGTCGTCACAGAATGACATGCTGAAGCGGAACCTCTCTAAACCGGACACCCTGTCCCAGGGTGTCCGGTTTAGAGATGTTTCGCTGTAAATCAGACATATGACTATGCCACGGCAAGCGGGTATGCTTTGCGAACCACAGGTGGAAGACTCGGACATAGGACCCAATACTTGGCTCATTTGGACAACGTTTCCCCCACCCACCCATTTCCATAGACTATACCGTAGAAAATGATGTAAGGTATAGTGTATGAAAATGGGTGGGTGGGGTAACGTTTGACAAATGAGCCAAGTATTGGGTCCTAGGTCCGAGTCTTCCACCTGTGTTGCGAACTTAAACGGACATTATCATTAGAGGTGACACTGTACACTATACAATTAGTGATACAGAGACTGCCTGTGTGTCCGGTTTAGAGGGGGTTTACTGTACTCACTGGACATGTGACCATTCAATTCAGTACCACAGTCGGCATCACAATGTATCTTAAAGTGCTTGCTCTATAGATATCAGGGGGCCGGTTCACTAAACTTCCCACGACTAAAATGTTCGTAAGCGCAAATTATGATAGTCTGTAAATTACACATTAACAATGTTTTCTTGCAAACAAATATTGGATTTACATTTATTGAGCATAGGCTGCATATGCTAATTTCATATGAAAATGAGGCATGCTGTTATTTAATTATTCATACTAATTAAATGCATCACCTGAACAAATACTATTTTCGACAGATTATAAAGTTTGATCATTGCACAACACAATTAAATACCGAGAATAAATAGTAATGTCCGTTAACATTTTAAGGAAACACTGTTATCGCCCCTGATATAAGTGTTGACATTTACGTCTGAAATAAAATGTATAATACTGTCAATCAATACGTGGGGTAATGGTGACTGACTGTTTATTATCCAGAAAATTTCATATCTACAGAATATACAAAACTATCTGTCTCCCTATAGTACAACCTACTGAGTGGGCATGTACCTTTAATGTCTTAAATGTAGGAACGATTATATGCAGTTCACGTATTATATCGGTATCAGCAGGGCCCGGTTGTTCAAAACATCCGTTAGCTTAACGGACTGTTAAATCCTTAACTGAATGGTTAAAATCTCTGTTTTAACAGAGATTTTAACCATTCAGTTAAGGATTTAACAGTCCGTTAAGGATTTAACAGTCCGTTAAGCTAACTGGTGTTTTGAACAACCGGGCCCAGATTGATATATGTCTCATGAATCGATAGAACCCGAATTTGGAGTTTGTGGTTGAAAATTGATATGATACAATCATATGTTGGACATTTTATTGACCAACTATTGAAAAAGCTTTCATTACTTGGGTTTGCCGACAGTATAAAAGGGGTCCGAAAGTTCGGAACGGTGAATGTGTATATAATTGACAATTTATGTCGTGTGTAATGATTGAGCATTAGTAGTTGCACAAATCTATGTAAATTACCCAAAACCAACGAAATCCACCCAAATCCACCAAACTACCCACATGGCACCAACATAGTAACCATCTGTTCCTACATCTGTGTACTGTCTGTTTCACGAAAGCTGCCCAAATTTTACGGCTATATAAACAATACAAAAACAAGATTTATTTTGATAATATTAAATTAAAGGAAAAATTAAGAATGAGCCTTCTTTTCATTTCGTGAAATTTGGTCAAATATTGATTTTATTGCGAAAACAAATTTTCCCCATGTTAAATCCCCATAGACATCTTCACGGAGGGTGAAGATGTCTATGGGGATTTAACATGGGGATTTTTTTTTTGAATTTTAGAAATACTGGACCGATTTTTAAAATTTAACTTTTGTTTTCTTAGTTCGATCATATCCAAGCTATCAAGTCAGGTTTCGGAGTCAATTTCCAAACAAAATCGTTTTTTGACTCCTCCCACACTTCCATACCACTTTTTCCCCCATGTTAAATTCCCATAGACAAATTAATTTTTCGTAATAAAATCAATATTTGTCCGAATTTCACGAAATAAAAAGAAGGCTCATTCTTAAATTTTCCTTTAATTTAATATTATCGAAAATAATATTGTTTTTGAATTGTCCATATAGCCGTACAATTTGGGCAGCTTTCGTGAAACAGACTATAGTTGAGAGCATCATAGGGGTCACTCTTGCACATCTACCAGTATTGAGTTACCTGTAAAATTACAGATTGACAATAACCTACGGAAAATGCAAATTAGGAATGGGAATATGAAAACGTATCACATAAAGCATGTCAGTCGATTTCAGACATGTAAGTTACTATATGTTAGCATATCTACAACACAAGGACAGTTTACTTCGTTAAATATTTATTCAATGAATTCCGCTTTATGCATTTTGCATTTTGGATCATGAATTATTTTCATTTCAGCGCACATATAACATTACACGTATATAGTTGCAACTTGTAGATATCTGTAGACGAGTTCACCAACATTGCAAAGTATACTTTTCTAGCAAAGTGCACTTTGAGGGAGTAATCATTTATTTTTCCTGAAATGCATTATTTCATATAAAACTAACAACTGCATATATTTGATGATTAAACGTATGCAGAATTATTATACTGAATGTATTACATTATCACAGCCAAAATGGCTGTGATAATGTAATAAATTCAGTATAATAAAAATTAATAAATTTATCATAAAATTGAAAATTTCTCCCTCAAAGTATACTTTGCTAGTAAAGTATGCTTTGCTATGTTGGTGAAATAGGCTACAGAGAGATAATTGAAGGAATTAATGCTATGAGAAATGTTATTGCGACACTGTACATATTTTTTGAGATATGGGAATGTGAAAGTTGGGGTTAATTGTTTTGATCCATTCGATATATGTATTCAGTGTGATGCTGGATAGCCGCCACAGTACGCGGAACTACTTTTATCATGTGGGGGTTGTGGGTATCAAACATTAATTTATTTTTGTTCTCATACTTTGTTTTGCACGTTTTTATTTCAAGATCTAATATATAGTATTACGTGAACAACACAATGAATAAAGCCTCTTTCACTCTGTATGCAAGTGTTGCATTTTTTACCAAATATCGACGATAAACGCCATGACGACGATAAGTGCTACGACGTCAGTTTCGATTGCCCGTGCCCCATATTTCACTATTGTTCGAGTGTCCCGCTGATAATAGTGAATGCTTAGGAAAATACTTTGTTTAATCAATGTATGATAATGCAGAGGCCTAATCTCTTTTGCACATGTAAGTTGTTACGTGAGTAGGTCAGATGTGGCTGTGGCTGGAGAAACAGGGCTAAAGCAATATGTGGTCAGTCGTCTAGTTTTGGATTATTCAGCACGTACAGTGGGGTCAGCGTGTAAGTGCACACACGAACACTTACACGCTGACCCCACTGTACATGTATTCTCATTGAATTGTTTATATGTTTATTATATATATATAAAGTCCATCGGCCGCGTTTATATTGAAGAGATAGCAATTGCTTCCTTGTGAGCCCTGTCTTCAGCTTATATTTAATAACTGGAATTTGCTATAAGATGACAAATGTAATGTACCTGGTGGCCGTTTCATTAAACTTCGTACGACTAAAATGTTCGTAGGTGCAAAATTATGATGGTCTGTAAATTTCCCATTAATAATGTTTTTTTGTAAACAATTATTGGATTTACATTTATTGAGCATAGGCTGCGTATGCAGCCTATGCTCAATAAATGTAAATCCATCAATTGATCAATCAATTGCACTTACGAACATTTTAGTCGTAAGAAGTTTAGTTAAACGGGCCCCTGGTCGCTCGATTCACGTTACGGTCAGCAGGTTTTAGGCCGCTTAGGTAACGGTGGCCGTCGTGATTACCCATTTTCCCAGCCAAACTGAAGTCTTAATGTCACTAATATGTGATAGGGAAGTTTACATAAAGGTCAACGAGGTATAGGATGATGGTGCTTGACGCATAACCTGGTACTTCCTTATGGCTGTCGCTAGTTCGGAGCACATACCTCTAATGACAACATAATACTTATGATAAGTTCCCAGGGGCCCGTTTCACTAAACTTCGTAAGACTAAAATGTTCGTAAGTGCAAATTTAGGATCATCTGGAAATGTCAATTGATGGATTTACATTTAATGAGCATAGGCTGCATATGCAGCCTATGCTCATTAAATGTAAATCAAATAATTGTTTACAAGAAAACATCGTTAATGTGAAATTTACAGACTATCAAACTTTTTCACTTACGAACATTTTATACGTACGATGTTTAGTGAAACGGGCCCCAGTTTGATAACTACTTTTTAACGTTTTACGCTACCAAGCTAAAACGTCACTACTGAATTAGCTACATGTAGCAACATTTAATATATCATCATAACTCACAGATAATATTAAAGGTACATGCCCACTCAGTAGGCACAGAATGTTCTTTATAGGGATTACATAAGTGTATATTGTGTCACTACTCCACCAGTTCTAAAACTTACGAGTGCCCGCTATACAGATATAATCATTTAGTAATAATTATTTTACTGATATTAACTCGCGGTGGTATCAGGTTATTTTCATATGCAAAAGAGGCATGATATTTTAATTATTTATACTAATTAGATGCGTCACCTGAAAACATAATATTTTCGACAGATTAAGTATGATCATTGTACATCAAAAGATAAAAATAAATACAGAGACTAACTAGTAATGTCCGTTAACATTTTAAGGAAACACGGTTATCGCTTTTGATATCAAATTGGAAATTCACGTCTGATATAAAATGTTTAATAGTGTCAATCAATACGTGGGTGAATGCATGTTTATTTTACCAGAACATGTCTCACATGATGTCTCTGATATAAAGAACATTTTGTGCCTAGTGAGTGGGCATGTGCCTTTAATCTCTCTAATTTCTGCCACTGAGCTGTATTCGATAACAATGGGGGAAACCTAAACTTATGTGAAGTGAGTTAGTGAGGTCAAACTATAGCTGACATCCTGTACTATGTTTACACATACATGGTATTCACATCGTGGGCCAAAGTATAATGCAAATGCATTATAGTTTGGCACGCATGATGAATATGCATGTATTTACTCGTGAATCATACTTCACCACTGTGTGTCGTCTTGTGATAACTATTTTGTTGTATTATATTGTATGCTCAAGGACCAGGGGCCCGTTTCACTAAACTTCTTACAACTAAAATGTTCGTAAGTGCAAATTTAGGATCGTCTGGAAATTTCAATTGACGGATTTGCATTTATTGAGCATAGGCTGCATATGCAGCCTTTGCTCAATAAATGTAAATCCAATAATTGTTTACAAGGAAACATTATTAATGTGAAATTTACTGACTATCATAAGTTTGCACTTACGAACATTTTAGTTGTACGACGTTTAGTGAAACGGCCCCCTGTAGGCCTATTGCTGAATACACATTACCATATATATATAGTATAAAGCAGGAATACAAAGAATCAACAGACGACACAATTTAATTAAGCTGTAAGGGTATGAATTCATCATTCGCCAGCTGTGGTTCATGGAACATATACAGTGGAACCTCTCTAAACCGGACACCCTGGGGACCTCCCAGGGTGTCCGGTTTAGAGAGGTTCCACTGTAATTCCGATGTAAGAGCAATGACACACACGCCTGTGCTTAATGCAATCATGAACACTGATCAACATCAGCGTTATTTGACAGTGAAATCGGTCATCATTTAACACATTGATCTGGCAATTATGTTCGGCTTCGAGAGATTCTACTGTAGTAGTCTTGAGTGTAGTTACTTTCGTACGATAGTAACTCCACCTGCCCATCTATAGACACACCGTTGACCTTTTTAGACCTTTAATTGGCCCAATATGAGGCCATGTTTGTAATGCAATATATACCCACTGTGCACATAGCCGATTCATGTGAAATGGGAACTTCCAATTGAAAAGATGACGGGTAATGAGGCATCTTCTATGGTCGGCGTGATTAAGGTCAGCTTTGGTCGTCGTTAAATGATGGTCCTAATGCTACTAAATAATATAGACACATGTGGGCCGTTTCACTAAACTTCGTACGACTAAAATGTTCGTAAGTGCAAAATTATGATAGTCTGTAAAATTCACATTAACAATGTTTTCTGGTAAACAATTATTGGATTTACAGTTGTTGAGCATAGGCTGCAGCCTATGCTCAACAAATGTAAATCCATCAATTGAAATTTCCAGGCGATTCTAAATTTGCTCTTACGAACATTTTAGTCGTACGAAGTTTAGTGAAACGGGCCCCAGATATATTGGTGGAATAGAATATATTGGTCATGGTCTACACTGGCGAATAAAAAATGTCATATTTAGCTGAAATATAATATTCATTTCATCACAATGTATTACTATTTCACACATTTGTGTTGATCGTGTCATATAATAATGGGCCGAGGTGTCACATTGGTGTTGCCACCTAGATCAATATAGAAGTCGATGAATAATATTTAGCATGACATAGTAAAACATTCAACATATAAAATATTATCATTTTTTCGCTAATTTTATCTGATGATTTAATATGGAAGTATTTACATTTTATCAGAGACGAGTACATCGAGTAGCATAGTAACGTAATGCACCTCTGTAGACGATATCACCATCATTGCTAAGCGTACTTATCTAGCTAAGTATACTTTGAAGGAGTAATAATGTATTATTTCATATATAACTAAAGACTATATATTTGATAATTAAAAGTATACAGTATTATTATATTGAATTTATTACATTATCACAGCCATTTTGGCTGTGATAATGTAATAAATTCAGTATAATAAAAATGAATAAATGTATCCTTAAATTGGTAATTTCTCCTTCAAAGTGTACTACAGGTAATCTCATCAACTGTCAACATAACATCATCATGCATACAATTATACAGCTGTGTGTTAAGTGTCAGATCAAGATATTGTTATTGTTGTATATCTTGTGTATATGTATCATGTTTACGTGCTCAGGCTATTGTAATATAGAGTGACCTTAACTGCCAACCCCACTAGAAAGATCAAAGCATATTCTATAAACATATTGAATAAATATTTACCCGGGACATGATTTGCAAACATATATATAACTCTCGCTCGTTATGACAACAGTGTTATTGCATTGACGAGTTTTGCACATGTGTTACCTGCTCAGGCTCTACGCGATTCGCGGGTCAATTAATAAACCCTTCAAACGGTTCCTTAACAGCAGTTAAAACATAAAACTGCATCAGTGGGCTAGCACTAATTATACAAAACGACCAATAAGGCTTATTTCCTCATGACAGGTTACATATGATAATATTTATATGAGAATTTCGCAAGCAGGGCTATCTACGGAAGCCCATTAGGGCCACTTCACTTTTTTTTTTATCTTTTCTTGAATTTTCGAGATCTTTTCTTGAATTTTCAAGATGTTTTCTTGAATTTTCAAGTTCTTTTCTTGAATTTTCAAGATCTTTTTCTTGAAAATTGAAGAAAACATCTTGAAAATTCAAGAAAAGAACTTGAAAATTCAAGAAAACATCTTGAATAAATGGAAATTAAAAAAAAGTGAAGTGGCCCTAATGGGCTTCCGTAGCTATCCACTTTCTCGCTATGTAATAATGTGAGACCATACAAAATGTAAACATAAATAATTATAATATTGTAACAACATGATACTGTGACCACTGCTATGGAGCCCCGCAGGGGACATGGATTTTTTTATTAATTCGTTCCCACGACATAACAATTCGTTACCACGAATTAACAATTCGTTCCCTCGAATCAACAATTCGTTCCCACGATATAACAATTCGTTCCGTCGAATTGAAAATTCGTTCTCACGAAAGAACAATCCGTTCCCTCAAATTAGCAATTCGTTCATTCGAATTAACAATTCGTTCCCACGAAATAACAATTCGTTCCCTCGAATTGACAATTCGTTCCCTCGAATTGACAATTCGTTCACATGTATTAACAATTCGTTCTCACGATATATATCGTGGGAACGAATTGTAATTGTTATATCGTAAGAACGAATTGTTATATCGTGGGAACGAATTGTTAATTCGAGGGAACACATTGTTAATTTGAGGGAACGGAATATTAATTCGAAGGAACGGATTGTTATTTCATGGGCACGAATTGTTAATTCGAGGGAACGAATTGTTATTTCGTGGGAACGAATTGTTTATTTAGTGGGAACGAATTGTTATATACATCCCCTGTGGGGCTCCGTACATTGCACATGTACGTCACGCGTTCACGGGTCAGTGAGTACAGTGATTACAAAATGTTCAGAATGTATGTGAAACAGATATGTGTATGTGACTGGAGAAATGGGGTTTAATCGGCTTGCGACCAGTGTAGATCCAGACCAGCCCGTGTATCCGCACAGTCTGATCATGACCTGCACTGTTAGCTATTCCGTCAAGGAAACACCCGTCATGTTTCTAACACGCACAGTGGGGTCAGCGTGTAAGTACACACACGAACGAACACGACAGGTTGGTTCCAACTTGTCGTGTTCGTTCGTGTGTGCACTTACACGCTGACCCCACTGTAGATTGATATCAGGCTAGAGGAGTGTGCTATTTGATCAGGAACGACACTGGTTACAAATCCCTTCATCCCCATGTCTCCAGTCAGAGAAACATAATAGTATACATATCGGAAGACGCACATCATTGTGCAAGGAGTGCACGTACGAAAGCACAACACAAACAATCATGCAATGAGTATTATATTAAAGCTATAAAAAAAAATAATGACAGACGATAATAAGTTGCTGGAGGTCAATCGATGAGTCCAAATATAGGTATAAATGACAGACGATAATAAGTTGCTGGAGGTCAATCGATGAGTCCAAATATAGGTATTCCAGGTGTATTACATGTCATAGCCTCGTTTTCGTGTGGAATAACTACATAATAAAGTGCACGTGCATGCATGTCAATATAATAGTGTATCTCGGTGCCCAAAATAGACATGTAGTGTGGCTCAGTGGTATCGAAGCGGGAGAATGTCCATACGTTTGCAGAACGTTTGTTCATTTTATCTGGTCGAGAGTTCGAACCTCATAAAATGCATTACTTTTTGTCGATATAATTCTGTTCTTTTTATGATTGCTTGCTGGAGAAGGGAATAAGTGAAACGGCGAGGGTTATCTCTATTGCTGTATGAAGTTATCTATATTGCTGTATGACCTCAATGTGACATGATCGGCGAGAACATACTCCATATTCTTCATTTACACACATATGCAATGTGCATTTAGTTATTAGTTTTCTTCAAAGTGAGACTAACGTTCTTCAGTTAATCTATCTCATCTCATGCGTAGTTAATGTCATTTGTATGAGCAACACACATAAAAAAGAAATATAAATATAAATAAAATATAAACAAGTCAAAATATATGTATGAAAAACTAAGATTCGAACTCACTACCTACGGCATTATATCCGTCACTCTAACCCCTCGACTACATAAGACTTGATAACAAATCTCAAAATCAATATTGAAATGGAATACTGGCACGGGTATACTTTATAAAAAGTATACCAGCCTGACATGGCGTTGTTTACATGCTTTGTTTATATAAACATTGGTGTATATTATAATAAACATGGAATTCCTGTAGGTATTTGCCTGTTTATTATGGCGCGTCGCTATAGTCATGATCGATATATTGCGATTGACAAAATAGTTTCTCATACTGGACCAGTGGGTAAACTGGCGGCCAACGGTGGCACTTGATTTTAATGTTGCACTGCATGCGTTCGATCCTCACTTTGGCCATTATATATAACACAAAATTAAATATTGTTTTTGTGTTTTCTTTTTCTTTTTAATGCATCTTTATTACATGTAACAACAATTGACATGGTAATTATGAACCACATGCATTTACGTTTATTTATTTATTTGTTTATTATCTGAAGTGAGAGGTTTATTTTTCGACATGGTGTTCTCCGTAACATATTTGCATTTGTAGTGAGTCGAGGTACACTTTCACAATAATACACGAATAAGCAGAATGCATTTCACAATGATTAGGTTCAAAGTGAAGTGTTTTATAATGTTGTGTAAAAGTAAATGCACGACTGCTTCTGGATGTGTGCGTTACCTCTGGCGCCAAAATAGTAAAAGCGAGAGAAAAATGTGTGCCTTTGGCAGGATTCGAACTCACGATCGTCCGATCACCAAACAGCAGATCTACCCACTAGAGTACTAAACGATGTTACTATTATTAGCAATTCTATGGAATGTTAATTCGTTTGCGCTGGTATACAAATAAACATGTCTACAACATATGACGTAAACTATTTAAAAATAGCACGTGTTTACAACAATATTTACAATAATAACGCGCCAGCTCAAAGCGGTACACCTCTACCTGTCTCACCTATTCTGTGTTTTGTTTATGACCGGTTTGTTTGTAAACAAGTAGCAAGTTATCGTCTGCGGACTGTTTATAGATCAGGTGTATTATCATAGCATAGCCTCGTTTTCGTGCATAATTTATACATTATAAAGTGCACGTGCTTGCATGTCAATATAATAGTGTAGATTGGAGCTCAAAATAGACATGTAGTGTGTGGCTCAGTGGTATCGAAGCTGGAGAAAATCCATACGTTTGCAGAACTTTTGTTCATTTTATCTGGTCGAGAGTTCGAACCTCATAAAATGCATTACTTTTGTCAATAACATTCTGTTCTTTTTATGACTGGTTGGTGGAGATGGAAATATGTGAAACGGCGAGGGTTATCACTATTTCTGACCTCAATTTGATATGGTCGGCGAGAACATCCTCCAGAATCTTCATGTACACATATATGAAATGTGCATTTAGTTATTAGTTTTCTTCAAAGTGAGACTAACGTTTTACATGTAATCTATATCTTGCTTAATTAATGCAATTTGTAAGAGGAACACACATAACAAAAATAATATAATAAAACATAAACAAATCAAAATATATGTGCATGAACAGCTAAGATTCGAACTCACTACCTACGGCATTGATATCCGTCACTCTTACCCCTCGACTACATAATACTTGATAACAAACCTCAAAATCAATATTGAAAAGGAATACTGACACGGGTATATTTACCTGTCTCACCTATTCTATGTTTTGTTTATGACCGGTTTGTTTGTAAACAAGTAGCAAGTTATCGTCTGCGGGCTATACACGGATAGTTGTTTTTCTTTATCAGTTGAGCGTCGATGTCAATACAATACAATACAATACATTTTATTCACTCTAAGCCACATACGTGACACACGAGGTATACAATAGATTACATAATACAACGATGGGTAAAAATACAAAATGCATATGTATAAGCTCACTAGTCATTATAACCATAAAGCATTTCTTAGAAAAATAGCTAAATTTCTTAATTGCTTTCAAGATTTTTTCTCAAATAGCTGTGCGAATTTTAAAATATTTGGTCTTCTAAAATAAAATGGCTTGATATGGTTTGAACAGTTTCACATGAGACACGCCATGTGGTATTGTACCTACGAAGATGTGTGATATCTCATAAAACACATTCACACGATTTATGATATTTTCCGTAAATAACGTGTAAAGATGACGAAATATTCACAGCAAAATGCGGATTCCGCATTTGCTGTGAACGTTGCATCAACTTCCGACGTCTTGCTTTCCTATATAATAACTCTCTCAACTCTATATATGTCTATTTAGTATATACATGAATACCCGGATTATGGCAGTGTGTTGATAACTAAAGTTTTAAGCTAGTATCTCACTGGGCTGCGACTGTTGGCGACAAATTGCGAACGACATTCGCGAGGGAATTTCCAAAATGTCTCGAAACGTTCGCAGGTGTTCTCAATTTCCTCGCGTGAGTCGCAGGGCCTCGCTCTCGTATCGCTGGAATTTTGAACATGTTCAAAAATTCGCGCGACAAATGTTCTCTCAAAATATTGAGTCGTCGCAGTTGTCTGGAACCCGTCTCGAACTCTTCTCAATTTACTTTCCGCGAGTCAGAAAGTGCGAGAAATGTGACACAACTTTGTGAGGGGTTGGCGACCTATGAAACTAAATTGTGATTGATTGGAGACAAACATGAAAATCTGACGACATTCGCACGAATGTCGCACGAATGTAGCACGAATGTCGCGCAAATTTCGTGCGAATGTCGCATTTATTCGCAGTTTGTTCGCTTGACGTCTGATGACAAAATGATTGAAAATAGTTCTCAATTGTAACGTATAACTGTCGCGCGACATTCGCAATGCCACGGCAATGACATAACTTACAGTGAATCGTACAGTGATCGTACTGTACAGGCTGACATGGATCTATAATCAAATCCAAAGTCACTAAGCCAGCTTTTGTCAGATGATGTTGTCCTGCGTCATCAGATAATGATACATGGCAAGTCAAATGCACAATATTTCCCTAAGCCATGGTGTGTATATTAAACCCTTGTTTAGGCTCCTCATTGCCTAGTGTAGGCTCAGATTGCCAATCGCAATTGCACAATATATATCTAAACCATGTTGTATCTTCAACCCTTGCTTAGACTCTCAATGCTTAGTTTGGGTTCGGATTGTCAATTCCAATTGCAAACCTAAACCATGGTGTGTATATTAAACCCTTGTTTAGGCTCAATTTTGGCTCAGACTGCCAATCCTACTTACAATCATAAATAATCATTGATGAGCCTAAACAAGGGTTTAAGATACACACCATGGTGTGTATCTTAAACCCTTGTACTAACCGTTGTACGACTAAGAAGTTTGTAAGTGCGCACTTGGAAATTTGAATATCATTTACAGCGATTGGCGATGTTGGTAATGTTTTAGTAGGTGTATTCGCATGTAATAATGTGTACATGTAGGCGAATAAATGGTAGCATAAGTAGCCACGTTAATGTGAAAAGCAAATTAATAAAAGTGTTCGTACGAACATTTTTATCGTACACAATTTAGTGAAACGGGCCCCTGATATAAGGTTTAGGCGCTCGAACCCTAGTTTAAACATTCATTGTGCACATCAGTAGCCGATTTAACCAAAATTGCAAAGTATACTTATCTTGCTAAGTACACTTTGCGGGAGACATTTTCAATTTAAAATTAAATTTATTTATTTTGATTATACTGACTTTATTTTACTATCACCGTTTTGTATTATAATGTAATAAATTCAGTATAATAATTATGCATACTGTTAATCATCAACTATATGCAGTCGTTCGTTCTATATGAAATAATGCATTTCGGGAAATAAATGATTACTCCCTCAAAATACACTTTGCTAGATAGGTATACTTTGCAACTTTGGTGAAAAGGCTATAGAACCCGAACTAAGGCTATAGGCGCCTGCACTCGGGTTTAAGCTCCAAACCACGTTTAGCTAATCATTCTGAATTTTACTCAAGACACTGGAGAAATGGGGCTTATGGGATTTGTGACCAGTGTAGCTCCTGATAAAATAGCACACTCCTGTAGCGTGATAACGATCTATATTGCTTGTTAGATGTATGACGAGTGTTTCATTGTGATTCATGGAATGCGAACAATGTAGATCCAGATGCACAGTCTGATCTGGACATACACTGGTCGCAAAAGCCATTTACGTTTTTCTCCACTCACAGCAGCATAATATTATGTTGCATGACGGCCTTGTTTTCAATTCGTGGAATTCACAATGTACCGACTCTTTGTGATCAGTTAGTGGGCCTCACTACCTCACCCAGTTAGAACATAACAATAGACCAGAACAGTTAGAAATACATTGTACATATAAGTTATGTACAGTGTATTATATTTAAACTGTCGTTTAGCGACACTGTCAATATTTTATTTTCTTACAAACACCGGTTGCTAGTTTTGTTATCATTTACAGTGTATTATTTTGATGTATTATTAATACAACTGACTGCCATTATTAGAAGATATTGTAGTTGTTTATTTAACTGATTTCATGAAGTGGCAAATCATATCATTTTTCTAAAATTGTATTATGGCTGGTCGTTTATGTACACAATAATTATATTTATCTTTGATATTTGCTAATTCGAAGTTATTCTGTTCATAGAGTTAACGCGAAATTAAGGTCATACATGAAAACTGACTCGGTGTTAACTTTCTGAATAACTAACTCGGGTCTCGTAAAACAAGGCTTATCTCATTTCGTTCAGCATTGCCCGAAACATCGATAACATCATACGTATGCGAATTAATGTGGATGTGTATTTTGACGCAGAATGTCATTTTCATGTACAAAATGAGCCACAATTTAACACTGTACTTTCCGGCCTCGAAAAGTGATATGCGATAAGAGTTTTTAGCCATGGAAGTATGAAAATACCCAGGGTCACTTGACCTTATTATAAGTGGTTCATTCGTTGCTATTTTGGAATTAGTATACACTATTAAATTTCTTAGTAATGTTATGAGAAATGTATAACTTACATCCACTACCGCCTGCGCTAATTTTACCAAAAAATGTCAATTTCCTTTCTTCAAAAGTATAAGTGAATATTGTGTTTGAAATCAGGCAGCTTGATTGCCTGAGCCTGAGCTGTTCTACAGCTCAGGCTCAGACAATCAAACTGCTTGATGGTGAGTTGACATTGCCGATATATGTTCAGTAATGTTGATAATCTGGGCACGATTAACGCAGGCGGTTGTGTAGCACTTGACGGTATTTATTGTGACCAGTGTACGCCCTGATCATATTACCATTTTTCGCCTACATGTGCAAATCATTACATGTGAACACACCCACTAAAACATTACCAACATCGCCAATATTCAAATTTCCAATTTCACACTTACGAACTTCTTAGTCGTACAATTTTTAGTGAAATGGGCCCCAGACTCCAAGTGACTGTGACTAGCCTGTGGATCTGCACAGTCTGACCAGAATCTGCACTATCGCCATTCCATCAATGAAGCATCCGTCATGCTTGTCACAAGATCGTTATCGGGCTATATGTGGCGATGTGCGTCACTTTATCAGGAGCTATACTGATCACAAATCCCATAAGCCGCATTTCTCCAGTCACAGCCACATATATTAAACAGCATATTATGTCACATGTCCTTAGTGTCCAGTATAACATAACCCTGTTGCGACTTTAGGTAAAGTATTTATTTTTAAATGATTTTATTAAACAATATACATGTACACGTACAGGGGGGTCAGCGTGTAAGTGCACACACGAACGAACACGACAGGTTGGTTCCAACCTGTCGTGTTCGTTCGTGTGTGCACTTACACGCTGACCCCACTGTATATCATATGTGATTCCCTTCGGAGGTTATTGGAAATTTCTACCGTAGAACATTTCTAAAGCGGACATCCTGTGACCCCCCTCCCCACATTGTTTTTAATCTAGATGGGTTTCACTGTAATTGATTTCATTGTCATGTCTGTTCATGATTGAAATTACAAAAAGTGTTCATGTAGCGCTTAATTACAATGGAACCTCTCTAAACCGGACATCCTGGCGACCTCCCAGGGTGTCCAGGTTAGGCAGGGTCCATTGTATATGTTTTGTTTACGTTTCTAACGTATTTCTTTTTTATATTTTGCCGGAGTCCTATGAATACATTGTATTCTATGGAATCAGATTTTGGCATACCTAAAACCTTTTTATGTTACACATTATTAGAATAGCTCTAATGGTATAAACCTGTTAACTTATCGGGTCTGTGTGGCCACGTGGTGTAATCACTCAGCTGTGTTGGAACAGGTCTGCTTCGGTCAGTAGTCAGGTGCATAAGAGACCGCTTCAAGTCTTGCACCTACAACGGGGAGTACTAGACGAGAAAATCATGCTCACGGAAATCCACAACCGACGCCTGTGTGTAACTAAGGGGTTCATTGGCTCCGCTAAAGTATGGGAACCAATCAGAGGCCATGTTATATAAATGGCGTCAGCTGATAGACCAAGGCTTTCATAAATACCGTAAAGGGTGTATCTGATCGTAATGGATGGTAAAGGAGCGTAATAGGATTACAACACTCCTCCCCGTTTTATTTGGGAAGAAGTTGTGGTGTACGGTATCAATTAAATGAATCATGTGGATCAAAAGTTTATGTTATAAGGAAATTGGATCCTATGGCAAGTAGTAGAATTACTCAATGTAGGGCTATATGAATGTTGCAGTAGTTAATTACATATAGGGGTTGTGTAGACATGAAACATGTATACACATGAAATATTTTACATAATAACAATATGTTGAGGCATATCTTGCGCTCAAAAATGTAACCGTCAACAATAACGATTTCTGCCATACATGTGAAGAAAAATACAATGTAACTCATGTAACTCATAAGATACCTTGTCCACAAGGTATGTACAACAGTCTGTCTACAGACAATGAAAAATGGTAGCAGGTCTGCCAATAAAATTACAGGAATATAAAAAGTAGATCAAGAGTACGGGAATTCATCAGGATATATACATACGTTTGGTGTAAAAACAAGAGTTTGAGCACATGTATCAGCTTTCACAATAGATACGGGATGCGTCAACAGTACTCGAGCGAGATAGAGGAAAGTCGAGAAAGATTAAGAGAAATTGATGTTGAGAGATGGGTCTGTATACCTCATTGATCATCACGGCCAAGAGGATGAAATGGAGACGACCACCCTGAATCAAATTCGGTACAAACATTAGCGTTGCACACCTGCCGTACCACTGTCAGGGGCAAAGACTTCACCTCCACAATCCTCCCACAAACTGACTCAATATGCCAAGGAGTGTTGGTGTGCCTTTTGCTGGTGGCATGCAAATAGGGCGAGTCAGTCTCGAGGAGGACCTTGGACAGATCCAGAGCAGCCAGAATCGACGACGCAGTCGGGTCACGCAACACTGTGTTTGCGAATCCAAAATGAACATTTGGAAATGACCCCAACCACCTCCTCAACTCATCCACCCCACCAACAAAACAAACAGTGGCGATGAATACGTAAATGGCACAGGCCCATCTCCACAATAATCTGTCTCACCTCCTCAGCAGCCGAGCCATCTCCATGATCTCTCGTGTGAAGAACGAGCACCTTGTCATACCGCTCAGCCAAGGGCAACACACGCCGCAGGAACGAGCGCTGAGACTGGAACCTCTCCTCTCGGCACAAACGTCTGTTAGGACAGTTATAATGCCGACAGGAGGAGGTGAAATCCAGACCAACCTCGCCCACCGCCACGAAGTCATCCCGGCTCAGCATGTTCTCGATCTGAACAAGGTGATCGTGCCCCACCCGGGAAGAGCCTACCTGGTGAGGGTGAACTCCAATAGTGCAATGCACATGTGGGGAACCCCGCACCTGGGGTGGGGAGCCCGCAAGGACCACGAAGATGGAAATACATAGTTGCCAACCAGGTGGGACAAATGGATACCCTGATGGTCAGTACCCGCCTCCAGATCAATGAAGTTGGAAAAACGAGTGTTTGTGTTTAGAAGGGTGTCAAGGTGGAAATGAGTATCGATGTACTCGGGTGTGGAATCTTGGACTGCAAGGGGCAATGTAATGAATGGGGACTGGTGGTGTAGAAATTCTATATGTACATTTGCTGGCAGTGTGGAGATAATTTTTACTAGTATCTTCCAGTGCATTAGGGACAGAATGTGATTGGGGGGGGGGTGCAATTTCAAAGTAGGTTGGAATGGGTCGGGAAGCTGATTCGCAGTAGTGTTGGAATGCGGAGACCTCAATGTCTGAGAAAAGTGTGTGTTGCGTGTAAGTAGTCCAGAATGGAAAGTGTGATGTAGAAAAGTGCAAGTCTGATGTGTCCTTGTTGAAGTGCACTAGTTGGAGATGAGGTTTCCACCTGGTTACTGCTTTCATACAGCTCCAGCAAGCAAATGTCGGTGATGATTGTGGAGGAAGGTGAATGGTAATACAGTGTAGACGTAAATGTCGAGTGCTGGTAGGGCATAGTAAGCAGGTTGGATTGTTTCTGTGTTTGACAGGGAGATTGTTGGAATTTATGACATGCATCTCCTGCAACACTAGCTCCACGGCCTCAACGTAGCCTACCTCCTCTTCCAGTGACATTGTAGGTAGTCAGTAGTCGATATTCCACACCTCTCCAGGAGCTCTGCTGTTTTATTGTGATAAATACAGGTTATCCTGCAAGGGCAAGAAAATAATAGGTTGATATATACATGTATATAATGTATATAACAATTATTTAAAATATTGAATTACTAATGTAGATAGTTTATATAAGTTTATGTTTCGCGGTGGAGTCTGGCGGCTAGGGGAATAGTTTAATTTGAACCTAGTAAATTACTTTTACTTTATAATTCAATGACGATATGCACATGTAACAACAAATATACAAAATAGCATGAAACAACAATCATGAAAAATATTAGCTATTCCAAGAACCGAGATGGACGTCTTATCTGTCTACCAGATCTGGATTGCTGCCCCCGGACA
The DNA here is from genome assembly GCA_029237695.1 of Conchocele bisecta. Classification (NCBI taxonomy): domain Eukaryota; kingdom Metazoa; phylum Mollusca; class Bivalvia; order Lucinida; family Thyasiridae; genus Conchocele; species Conchocele bisecta. The sequence continues at coordinate 69,868,322 of CM055266.1, forward strand.
GGCTGTTGGCCGAGAACCAGGGTATCGGAAACCTCAGGGCCGACACTCGCCTGTGGGGTACCCTGCGAACAGACGGCGCCACTCACAGGAAGATGCCATCCCTGCTGCTCCCCATCCCCTACTGTATTTGCATTTTGTACAACAGGTACAACACCTCGACGTGGGGTACCCTGTGAACAGTCGGCGCGCCCACGAGGAAGCGAGGTCTCTGGCATAGGGTCAACAAACATGTCCAAGCCAACAACACCAGATTCACCATCGACGTATGGTAGTGTGACATCTAAGTCGTCCACCTCGACATTCTCGGTAACTGACTGGTCACCCTGACTTGGTGTAACGGCGGGGGTAAGAACATCATGGCGTTTTCGCCGCAACCAGATAGGAATATGGGTGTCGCGGCATAATTTGAGCCTATCATGGTGGAGAACCTTCTCTGCCTTCCTGTCTGCTACAGTATATAGTGGCGGGGCACTTCTCACCACGATATGCGGTCCTTTCCAAGGTGATCGCAGCTTGGAACTGACGCCTACACCTTGGCGGAAGTGTCCCTCACAAATAGAAGATCTCCAACCTCATAAACATTTTCCAAGATACTTAGGTCATAGTCTCTTTTCTGACGTATTTGGGCAGTGTTTATGTGTTCTCTGGCAATCTTGTGGACCCTAGCGAACTCCTTGTCGAGATGTTGCACCCACTCATAAGGAGTGTACCTTTCAAGTTGGGTTTCAGATGGAGGGAGCAACAAATCGACAGGTTGAATAACTTCACGCCCAAGCATAAGCCGATTGGGCGTGAAGCCAGTTTGACGATGCTGCATTGAACGGACAGCCATGGCTAGTAGGTGGATATCTTTGTCCCACTCTCTGACTTTGCCGTCAATGCAACATCGGATCATTTGGAGAACTAGTCTGTTGTAAGTTTCAACCTGACCATTGCCCGAGGGCTGATAGGGAGTGGTGCGTTTGCGGGTAATCTCCAGGAGTTCACAGAATGCCTTAAGCAAATTACTTTGGAAATTCGAGCCTTGATCTGAGAAAATCTCTAGAGGACAGCCAAAGTAGGAGATAACTTTAGCGAGGAACTCCTGGGCAACCGTCTGTGCAGTCTGATCAGGTAGGGGTATCATGTCAAGCCATTTTGTGAATTGGTCTATGACCATCAAGATATAGACATTCCCATTTGTGCTTTTGTTAAATGGGCCTAATATATCAAGATGGACCCTTTCCATTGGGAAACCAGAGTGAAATTCCCGTAACGAGGCTCGTGGTGTGGAGCGTAATTTCTTATTCTGGTTGCATACATGGCAACAACGAACATACTCCCTGCCGTCCCGGGACATACCATACCAGTGAAATGATTGTTTCAGTCTGGCGGTAGTCTTATCGATGCCCAGATGGCCAGCGTGCTTGGCATCATGGCACAAAAACAGCACTTGGTTCCTTAGGCCCTCAGGGACGACAAGCAGTGAACGAGCGTGGTTATCTTCTTCCCACCGATAATAGAGGACCCCCCGCCAAATGTATAGATGGTCTCTACACATCCAGTAAGACCGGGTGGCGGGACTGGAAAGCCGGAGTTCCTGCTGAGAGGGATCGTACTCCGATTCAAGCCAGCCCAAAATTGGTTCAATATCAATATCTTGAAGCTGTATTTGTTTGAGCTCGGCAAATGAAAATGAACCAACCCAATTGGTAATGGGATCAGCCTGGGGTACGTGGGGTATGTCACTATCATCAACAGGGTTTGTCTGTGGTGATGACGTAGTGACTGGATCCGTGAGTACTACAGGTGGAGTGGGCGGATCAAGTGGAGTGGTTGGGTCAAGTGGAGTGGTTGGGGTGGGTGGATCAGAGTTTTGTAACCCGCCTATGTGGATAGCTCTTACTGCAAGAGGGATTACGTCATCAACGTCATCTAGAAACCTTGACCATTGAGTATGGGCCCTCTCGCAGTAAGCACAGCCTCCATAGGGAAGACATTTAGGATCTGTCCCTGCAGAATAACAGTCACATGGGGGTAGGGTGTCTGGAATCCTGGACAGAGCGTCACAATTGATATGATCTTTGCCCGATCTGTGGAGGATCTCCATATCGAATTGTGACAACTCTTCCAGCCAACGTGCTAGTTGACCTTGGATGTTCTTACACCGTGTCAACCAGATCAAGCTGTTATGGTCTATTCTCAGGTAGAACTTCCGCCCCAGGAGATAATGGCGGAAATGGCGACAGTATGTAATTACGGCTAAGAGTTCCTTTCTAGTCGTACAGTAGTTTTTTTGTGTTTTCAATAATGTATGACTTGAAAAACAAATTGGCTTGATTTCCTTGTCTTGAATCTGTGACAATGATGCCCCAAGTTGTTTGTCGGAGGCATCAACGTCAAGAATGAAAGTGCCATCCTGTGTAGGGAAAGACAAACAGGGTGCTGTAGTAACGGCATGTTTTAATTTCTCAAATGCGATGGTGTGACATGTTGCCCATGGCAACGGACCTTTTACGGTAGTGAGCTCGTACAAACAGGATGCAATATCCGCAAAGTCCTTGGTATGGTCTCTATGATAGTTGAGAAAACCCAGGAAAGACTGCAGTTGCTTTTGGTCTGAGGGCAGGGGCCAGTTTATGACTGTTTCCACCTTTGACGGTGATATCTGTATACCTGCCTCAGATACAGTCTTCCCCAAGAATTCAACTTCCTGTTTGAGTAGTTGGCACTTCGCAGGCTTCAATTTGAGGTTGTGCTGACGAAACCGTTCAAAGACCCTTTTCAAATTGTTCAACGAGTCTTCGACAGATTTCCCAAGAACGATAATGTCATCAAGATATGCCAGCACTTACCTTCCTCCACAATAGCCCACGGAGAACCAATTGAACAGCCCGCTGAAACGTAGCAGGCGCATTACAAAGTCCGAACGCCATGCGTACGTGCTGAAATTCACCAAATTTTGTGACAAATGCAGTTTTTGATTTCGAGTCTGGGTGTAAACGAATTTGGTAATACCCCATGGCCATGTCAAGACAATTGAAAAACTTTGTCCCTTGTAATGTATCCAAACAGTCCGATATATTTGGAATTGGAAACCGGTCTTTAACCGTTGATTTGTTCAATAAGCGATAATCTAAACAGCATCGTACAGCGCCATCACGTTTACGGACAAGTACTGGTGCGGACGCCCATTCAGATGTTGAGGGCTCTATAATGCCAGTGTCAAGTAACTTCTGTAAATGCTCTCGCTCCTGATCCTGGAAGCCTAGTGGTGTGCGGCGCATCCTCTCCTTTACAGGAGGGGCTCCGCTAGTATCTATATGGTGATACACACCATCCAGACATCCCAGGTCCATTTAGTCACGAGCGAAAACATCGCCAAAATCAACCAACAACTGACGGAGTTGATTTTGTGCGGATTCATCAAGCCCTGTACATGACTTTACATACAGGTCGTGTAGGTGTGGAGGTAGTACGGGGGATGGTACGGATGGTTTTACATGTGTTTTTACAGGCGTTACCCTGTATGTTGGTTTTGGTGGGGGACCGGCAATGCCGGTTTCACTGTACTGCTGTTCAGTTAATAATGTACAATGCTCCGCTAGACCAATCAATCTACCCTTCTTGAAGTGCATGTACGCATCCGAGTCGTTAATACTTTTGGCACTAAATGATGGTCCTTTACCATACATGGAGGCAATCATGGCACCATTCTTGCATGGCAACGGCTCGAACACGTACGCTTCATCACCGGGTTGATCCGTAAAACATTGCACAAAACCAACCGTCTGTGGGGGTACTACAACTTTCTTTGTGACATGTACACGGGCAATGTGGATTTGGTCATCAGTGGCAGCAGATTTGAGTTTTGCGGGCAGTATTTGCCCATCTATGGCTACCACATTCCGCCCAAAGTCCACAAGACCAGCATATGATGTTAAGAAGTCAATGCCCAAAATAATATTGTCAGACATGGGGGCCACACAGACATTCCATTTATAGTTCCGATGTCCCAATCGGATGTTAATATTTGGGACAATCTTGCCATGAACTGGAACTTCTGCGAGGCCCTTCAGTACAACAGTGTCATGTTGTTGTTGTTGTTTTTGTGGAAGTTTGGAAAATAAATTATCACTGACCAGTGTAATCATTGCCGCCGTGTCAACAACTGCTTCTGTCTGAAGCCCATTGACGACAATGTCCACAACCAGTGACATACCTTTCAATTCCCTAACTACTATAGGGGGTTTCGCTAAGCCGTTGTCAGGGTGACCATGTTTTGATTGAGTTTGGACTGGAAAACGGCCACCTACTGTCCCAGTCCTGTCTCGTTTAAAGAGACCTGTGGTTTTTTGGTTATTTGGGGACTTCTATGTCCATGTTGGTTATTTGGGGACTTCTATGTCCATTGTCTGGTGGAGAGCCCGCACGTACCGGAGAACCAGAACGTCCGGACCGCTCGTATGATGGCGATCTGCCATATTGTCCCTGCGGACTAGGGTATGACCCTAGCCGTTCATATGGTGGTGTACCGCCATATGACCTTGACCCCGATTCTCTTTCTGATTTCCTATAACCCTGGGAAATGGTTGGGAAGGGGTGACTGTCGGTATTGCTGTGGACGGGGCATAGAATCGTAACTTGACTTTGACCGATTATCATGTGTCCTTGACATGCTGTCATACGACCTTGGCCTGTCATCATACGACCTTGGCCTGTCGTCATATGGCCTTGGCTTGTCATCATATGACCTTGGCCTGTTGTCATAGGTCCTTGACCTAATATCACGTGGTGACCTTGGCCCATAATAGTCTCTGTTTCTATATTGGGGCGACCTTGGATACTGGGACCGGTTGTTAGAATAACCCAGGGACCCCCTTGGATACTGGGACTGGTTGTTAGAATAGCCTGTAGACCCTGTTTGAACGTCTGTACGTTTTGGTCTTATTCCAGGCAAGTCTGGTCTGGACTGAAAGTAATTATCTAGCGTTTGTTTAAGTTTTACATCCAGATCAGACTCCCCGGAGAAAGTGACATTTCTCTGCTTGAATGGCTTGCTTGTTTCGCCATATATGGCCTTTTTATTAGCCTGGTATTCTTTAACACCCCTTAAGGCCCCCTGGACGGTCTGTGGATCCTCACCCAGTACACACATGGCAGCCGATTTGTCGATTAGCCCTCTCAAGAAACTCTCTACTGAGACCTGATTCGAATCACTTTGAGTCATGTCGCAGTAGGCATCTTGCGCCAAGTTGGTGAGTCGATGAGCGTAGTCATCCAACGACTCGTCCTCCAACTGACGCGCTAATGTCAATTCCTTACGAGCTGTTTTGTGGTTTAGTTTGGTTGAAAACCGCTCGGTTAAGCTCCGCTTCAATCCAGCATAGCTGTTGAGGACAGTCTCATCTTGCCATTTGGCAAAATCAAGCGCATACCCCACCAGCAAATCGACCAAATTGTTAGCCTTTTTCGGTGATCGCCACCCCCTTCTCTTGGCGACAAGCGAGAATTGAAACAGAAGAAAAGTCTCAATTTTCATTGCTTTATTGTCCCCCCCCCCCAAAAGTAGGTAGCCTCGGTTTCGGTGGACTACGGCTACCATTGGATTCATTATCACTATCATTTATTTTGTAGTTGGAGTTTATCTTGCGTTTGGGAGACATGCCGGACAATGTGGATTTGCCATCATCCGGTCTGCCAGGGGGAATGCCCAACTGCTTTTGGGTTGATTGTTCCGATTTCGAATAAATACAATCCCCAGGAATGACACTTGTAATTTTATCGATCGTAGATTTTTGTGTTTTTGCCAAAGAATTTATCATTTCGTTTTGTGATTGGGTTGTCGCTTTTAAAGAATTAATGTTATTGTGCACAATTTGTAGTTCTGATGCAGTGCGTTTTTCTTGTTTCTGAACCGCGTCGTTTACATAATCAAAATTATCATACAAAATGTGTTTATGCGAGTTTAACTCGTTCACGCTTTCGCAAACTTTCTCAATTTTCATGTCCGCGGTGTCCCTTACAATATCAATTTTGTCATGCAAAAAACTAATGTCTGCTTTAGTAGCCATGGTCCCTTTAATATGGTGAATGTCTATTTTGAGCGACTCCACCATACCGGTCATTTGTTGTTGTTGTTGTTGAATATGCTTGAACATTGATTCCACCGATGAACTTGGTGGATTGTGTTCCAAGAACTCTGATTCGTCTGAGAAGGGCGAAACTGAGTTCACGGACTCATCATCTGAGACGCTAGGAGATTTGGGGCCGCCAGACCCACTCGCAACAGGAAAGGACACCTTCCCTGTCTCAATTAACTTTTCCCAGAAAGACTGGTCTTTCCTGGGAAGGCCTTTTGACGCCAGATATTCTGGTGTCAAACTGCGTCGTTTACGCAGCCTTACAATTTTCTGTGCTCTCGTTATGCCAATGTGGGGCAATGATTGCAACTGCTCCACAGTGGCGGTTTGAATGTTTACACATTCCATTGTCAGAAGACTATTTGCTTCCGTAGCTATTTCTGACATGTTTGTGTGTCTGGTTCCTACACAATTTATGGGAATATAAAAAAATATTGTTGCAACAGTTGTCACCAATAGAAGTCAGTTGTGACTGTCTGACAATGTCTGACAGCACAAAGGTCGTGTGAAATAATTCACACGTGTTACTAAGAAGTGAATAATTGCAAAATAATGCAATTTATTGACAATAAACAACCGTCAATTTCATGAATTTGAAAACAATCCACAGGTTCGTTTCCGACGACGCCAATATTAGAATAGCTCTAATGGTATAAACCTGTTAACTTACCGGGTCTGTGTGGCCACGTGGTGTAATCACTCAGCTGTGTTGGAACAGGTCTGCTTCGGTCAGTAGTCAGGTGCATAAGAGGCCGCTTCAAGTCTTGAACCTACAACGGGGAGTACTAGACGAGAAAATCATGCTCACGGAAATCCACAACCGACGCTTGTGTGTAACTAAGGGGTTCATTGGCTCAGCTAAAGTATGGGAACCAATCAGAGGCCATGTTATATAAATGGCGTCAGCTGATAGACCAAGGCTTTCATAAATACCGTAAAGGGTGTATCTGATCGTAATGGATGGTAAAGGAGCGTAATAGGATTACAACAACATGTAGAATAATAATAAAGCATAACAAAGTTAGTACTTTATAGTTGGGAATACCAATGATAAAATATGCTGCATTGTATAGTTTGTCTTACCTGTGGTCTTCATATTTCCCTCTCCACCTCGACACCAGCACAGCTGGGGCGGTAATGAAGACGTCGCGACGTCGCGCTGCCTTAAGTAGGCGTTGGTTGCTATACGACGTCATCGCCTCTGACGTACGACGTTATTGTTCCTGGCGGAGCTGTTCTCGCGCTGTGTTTCTTTTGTTGCCAGTTTGCTGGCTATATGTGCATCGAACATCATATGTGGCTGTGACTGGAGCAATGGGGCTTATGGGTATTGTGACCAATGTATACTCAACAAAACTAGAAACGTCCCTGTTTTATAGCCGGTGTAGCTCTGTCTATGTATGTACCACATGTTCAAAGTACATGTATTTTAAACCGTGGCGATGTTCAGAATACGATCGTGTAGAGTTTAGCCGATACACACGGTTTACATAGCGGCCAGTGACCGGAACGTTGATTTCCACTTTTTGCACGTGCACGCTATACTTGTCATCGATAAGGTGATTCAGTTCATGTCGTACCATTCATGCGATAGGGGCTATTCGGAAAATTAAAAAACTTCTTTAATTTTTCACTGTTTTCGATATGCCACGGCTTTCCGAAAACGAGCGAAATCAGGCAATTGGGATGCTTGCGGGTGGGATGGCCGCCAGGGCGGTCGCGCCTCGGTTTGGTTGCTGTCGGAAGACGATTGATCGTCTTGCAGCCCGGTACCAGCAGACTGGGGCTGTTCACGACCGGCAGCGACCTGGTAGGCCTCGTGTAACGACGGCTAGAGCCGATCGTTACATTACGTTGACGCACTTACGTCAACGTCGATTGGCAGCCACAGTCACTGCTAGGCGATACGGTGTCTCAGGGCAGACATTCGCAACCGGTTACGTCGTAACGCCCAACCAATCCGGCACGCCGCCCGTACACTGGTCAGATAATGACCCAACGTCACCGTGCTGCCAGACTGTTATGGGCGCGACGTCATCTGAACTGGAGAAGGGCTGACTGGAACCGAGTTTTGTTCACCGATGAATCTCGGTTCACAGTTAGTCATGCTGACGGAAGATTACGGGTATACAGGCGTAAAAATGAAAGATTCACCGATTGTTGCATTGTTGAGAAGAACAGGTTTGGGGGAGGGAGCGTAATGGTCTGGGGTGGGATCATGGGAAACCGGAAGACAGATTTGGTTGTTGTACAGGGCAACATCAATGCACAACGTTATGTTGCAGATGTGCTAAATGCACATGCCTTACCATTTATCCGTCAGCATGGTCCTGGTGTGACATTGATGCACGACAATGCCCGCCCTCACGTAGCCAGGGTCACCACTCAATACTTACAGCAAAACAACGTCGACGTCATGCCATGGCCCGAGGTCTCCCCGGATCTCAATCCCATTGAGCACATATGGGATGAGCTGGGCCGCAAAGCACGAGCTAACCATCAGATTGACAATGTTCGCGATCTTACACGGGCGTTACAACGGGAATGGAGGAATTTGCCCAACGCACTGGTATTGCGTTACGTCACGTCGATGCGGCGTAGGATCATTGCATGCATTCATGCAAATGGTGGCCACACTCGGTACTAACGAGATTTACTGAATTTGCCACATTACTTATTGAAATTCCATCTCTAAACATTAAGTAACACATTTCTGAGTTTTTGTGATTTTTGATTTTGACCCCTACCGCCCTTGGCCGGTTATCTCTCGAATATTTAACAAGATATCCAAATGCAATTTATTGGCTTTGATACAGAAATGAATGAACTTGTTTTTCCATTTTGATTTTTAAAAGTAACCCTTTTGGTTTTTGATGAATCTTTCCTTAAACATGTAGGGACGTTTCTAGTTTTGCTCAGTATAGATCCAGATCAGCCTGTGCATACGCACAGTCTGATCAGGACCTGCACTGTTTATACCATTTCATCAGTGAAACACCCGTCATGAATCTATTAAGCAGTATAGATCGTTATCAGGCTGCAGGAGTGTACGATTTGATCAGCAGCTGCATGTACACTGGTCACAAATCCCATAAGCCTCATTTCTTCTGTCACAGCCACATATACGTCACGAATTATGTCACGCATTAAATGTACACGCCCACTTAGTAGGCACATGTTCTTTATAGGAATTAAATAAGTGTATAATTGTGTCACAATTCCACTAGTTCTAACAATTACGAGTGCCCGCTATACAGATATACTCAGTTAGTAATATTTAATTTACTGATAGTGACGCGCGGTGGTATCAGGTTATTTGCATATGCAAATGAGTCATGCTATTTTTTAATTATTGATATTATTTAAATGCGACACCTGCAAAAATAATATTTTCGACAGATTATAAAGTATAATCATTGCACATCAAAAACTAAATACAGATAATAATAATGCCCATTAACATATTAAGGAAACACGGTTATCGCCCCTGATATCAGTGTGAACATTTACGTCTGATATACAATGTATAATAATGTCAATGAATACGTGGGGTAATGGTGGATGAATGTTTATTTTGCTAGAAAAATGTATATCAGATGATGTCTCTGAACACATATTCGAGGAGATACAGTGGGACCTCTCTAAGCCGGACACCCTGGGGACTCCCAGGGTGTCCGGGTTAGATAGGTTCCACTGTAATTCTGGAATACAAACGCTCCAAGACATGTGTGTGTGTGTGTGTGTGTGTGTGTGTGTGTGTGTGTGTGTGTGTGTGTGTGTGTGTGTGTGTGTGTGTGTGTGTGTGTGTGTGTGTTTGAGCGCGCGCTTTACAATCATGAAGAGACAATGATATCAGATATCGGATATAGATGTCAGTACAACCAATCAAATTAAGGAAACAAATGTGTTATCGGTGTCTGGTTTAGAGAGGTTCCACTGTACGTTCAAAGTAAGAGAATACTTGCAAAATACAATCCTAGAATATGAAAATAACGTATATATACAGTAATTACTGACTGAATACAAATAGTTTTTGATTTATATGCCCACTCATGAGAGCAAGGGGTGGGGCATATTGCTTTCTCTTAGGTCCCGTCCGTACATACGTCCGTTACATATTGAATATTTATTTATGTGTGTGACTGGAGAAAACATGGGGCTTCGCGATCAGTGTAGATCCAGATCAGCCTGTACATCTGCACAGTGTGATCAGGATCTGCACCGTTCGCCATTCCATCAATTTTCACCCATCATACTTCTTAATAAGCAATATAGATCGTTATCAGGCTACATATATCCAAAATATGCAATGTCAAGGTGTATGATCACGTGGTTACAACAACAACAACTTCGCCCACTCCAAAGTAAGTATTATTTGATATTTTCCTTAATATGCAACGGATTTTGATGAAATATGGCGCAGCAAACGTGTCTTCATGACCTGCATTTGGTGGTCTGTGGAGTTTGGCACAGACTTATGTCGTTTTTGCGAAGAATCTATTTCCGTGTTGGGGAGACACGGAAATCGATTCTTCGCAAAAACGACAGAAGTTTGGGCGAAAATACAGAGACCACCAAATGCATCTTAACAAGACGCGTTTGATGCGCCATATTTCATCAAAATCCGTTACGTAATAATGACACTATAAAATAATACGTACTTTGAATCGGTACTTGTTGTTGTTGTTGTGATCATACACCTTGAATGTGTATTATTCTACTAGATAGAACATGAAAAACAGGGGAAATAATCGGTAATGGGAGACCATTATTCCAGTGGAACCTCTCTAAACCGGACACATACAAATGTCAGTTGTGCTTAGTTTTGATACGTTCCCTTGCCAATTACATCCAATGGTAATGTATGTCCATGATCGCAATGCACCAACACATGTCTTGAAGTAGTCATTTGTCTGTTTTACAGTGGAACCTCTATAAACCGGACACCCTGGGGAGGTCTACAGGGTGTCCGGTTTAGAGAGGTTTCACTGTATTGCATCATAAAGAGAAATTTGTGAACCATAACGTTTTTTAGCGCGGATATGATACTACTATGCCACTAAGATCATTGTCTGTTCCATGTTTTTCTGCCGACGAACGTTTGACTATTAAACGCATAAAATTAAAAAAAACATTGAAATGTAAGCACTTTTTCATCAAGAACAAAACAGTCACCCTCCAGATTTCTTTTTATTCTATACACTGGTTACATAAATACAGTCATAAGTCCTATTTCCTCAGGCACAACCACATCCCATACACTATGCTTGTGTTCAGTAGGTTGTATTCGCAACTGGAAATGTGTTTATAAATATTTATAAATGTTATTGCGTTGCACCCAAGTGCTTCTCAACAACTCGATACATAAAATGATTGAAAGCCATCAGATTAGAAACGTGCAAGTTGATACATATAAGACACTGTAACATTCCACCATCAGCCAATATATCCGTAATATCCAATATCCAATATCCAATATCCAATATAACCTGATGAGGTCAAATGTGCAGTGGCTCTTCTTTAAACCGGACACCCTGGGAAGCGCCCAGGGTGACCGGTTAGAGAAGAGCCACTGTAATTCTGGGGGCTCGTTTAATTAAACTTCGTACGACTAAGAAGTTCGTAAGTCCAACATTGAAACCCACAATAACATTTGTTTTGACAGCTGATTTTGGAAAATCATTTGTGGATGTGCTGCATTCAATGGAATACAGTTCAATAAACCCATAGGTACACAATGGTAGCATTAGAGAAACACGAGAAGCACATTTATAGAAATCTTCGTACAAACATTTTTATTGTACGAAGTTTAGTGAAACGGGCCCTTGGTATGTACGTGTGCTGAACTCCAGGGGGCCGTTTCACTAAACTTCTTACGACTAAAATCTTCGTAAGTGCAAATTTAGGATCGTCTGGAAATTTCAATTGATGGATTTACATTTATTGAGCTTAGGCTGCATATGCAGCCTATGCTCAATAAATGTAAATCCAATCATTGTTTACAAGAAAACATTGTTAATGTGAAATTCACAGACTATTATAATTTTGCACTTACGAACATTTTAGTCGTACGAAGTTTAGTGAAACGGGCACCTGGACCTGAGTGTGCTATGGGTACAATCATGAAACGACATCACACGTATACAGCGTTACAGATAAGCTACAGATAAGCTGCTTAAATAAATACCCAATTAAAATTGCCAAAAACCCAATTGAAATCAGAAGTAGCGAGTATCAAAAAGCAATACAACATTTGTGGTACCTTTATCAGTAGTGTGATTTTATTTTACCCAATTACAATTTTGAAATACCCAATTGCATCAGAAATAATGGAATGACAATACTCAATTACTAATTCCTTATCTGGAGCGCTGCGTATAGTTAAGGACCCGTGGGACACCCAGCATATGATTGAATAGTGTGATCGATAAGTGCAGAAGTAGTGCACTTCCGGAAGAAAGCATGACATTTGGTACACAGGGGTTTTCGAGTACGCTGAAAAAACATGAGAGACAATCGAAAAAAATGATTCATTCAGTCTTAAAATGGCGGATTTTAAAATGGCAGCCATGTAAAATTATATTGGTACTTCTCTTTATACATAATACTCATATACATGTACATGAAATTTGAGCATATGCAATGTTTTCAGAGCCACACAGCATAGACAATCATAATACGACAAATTGGTTGAGGATGTCATTTTTAATTTCAAAATGGCCGCCATTAGTTTAAACAATATTTTATTTCATATATAGCAGGTTACATATACACAAGACAAGTGATAATAGGACTAGAAAACAAGCTTTATAAAAGCTTATGTGAATTCTTCTCCTTTACAGGCCGTCATTCGAAACTGTTTATCACCATGCTTCGATTATTGGAAATCATCCCAATTTTCCGCACATATGCATGCCTGGGTCAGGTCAGTGAAACAATAATAATTTTAAATAGACTATATAGATTATATAGCTTTATTTTTAAATATGGCCGCCTATTTACACAGTTTGGTAATATCTCGATATATCAGAATCGAACAGGCCAATTTCAATGTGTTACAAAACATTACTAATCACAAGTAAAGAACCGATACAAGTGCTAACATTATACATTTGACTGGGCGAACCCTTTTCACTTTCAAGATTGCTGCCAATAGAACCAAGAATCGATGTATTCTACATAATAATATGGGATAAAAACACCCAGTTATTTTGGTGCGATGATAAAATATGCTAAATGGTTTATAGTCAATCGTGGGAACACTATCCTGCGCATAATTCCGCATTTGATGTGACAATTTCACCAACTTTCGACGTCATTTACGCAAAATTTATTAAATCTTGTAAATCCTGTTCATGAAAAAATCGCACATGTTCTAAGGTACAACATCACATGGTGTGTTTCATATGTGATCATTGCCTCGTTACTGTATCCTGCATTGTATACGGCACATTGGGTGGCCAACTCGACCATCTTTGTGTGTTCAATCCATCAACCAGTTTCATCTCTGATGGCGTTTGAAAAAGAACCAAAAATGAGAGGTAGACCACATGTACATGCTATTATGCAGTACAGTGGGGTCAGCGTGTAAGTGCACACACGAACGAACACGACAGGTTGGAACCAACCTGTCGTGTTCGTTCGTGTGTGCACTTACACGCTGACCCCACTGTACGTAGGAAAGCCAGTACAAATAACTCCTATACATTATATTACACCAAGGTGTACTGTAAGTCAGATATCGGTGTACTTTCGCCAACATTCCCAAAGCATACATGTACATCAGTTATGTCTGGTGTGTATTCATTTCCTAGATACTGGTCTGTGCTAGATATAAATTCACATGTGTCATATGTAATAGTTACTCTCCCCACGGGACGTTTTCACTGCAGTATACATGTGTATTGCAGTAATGTCTAATAATTGAGTACACGATTGTATATATACCGTTGTATATATTTGTTGTGTGGTCAGCCAGGTAACGCACTATGCCCTTATATGCTTATATGTGTATAAGGCTATTTACAATGGCGATTTTGAGTTGAAGCGGGCGCAAAACTGTCCACGACAACTGACGTATCTTACAGCTTGGTGTAATATAATTCATAGGAGTGTGATGTCCTGGTTTGTCTACGTATCATGAGCTACGTTATATCGTATGTTCTCCTTCGCATTGTCAGTTCTTTGTAACATGCTACAATGGTATTCATACCAGGTTAAAACCATTGCTCAATATTTACAACGATGCACTTGAGCGCTGCATGTGCACGAAACGGATATTCTCTTTCATTCGCTGATGGAATCGAGTGTTTTATATAGATTTATATTCACTCTACTCATAACAATTGCGTGTGACTGCCATTGGAGATACGACGCGTTGCCTTTCCGATCGCCGTATGCCTGCACCAGCCAACGAATCCATTCTCCGTTTACCGTGTAAACAGATCAAATGACTGATCGTCCTGAAATTCTTCGCAGTATGTGTTTGTGGCGAAAAATAAGCGCGGAAACTTCACAGCAGCAGAAGCAACAACAACAACGAGTTAAAAATAGACGTTTGGAAAACCGAAATATTGTATTCGTGCACCGAATCAAGGAGTTACGAATCGCGAATAATCGAGTATGACGGTTAATCGTCGCACCCTTAGACTACCTTAGACTACGGAAACATTTGCAAACACATACATTTAGCACAAAGAAAGCAAACAAAACATTTATCACACTGAAAAGGCGATCAAGATAAATTGTTAGAATTACTTTTGTATGGCGTAAAGTTTTTTAAAAAGTTCAATCCGCAAAATATTTGCTGCGACCGACATTTGCATAAAAGCTGGAAGACCTCAAATTTGGATGTTGGTTGCATAATTTTTCGTTAGCGCTCGAATAAAAATGACACATTCGACTTCTATCAAATAGTATAGGCATTTTAAGGCAACTGAAATGCTTTAATGGGTTAAGAGTTATTAGGCTTACTGTTGTTGGAAAATAACTCCCAGTTTACAATATCAACAAATCAGGAGCAAGAATGGTCGCACTAATTATACTTGGGGCCGCTTCACTAAACTTCGTACGACTAAAATGTTCGTAAGTGCAAACATTTCAATTGATGGATTTACATTTATTGAGCATTGGCTGCATATGCAGCATATGCTCAATAAATATAAATCCATTCATTGTCTCAAATGAACTCAGATGAACGGAGGTATAGTAGAAAGCTGCATTGTATTGTATTATACATATATTGTATTGTATTGTATTGTATTGTATTGTATTGTATTGTATTGTATTGTATTGTATTGTATTGTATATTGTATATTGTATTGTATTGTATTGCATTGCATTGCATTGCATTGCATTGTTGTATTGTATTGTATTGTATTGTATTGTATTGTATTGTATTGTATTGTATTGCATTGCATTGCATTGCATTGTATTGTATTGTATTGTATTTGTATTGTATTGTACTGGCAATCCTGACGTACCAATCGAGCAATTGTTGTACGCCTGTGACGGGAATCCGTCGATATATATGTGTATGTAACTGGATAAATGGGACCTATGACATTTGCGACCAATGTAGACCCAGACCAGACTACGCATCCACACAGTCTGCTCGGCGTCTGCACCGTTCGACATACAGTCAGCGAAACATTCATCATGCTACTAATAATCAGCATAGATCCTTACGTAGCAGGTAGCATGCTACAGATCAGGGGGCCGTTTCACTAAACTACGTACGACTAAAATGTTCGTAAGTGCAGATTTAGAATAGTCTGTATATTTCAATTGATGGATTTACATTTATTGAGCATATGCTGCAAATGCAACCTATGCTCAATAAATGTAAATCCAATAATTGTTTACAAGAAAACACACTGTTAACGTGACATTTACAGACTATCATAATTTTGCACTTACGAACATTTGAGTCGTACGAGGTTTAGTGAAACGGCCCCCTGGAGTTAGGCTGGCGATAACTTCTATAAGCTCCATTTCTCAGGTCAAAGCTACTTATGAGACGGGCCATGTGAATTTTAATCTAAGAAGACATTTCATGAAAAATGTGATCAAATATTGTCAACTTTCGACGTCATTTACGGAAAACGGCGTAACTTTTGTGACTAGTGTTCATGAAATATCGAACATCGTCATAGGTACAAAATCACGTGGCTTAATTGTCTCATATCTCCCCATAATGGGACGAGCAGAGGATGTGAGCTTTTCCTGCAAATGATATCGAAAATTGGCGGATTTTTCAGAGCAAATGTTCGCATTGGCTCTGAACATTTCGACAACGTTCGACGTTATTTACGGAAAGTATCGGAAATTTGGTTTATATATTTTTGGAGATATCGCACATCTTCTTAGGTACAAGAACACATGGCTTGCCTCATAAAAGGAAAATACACCTTACAACAATGGCCTGTATTGTGGTCCATGTTTCTGCTGCACAGTCTCATAATTCTATTAGAATCTAACTACTGTGACATACTACGAAATTTGGCTACGAAGTTTATATACTACAGTGATACCTCTCTAAACCGGACACCCTGGGAGGTTCCCAGGGTGTCCGGCTTAGAGAGGTGTCACTGTAAATCAGGCATTTGATCATTCTGACCATTCTGACCCATAGTTGTGTGCTATGGGATCACTAACAGACAGTATCCCCCGAAATAAATGTCAAAGAAACTCACATGTGTTTTCTTGGTGTCTGGTTTAGAGACGTTCCTCTGTATATCATACATCGTACCTACTTGGCATTGACTGCAATACATGATGGAGTTTGTATTTGGAATGTGTTTTAAAATAAGCTCAAACGTCTCGCTTGCACTGTCCTTGCTATATTCAACCTTAAAGGCCATTTTGAATTGACAGTCTATGAACTTGACAATGCATTTCAAGCCCGTCAATTTGAAGAGAAGTGCAAGTTCTATGGCGTGTCCTTTGAAAATCATTTATGAATATAGTGCTTACATCTTCAATCAAACTTCATTTTTTTTTCACCAATCCCAAAGCATCGGTCCTCACTCGAATAAAGCATAAAGGATATGCATACTATATATACTGTGAAGACTTGCAAGCGCGTTATGCATGCGCTATATAAATAAAGCTAAGGTTTGTTTATACTAAATAAATTTATAGTTTGTGATTTGCCCAAGTATGTAAAGAAAAAAAAGTAATTCCTTCAAATTAAAATATAAAAACAGGTGCCTTTGTTAAAATTGTTGGAGGAGTTCCTTTAATAGCTACGAAGCCCCGCAGGGGACATGGATTTTTTTAAATTAATTCGTTCCCACGAAATAACAATTCGTTCCATCAATTTAACAATTCGTTCCCACGAATTAACAATTCGTTCCCACGAAATAACAATTCGTTCCCACGGCGAATTGTTAATTCGTGGGAACGAATTGTTAAATTGAGGGAACGAATTGTTATTTCGTGGGAACGAATTAACAAAAGAGAATTCTACGTCCCGTACGGGGCTCCGTACATACGGGCCCACAAGGGGTGTTCATAAAATACCCGGACATGCGTACTGTGCTAACAGGTTGAAAATTCACATACATGATGATTGATAAATGCTGCATCGATTTCATATTCACTACTCGTCATAAATATATCTTATCACATCTTTGACACATTTCCGTGTGTTGATTCTGTATTAACACAGCTCGTGTGCAAGGTATATGTACACGAGGATGTGATAAATAAGCTAGATCACGCTTGTCCGCATGTACGAGCGATAATCCGCTCGCTAAAGCTCGCGGATTATCTCCTCGTACATGCGGACGAACCGTGATCTAACTTATACTAGGAAATTATATCGTTACCAATGCAACGTCATCACGCGATATGCGGCCCAATTTAACTTCGGCCTCAAACAAAACATGACATGATTTTTGGTAGATTTGGGATTCCGTCGGTTTTGGGTAATTTACATAGTTGTGTGCAACTACTAATGCTCAATCACTACACACGACAGAAATCGACAATTATCTACACATTCACCGTTCCGAACTTTCGGGCCCCTTTGTTATTGTCAAAATGTGAATTCGTACCTATATGTGTAACTCGCATTAGTAAATAGTATGTTGGTAAAAACGCACCCAAACCACCAGATATACCGAAAAAAACTCATAAAACACCGAAATGTGAACGGTTCTTCAAGAACCTGTGGTATTTACGCGAAATAATTAAATGCGACTGCAGATCAAGATATACCTGATCCGTAATGGACTCCGTATGGCTGCGGGACTCCGTATGTATGTCAGTTTGTTTGTTGGGGTTTAACGGCCTATCAACAGCTAAGGTCATTTAAGGCCGGGTCAATGGGTTTAGTACTAAATCCCATATATTACCTGTACAAGTACATGTACATTTTCAAGTACATGTACGAGAATACCAGGCTAGTGTCTTTTGATATCAAGTTTATGAGGCAATGCTAGAAAACGCGTAGGAATTCCGAGCCTTGTCGAGGAATTCCTACCGTTTCCGAGCCGAACCTGATAAACTTGATATCAAAAGACACTAGCCTGGTATTCTATTTATCAGGTAACGTTTTATGCTCGAAAATGACTACACATGACGTCGTTATATATGGACAGAACGCGGACCTGTTTACGTTGCGTCATTACACTGACGTCATTCGGTAACGTCATGTGACGTCATCCGACCAATGGAACGTCAATTTTCACTTCGTTGACGTTGTAACCCGGATGTTTGTATCAGCTCAATGCCTGATACAATAATGTGTTATCAGTCAGTACGTATTCGGTCACTACAGTGCAGGTTTCCTGATAAAAATAAGTTCCATGAAAGGAAACTGAAGTTACAAGAAATTTTCCCGCTACGTTAAGTTTGTGACGGACTGACGGACAGAAGCGCAGACAATCTGACACCAGTACCACCACCCCACCAAGCCGTTGCGGCGGCGGTGGGTATAAT
Organism: Conchocele bisecta; assembly: GCA_029237695.1. NCBI lineage: Eukaryota > Metazoa > Mollusca > Bivalvia > Lucinida > Thyasiridae > Conchocele > Conchocele bisecta. The sequence goes on from CM055266.1 coordinate 69,887,389, forward strand.
TACATAACAAGAGGGTCTAATTAGCCATATGCAAATAAGTGACAGGCAGTGTGGCGTAGACTTCGCATTTTTAGTTACACTAACTAATTGTATACCCAAAGTTTTCTAATTCAGCTTTCCTTTCACCATAACGGCAATAGGTCTGTTTTGTTGTTCAGAAAATATGAAATCTGATAAAATGGCCAAGGATTTCATTATGTGTGAAGCGAGTACGTGTTATCCTCAAGATACCTATCAGCAAATTGCGGTAGACACTATTCTATGTATCTGAGTGTAACGAACATTTGTATTGTCACGGGCATTGCCCACCACGATGCGAACTTGAAACAAGTACTAAGTCCCTACAATGAAGTTTGGTAACAACATGTGGCTGTGACTGGGGGAATAATGAGTATGTGTTTTGCGCCCAGTGTAGACCCTGATCAGACTGCGCATCCGCGCAGTCTGATCAGGGTCTACACTAGCTACAATAATTTGCCTCCGATATGTTATATACGGCTACAATTTGACCCATTCAAAAATGTGAGCAACCGAAGTGCATACCCAAACCTGTTGATGTTATGTCAAAATTTAGTAAACTATATATTGTATACCTTTAAACAAATACTCTTTGATGTAGAACTAGTAAATTGCCAAAAATAATAGAACAGGGAAATAATTTCTCCATGGAAGCCATATTTTCTCTAGTTGTTGTTCAACATTCAACGTAACGAAATGAAGCTTTCAAATTTACAAGATAGACATGTAAATGTCAGATAAACACCTTGACATGGTAAAATAACCAATCTGCATGTGTATGTTCTGTATTAATAATGTATTGATGCAGCTTTGACAGTTTTATGTCGCTAACATATCAAACACGCCGGTTAACCGATTGCAAACATCACTCTTCCATGCGTTACATTAAAGAGATGCGGTTAAATTGCTACCCTCGCGAGAGGTATGGAGCGGGGTAGCAATTTTGTTTCTAGGTCTACACTGATTGCCATTCATTTCGATGATGCTTCTAACAAACCGTGTAGATTGTCATGTTGAAAAGTGGGAAATATTTCATAGTTAGTTTTTCAATTTAATTTCCGTTTCTGGCTTTACAATCAATTCAAGAGAGAAATGCCATTCGTGCCACGATCTGCGAAAATCGGACGTATTACCTTGGCAACAAGCAACCAAGACCGTAGATAATTTGTGTCATCTGGAAGTAGCTGATACACATTCCAGTCTAACAATCCGTTACTCGACATCCGATCCGTGAAACATACACTATGTATTTATTTATTATAGGAATGAATGGCCTTTTTGTGGAATTTATCGGGGTAGAAAGTTGGAAAAGTCGCCGGAATACTGGACGAAGGCCGGAAGGACGTTCCGGCCTTCGTCCAGTATTCCCGCGACTTTTCCAAGTTTATATCCCCGATAAATTCAACAAAAAGGCCATTCATTCCTTATAATTCCAGCATTTGAAATAAATTCATCAAGAAAATGTGTTTATTTTCCGTTTTTCTTAAGAATTATTTTAACTGCGCCTCAGGGTTACGGAATGTAGTTCGGCCTGGGAGAGCTTACTGGGATATAAATTCTGGACAGAGACTTGCTACGGGCCAATTAAATGTTAGGGAATTGTGTAAATATTTTTGTGCTGGAATTATCACTGAATACACCCACCGTATTACTCAGATGCATGATGGGTTGTGGAGTATTATGTTCCGGGTCTACACTGGTAGGAAAGATAATTGTAACATAATTGGCTATTTTTTTATTTGGAAACCAATTCCGTTTACAATGTAGCTGCCGGAGCGCCTCTCGTGTACACGATAGTGACACCCCAATAACAAAGTCACTATTACCATCATATGAGGTCTGATACTAGAACCATCAATATTCCTGCTACTAGTTGCACCTTACTTATATATTCGTGTTTTTAGTATCGGGGACACAGGGTGTTGTTAAAACAATCAGTGGCAATACAAATTGCGGGTTTTGCTACTAGGATACAAGAAGCACGAATATCGGATCACATACGATTGGACTAAAACAAAACAACGGCTATACAGGTTTACCCTATGCAACCCGATACCAGAAACACGAATATTCTGACTGGAGAAATGGGGCTTATGGGATGTGTGACCAGTGTAGCTACTGATCAAATAGCACATTCCTGTAGCCTGATAACGATCTGTGTTGTTTATTAGAAGCATGATGGGTGGAACATTGATGGAATGGCGAATAGTGCAGATCCTGATCAGACTGTGCGGATGCACAGGCTGATCTGGATCTACACTGGTCGCAAAACCCATAAGTCGCATTTCGCCAGTCACAGTCACATATTGTTAACGGTACATTAATAAGTATAATGTGATGCACCAGAATAACAATTCGTGCAACAACAACAACAAACACAGGCCATTCGTACATCACATGAACACTAAATATGCAAAGAGCCATAAATAACACATGAGACAAGCCATGTGATTATGTCCATAAGAAGATGTGCGATTTTCATCAAAGAATATTTACAGAAACTGTGATATATTCGTCAAAAGTTGAAGAAATTTCCGTAGCCATTGCTGTGAACAGTTCGTGAGCTTTTGACGTACATGTAATTTACGAAAAATATCGTAAATGTTGTCAATATGTTTCACCTTTTTAGGTAAAAATACACATGGCTTGTCTCATATGAGACACGCCATGCGATTTTGTACCTTCATACATCTGCGTAATTTTATTAAATACGTTTACAAAATTTACAATATTTTTTCATAAATAAAATCAAAAATTTACAAAATATAATCCCGCGTATTCTTTGAAAATGTTTTCCACTTTTGACACCATTTACGGAAAATATTGTAAATTTTGTAAACATATTTCATGAAATTACGCAGATGTCCGAAGGTACACAATCACATGGCGTGTCTCATATGGACTATGGTCACTCCTTGGCAGCTTAGCACCTTCTAAGCTGTAAAAAAGAGCATTGTACCTTGTGTAAACCGCCCACGGTAAACCGATAGGTATGTCGGACAGATTGGTCACTGGGCTTCATGAATAAGTGTAATTAAACGCCAGGAAGAACTCGAATATTTCTATTTAATTAATATGCGTCTGTGACTGGAGAAACGGGGCTTATGGGTTTTACGATCAATGTAGATCCAGATCAGACTGTGCATCGAGATTCCATCCGTCCGTCATGCTTCTAACGAGCTTTGTAAATTGTTATCACACTATATGAATGTGGGATTTGATCTGGAGCCCAATTTCTCCAGTCACAACCACATATAAGTGTTGAAAGCTATGGAAGGTAATATCCGCCATAATTATATTAGGCTTGATGCTTGCTTGCTGATGACATTCTAAGTTCTATCCGTCTTGTTACAATTCTATGTGGCTTGATGCTTGCTGACTGGTGCTATTACAACTTACTTTCATGTTATTGTATTCGTCATTCGTGTTTGTGACATTTGAAATCTTCTAAATTGCATGTGCATTTTATGGAAGGTAATATCCGCCATAATTATATTAGGCTTGATGCTTGCTTGCTGATGACATTCTAAGTTCTATCCGTCTTATTACAATTATATGTGGCTTGATGCTTGCTGACTGGTGCCATTACAACTTACTTTCATGCTATTGTATTCGTCATTCGTGGTTATGACATTTGAAATCTTCTTCGTTGTAGTCTAAATTGCATGTGCATTTGGCTTGATGCTTTATTCATTCGCACTGTTTCAATGCGTTTGTGTTGATTACATTCTAAGTAGCTTGATGCTTCAGTCTTAGTGACATCCCGAGTTCCATTATTGATTATTGCATCGCTGTTTTGCCAAGCTGGTGTGTTACCTCGCTAAGCCACGCCCCTTGACAACAACAATTGCAACAGTAATTTGGGAACAACCATTATGACGCCAGGTGCGCTGCTAAAACTTAAAATAGTTCTCCTAAAATGATTTAATATGCTGGTACCCGTCCTACAATGCGTTGCTCTCTAAATTGGTTCCATGTCCCTAACGGTGTTGATGTAGGTTGATGCCGCCTTTTCTGTTGCGCCATGTTTAGGTTAAAAGACACCAAATAGTTTTACTGTATAATTTAACCGAATCCCAGCCAGTCTTTCCTACTTTCACTATTCGTATGGATGTTGTGGGACCAACCTCGTCATGTCTCCCAATATTGTTTACATTATTCGGCCACGGAAACTCTGTTTACATCATGTGACCAACAGGCTCAGTGTTTTCTTTTAAATGCTTCAAATATGCTGAAAACTGGTGTTAAAAACACCCCAACAACTGGGTAGTAATGGATCAAGGTTTGCAAGCAAACTGTGTCTGTGATCTTAAAAAACCAGGACTATTGTTTATGCTTGACTACGTTTGCATATTCAATTTCTCTAACCTTAAACCTAGTGTGCTACATGCCAGGTTATAATATAGGTAGACATGTTTTTCTTTATTCTTTCAATCCGACATTTTTCTGGCAGAATGAACATTGACGTACTAATTGACATTATTATATTTTTTATATCAAACGCGAAATGCCAGTTTGATATCAGGGGCGGTAACTGGGTTTGCTTAAAATGATAACGGAAGCAACTATTTATTCCATTTATTTATTTTTTGATGTGCAATATCATACGTTATTATATGTCGATACAAATAGTTATTCAGCATTTAGTTGATATAAATAATTTAAAAAATTGCATCATTTGCATATGGAACTAGCTTGATACCACCACGAGTCTCTATGAGTACATTAAAGATTACTAAATAATTATATCTGTGTAGCTGGCACTCGTAATTTTTAAAAGTGGTGGACTAGTTGCAATTATACACTTATTTTAAATTCCATAAAGAAAAGATTGTACCTACTAGACGGGACCCCAGCTTCAACAATACTTAAATCTATATTTTAATTAGTCAAGATCCAGAGCAGAATGTGTGCAGGTTATTGGAAATTAGGTCCCACAACATCCATAAGCAAAATGAAAGTAGCAGAGAATAGCAAAATGTGTGGTAACGGGTTAGTTTTTTTTAGCGAAAATCAATGGTGGTGACCCACCTTAGTTTGATCCCGGACGGTTATTGGTTTGCATCGGTAACAGGCCAGTTTGACAGGCAACCTGTGTAAGTTACCATATGTGTAACTTACTATAAAAATGTGATTGTTTTCAATTACGTACATATGTAATTTAATTATGAGGATACTGTATGTATAAAACACATAAGTAAGGCAAACACCATACATACATACATATGCAATTTAGTTAATATAGGTTAGAGAATAAACAAATGATGCGAAATCGTCAAGAGGGTAAAAGTAGTCCGGTATGAACAAAATCGTGCGGGTGTTTTGAGGTCACTGACACAGTTTGCTTGCAAATCTTGATCCATTACTACCCAGGTTCACTTGAGGAACATGTTGGTCATGTGATGCAAACAGAGTTTCCGTGGCCAAAACAAAATGTAAACAATATTGGGGGACATGACGAGGTTAGATTTTTCTTTCTTAGGAGTAAGTAAACCTATTGTTTAATTCATGCAGAACCAGTACAGACCGGCTGCAGGTCATGTACAAGTAGGTCCCACAACATCCATACGAATAGTGAAAGTAGGACAGACTGGCCTTATTGGATGGGATTCGGTTACAGTATATAGTAAAACTATTTGGTGTCTTCTAACCTATACTGTGATAATTTGTGGGTGAAATCTTACATCAACACCGGCATTGGAGGTGTGCCTCAAACAGCCAATCACATCTCGTACTATTATTTATTCTGTCGGAGGATCCCTAACATTGACAGCAGTGCCATCTGGCGTCATAATGAGGCACTATACCACCAATATTGCTTGCGTCATTCGGCTTGTGACTTGATGCTTTCTGCTTGCGGCTTTCCGCTTTCGGACTGTGGCTTGATGCTTGCTTCCTGCGGCTTTGTCCTTACTGCTTTCGGCCTTATTCAAAGTGCTAAGTGCTTTGTTCTTACTTTCTTTTGCAAATACTTAGTGCAATAAAACAGGGACACGAATAAGGACGGTATCAATAATTGTAATGTAAATAAGACGAATGAACAAAGCACTCAGTAGAATGGACATGTAAGAAAGACAAATACGATTACAACAAGCAGATTTCAAATGTAATAAATACAAATGACGAATGCAATAACATGAATATAAGTGGTAATGACATCAGCACGCAAGCATCAAGTCACATAGAATTATGGCGGATATTACCTTCCATAGAAAGCAAGGTATAACATGTATATATGGTGCGTTGTATACTCTTTATGAAGCGGTAAATCATGCGTGTTAAAACAACAGTACAACGTCGTTTTCTTTTATGGTATCTTGTAGAATTTCATTTATTCTTACAAGTTGAGTATGATTCTTACCGAACACAGTGTATACCTAGATTATACATTATAACCATTAAATTCTAAACTGGTTATGAATACAAAGCGATACGATACGTTTTCCCATGCAGCGAATCATTATTTACGAGCGATTACTATTTGATCGCAATGATATAATTTAGTCAAAATATTTGCCCGTGTCCAAGGCCTAGTTGTCCTATGAATTAATTAATTAATAAATACAACTATAGGTTTTGTACATTTACGACCGGACTTCATTTGTGAATATGGCCCTGTGGGAATTGTTATTCATTTAAAGGAAGAAACAAGTATTTCTGGAAATGATGGGATAACTATGCTGGCTGATGCAATGTAAGTCTTTCTGTTTATATTATTTTAATTAGTATCACTAATTAAAAAATATCATGCCTCATTTGCGCATGAAAATAACCTGATACAACCGCGAGTCACTATTAAATCAGTTAAATAAATAATACTAAATGAGTATGTATGTATAGCGGGAACTTGTGAAATAGTGACACAATTATGCACTTGTTTAATTCATATGAAGAACAGTTTGTGCCTACTGAGTGGACATGCACCTTTAAGCCACCATCCACTATTGTATAATCATCCATCTAATCATCCATCTAATTAATACTACAGTCTAACCTCTCTAAACCGGACACAGACACAAGTTAGTTGTGCTTAATATTGATATGTTTCCTTGTCATTTACATCCAATGATAATGTATGTTCATGATCGCAATGCACGCACATGTGTCTTGACGTCAGTATTCATCTGTCTGTTTTACAGTGAAACCTCTCTAAACCGGACACCCTGGGGACATCCCAGGGTGTCCGGTTTAGAGAGGTACCACTGTAATAAACAAACCACATCAACACCCATAACTTTGTTTCTGCATAGACAATACCAAGCTACTGTCTGTTTCACGAAAGCTGCCCAAATGTTACGGCTATATAGACAATTCAAAAACAATATTTGTTTTGATAATATTAAATTAAAGGAAAATTTAAGAATGAGCCTTCTTTTTATTTCGTGAAATTTGGTCAAATATTGATTTTATTACGAAAAATTGATTTGTCTATGGGAATTTAACATGGGGGAAAAAGGTAGAGGAGTTGTGGCAGTAGTCAAAAAACGAAAGATTTTGGAAATTGACTCCGAAACCTAGCTAGATAGCTTGGAAATGATCTAACTAAGAAAACAAAAGTTAAATTTTAAAAATCGGTCCAGTATTTCTGAAATTCTAAAAAATTTCCCCATGTTAAATCCCCATAGACATCTTCACTCCGTGAAGATGTCTATGGGGATTTAACATGGGGAAATTTTGTTTTCGCAATAAAATCAATATTTGACCAAATTTCACGAAATAAAAAGAAGGCTCATTCTTAAATTTTCCTTTAATTTAATATTATCGAAATAAATATGGTTTTTGAATTGTTTATATGGCCGAAAAATTTGGGCAGCTTTCGTGAAACAGACAGTAGTCTGTTTTATATCAAATTGATCAGGCAAGGTAAGGAAACGTGTAGGAATTCCGAGGCTAGCCGAGGAATTCCTACCGTTTCCAAACTGAGCCTGATCAATTTCAAAAGACCCTGGTGTGGTATTCTATTTATCAGGTAACGTGCTACATTAGTAAATATTCATGTGCATGTATATCATAGCCTTTGTTGAAAGAAAGACGGATCACATACTGCTGTCATTTAGTACAGTGGAAGCTCTCTACACCGGACACCCTGGGAGGTTCCACTGTATAACAGACATGTGACTACTTCTAGACATGAGTGGATGACTTGCGATCATGAACGTACATTAATTTTGGAGACAAAGGACACTGAAACTTATAAAAATGAATTAAGCAAATCTAACAAGTCTCTGAGTCCCGTTTAGAGAGATTCAACTGGACATGTAACATCACGTGGCGTGGTTTGCCAATAAAACATTGGCCGACTTAGTTTTCGAATACAGACTGACGCTGATGCATATTAGCAGGTAACCTGCACTGTATTGACCAAATACGTACTGACTGATAACTAGTTCTGTATCAGGCATTGATCTGATACAAACATCCGGGTTACAATGAAGTGAAATCTGACGTTCGCGTATACAGATAACGAAGTCATATGTGGTCATTTTTACCATAAAACGTTACCTGATAAATATAATACCAGACTACTGTCGTTTGATATCAAGTTTATCAGGCTCGGTTCTGAAACGGTAGGAATTCCTTGGAAAGCCTCGGAATTCCTACGCGTTTCCTAGCCTTGCCTGATAAACTTGATATCAAAAGACACTAGCCTGGTATTCTCTATGTATCGGCGTTAATGCTCAATACATAATGTTGTTATCTAGTCGGCGAGTATTTGGTCAATGCCCAGCCAGGTACCCGATATATGAATATTTCTTCACTCCATATGTTTTAGTTTTCTGAAGAAAAAAAAATGGAAAGTAGGTCAGCATGTTTTGTTTCTCAAATGTGACTGGAGAACTGGGGCCTATGGGTTTTGCGCCCAGTGTAAATCCAGATCAGCCTGTGCTGTTTAGGATATACATTGTTCGTCATTCCATCATTGAAACACCCGTCATGCTTCTAACAAGCTATACAGATCGTTATCAGGCTACATGAGCGTGTTATTTGATCACGTATTACGTCCTATTTCTCCAGTCACAGCCACATCTGTTGTTAGTTGTTAACAAATTAACCGAAGGTAGGTCAGAATGTTTCTCCAATTATGACCCTATTTGAATTACGGAGTTTTGGTCCAAACGTGAAATGACCGGTACAAACCCTGCCAAAACATCCACTTGTTTGTGTACATGTGCCCCCAGCAGAGACAAGAGACTCACTCTCAGCCATTCGTGACCAGTATAGATCCGGACCATTATAAAACAACATTTTTGCCATGCTTAAATCATGCTTATGTACTCATATACCGCAGGTTGCGGTCTGAGATATGAAAAAAATAAAGATATGTTCCGGTCTGTTCTGATAAACACTGTTTTATAACCAATTGTTCTTGTAACGGAAGGGTGACCAGAGCATCCCCTGATCAGACCATTTTAAAATATGGTCACAATAACAGCCATTCTGTCAGTTACTATACAGATATTATACTGATACTATAAAATACAGATGAAATAGTAAAAGTCATCCGTATAGCTGAGATTATATAAGCTAGATATGCATGGACTACGATGTTACAAATGTAGTAAGGCATATTTGTTAATGCACTCTATAAATATCACGCAATCTGATTGGCTGATGGTCATGCATTACAGGTATATCATTGTAACGGTCGAAAATTATTTCAATATGTATTCCTACGCCAGTAGTAAAGGAGTGCATTAGAACTAGATTAACCGCATTGTACTTTTGCAATTTGCAACGTTTATCAGAAAATGATAGGCCGAAAACATGTTTAATGGCTCCGCTAGCGATGCGCCATTAAACAGATTTTCCAACCTATCATTTTCTGATATACGCCGCAAATTTGAAAATTACAATGCAGTTAACCTTATCTTTTAGAACGTAGCTCGGTCCTCATTTGAAGTTTACATTTAGTTGGCAAAAGTCTGTGCGGATATCAGAATACAATGCCATGCCTAGAACAAGCCATTTTCCCAACCTACATGTAAATACATGTATATAAATGTCCCTTAAATTTTAGCAGAACAGAACAGAACAGAACAGAACAGAACATATTTTTATTGAAGTAGCGTTACAAGGTAACAACATGACTCAAGTTCACCGTGTCCAAACGTTACCGAAGGTGGCGGTGGAGGTAACACCGGCGGACGGTGGAAAAACGCCTGAGTGTGGTGGAATAACGCCGGCGCGTTGTGGAATTTGGGGACAGGGTAAGGACATTTTAATTATTTTATGTATTTCTCTGCAGGTTTCAGGTACGCGCATACGGGCAAGATGTGACCATATAATTTCTCCAGCCACCACTGTGTACGCTAGTTCCCAATTTTGGAGCCGTTTTCTCAAACACTCGAGCTTAGTGAGTCATTTTATATGTAAATGTAGAAACACATGATTTCAAACGTCAAAATCAGACTTGTCGAGCATCTTAACAGTATATTTATAGTTGTACTAGGCACAAATATAACTACAAAACAATATGTGCACAATAGTTTTCCCGAATGCCATGTTGGTAAGCCTTTATTGGCGAGTTTCGGATCAAAAACGAGGTAACGCTCGAGGTGGCCGTGGGGGCGGTGGAATTGTCTGTAATACCAGAGGTCTGGTGGAAAACGAAAAGGCCTATTTTCAGGGTTTTCTCCCTTCAAATCAGGCTGATAAATATATTTTCTTAATGTGTGAAATTTCTTTAGCCGCACATTTGTAAAAAAGGCTATTTACCAGACACGTCTCAGTATCGGAACTTTGTCAAACACAAACAACATAGAAAATCCTTCTTTTATTGCAAACATTTTTTTGGCAAAACTGTAAAAACATAATAACATTGTCATCATCATCGAAATGCTTTGCATTGTTCCTTTAAAAGTTGTCCACACACATATATTTAGTTCCAAGTGATACAATTGCATGATTCTAAAATGTCATGATTCATACAAGACTCGGATTAAAAGGTATTTTCATGCAGATGCTATAGAAGATTGTACATGTCTATGGATGTAGTAGATAACATTTAAAGGAACACTGATCACTAATTATCTAAGTCCTGATTATCGAGTCACAATTTCACACAGTGCCTGGAAACGTTATCAATGAATACATATTGTACTTATTAGCGATACTCATTTCAATATATACTATGCTACTTGAAATGAAACAAAGTACCATATTATGCGTGCGAGTATGTCGTGTATTTTCTACGATAATGATGGAATGTAACTTCGTGGACACATTACATGCATACAAGGATCTAACTTAAAATGATTGGAAACAACCCATATGAAATTAGGTAAAATATGAGGTAGACACTTAAGTTGTCTTTCAAATTACTCTGAATTTACAGCACACACTTAAGAATATAGTATCAAATTAAACAAACATTTCATAAAAGGGATTGTACTATACTCATTACATTTCCATCCACAGTACATGTTATTTGGACTTGTTTATTAAAACTTGCTTTGACACACCGCCTTTTGCAAGACGCGCCCCTATTTTCAGTCCATAATCTGGTGAAGATTGACAACAAGGTCATATAAGACGCACATTTTCTTAACAAAAATGAAAAAAATAAAATTGTTCTTCTGTAATAATAATTCCCCATAATTTCGATCCTTTAATAACACATTACAATGACATTACGGTCTGTAAATTATCACAAAAAGCGCGTATTCACCGGGAGTTGACTGACACAAGGAGTTACACCTATTAATCAACTTGCAGATTGATAAAATGACAGTTCTAAAATGTAATTTATATTATTGTGTTAATTTTATTTCGAACGGTCTATACCCTAATCGAATTACCGACTGAGCTATTCCGGCTGACTGTGGTATTGTGGATATAAGAAGACAAAGTCAAGAGATCCACGATAATCGTCGAACACGACTACTACACGCGACGATTTATAACAGAAAGGATGGATCACACCCGTCAAGATGACTGTAACAGCGACATCCATAGGCCTACATTATGATTTGCTATGGAGTTCATGTGCTACTTTAGTTCGTAGATGATGTTCAGGTCTACACCGTATGAAGATAGTAGTTGCATAGTTCATTTCGTTGTGAATCACTTCACATTTACCCAAGAGAAACGACATATGCTTCTCATCTCCCTAGGTTGAGCAAGTCCTCTTGCAGTTAATCGCAATCAGCTGAGCTTGTGTATGGCATGAGATAATGTATGTGTATATAATTATGTATCCTCCCTGGTATGGCTAGATCAAGCAGTGTGTCGTCAGTACTATGAGTGGCATACTCTGATAGGTCGTTATATTATACTAGCAATACGGTATGACCTATGACATAGCCGCGGGGCACAACGTTCATTCCCATATGTTCCATGTTAATATGTTTCGGCCTGATTTGAAGGGAGAAAACCATGAAAATAGGCCTTTTCGTTTTCCACCAGACCTTTGGTGTTACCGACAATTCCACCGCCCCCACGGCCACCTAGAGCGTTACCTCGTTTTTGATCCGAAAATCGCCTATAAAGGCTTACCAACGTGGCATTCGGGAAAACTATTGTGCACATATTGTTTTGTAGTTATATTTGTGCCTATTACAACTATAAATATACTGTTAAGATGCGCGACAAGTCTGATTTTGACGTTTGAAATCATGTGTTTCTTCATTTACATATAAAATGACTCACTAAGCTCGAGTGTTTGAGAAAACGGCTCCAAATTGGGAACTAGCGTACACAGTGGTGGCTGGAGAAATTATATGGTCACATCTTGCCCGTATGCGCGTACCTGAAACCTGCAGAGAAATACATAAACTAATTAAATGTCCTTACCCTGTCCCCAAATTCCACAACTCGCCGGTGTTATTCCACCACACTCAGGCGTTTTTCCACCGTCCGCCGGTGTTACCTCCACCGCCACCTTCGGTAACGTTTGGACACGGTGAAGTTGGTAAGCTACATGTACGTTGGTGGGTAGACATGGTTGGCAATGTAGGGAATTATGTTAGATATACTTTTGAGGGGACGGGAACAGTAAGCAAGTATGTAAATACTTCCAGTTATAATGGAAAGCAGCCCGAATCACCCACATCCACCCCCTCCACCCGATCCCTTTTGACCCTATACTTACACGCCACTGGAATATAATTCCAGCAAACAAATATTTATACAATTCTCTAACATTTGATTGGTCCGTAGCAAGTCTCTGTCCAAAATGTATATCCCAGTAAACTCCCACGCCGAACTACTTTCCGTAACCGTGAGGCGCAGTTAAACTAATTCTTAAGAAAACGGAAAATAAACACATTTTCTTGATGAATTTATTTAAAATGCTGGAATTATAAGGAATGAATGGCATTTTCGTTGAATTTATCGGGGATATAAACTTGGAAAAGTCGCGGGAATACTGGACGAGGTCTTCCGGCCTTCGTCCAGTATTCCCGCGACTTTTCCAAGTTTCTACCCCGATAAATTCCACAAAAAGGCCATTCATTCCTATAATAACCAATAGGATAAAAATAAACAATTGGCGAAAAAAAAAATACAATTTTCGAAAAAAATAAATGTTTTTTTTTTTTCGGAAATTGTAATTTTTTTATCGCCAATTGTTTATTTTTATCGCCAATTGCGAAAGTGGCTTTTCCAAGTTTATACCCCGATAAATTCCACAAAAAAGGCCATTCATTCCTATAATATATGTCACTGGAGGAATGAAGCTTATGACCTCTGCGGCCTGTGTAAGCGCAGTTCACCATTTGCATAGATCTGCACAATTCAATCAATGAACCGGCGTCGTGCTTCCTGCAAACAACATACTATACATAAGTCATGGTTGTAACGATATTTATTAAACAAGCGTTATTTAAGGAATAAAAACATGGGCTGTTGCGTTTACTGGGTTGAATAATACATTTGGTCTGTTTAAAGTTTGCAAGGAGTCCTTTGGACTTTAAACTTTAAACATACCAACTGTAATATGCACCACAGTAAACGCAGCAGCCCATGGTGTTATTACTTACATGTATATTTACACGGCATTTTCTGATAGTTTCAAAACTGTAAATAACCAAATATGGCGTTAAAATTAACAATAACCTTGTTTTACGTCATTTTATCGCAATTCCTTAACTTAACCAATCAACAAGTTGCTACCATGTGTATACATTTGATCACGGTTCGTCCGCATGTACGAGGAGATAATCCGCGAGCTTTAGCGAGCGGATTATCGCTCGTACATGCGGACAAACGTGATCTAACTTACTTATCACATTTTCATGCACATACCTTGCACACGTGCTGTGTTAATACAGAAACAACACCCGGAAATGTGTCAAAGATGTAATAATATACAGAATGATTGCCGTTATAGGTTACTCATTGCATACCATCAGACGCATATCTTATTTAAAGTTTGTAGGTTTTCGTTCAGTTATTACGCTAATTTATATTGTACTACGTTTTCGTTACACTTCCGATGACCATCGTATGCAATAACTCTCGTTGCCAGGCTATTATCGTGTGTTAGTAGATCCTCTGACGAAAATGCTATATAGGTCCAATTATGCAAGATACAAATTAATTGGCACACCAAATCAGGTCATCAGGTTTTGCTACACGTGCTATGGTGATGACACATTTTCCGAGTAGGGTGACACTTTTGAAACTTACTACAATGGACGATCATGTTTAAAGTACAATCGCTCAATGTTCCACGTTTCACGTTCCAACCATACGCCATCACAATATCGATAGCTACGTGAATTAACTGATGATGCATCTAAAAAAGTTTCAAAAGAATCGGACGAAATGCACTAATCGTCACGTACGCACTGTATCGCTACCGCAGATGTGCACGTAACCACCAAGTTAGCTGTCATCAGAGAAAACAGACCGGACAACGTTCGCGACCAGCATAGGCGCTGATCAGACTGCGCATGCGCAGTCTGTTCAGCGCCTACGCTGTTCGCCACTCCATACTGTGTAAATAAACTCAATGGCAACTAGTCAATTGCGGATGAGCATGAGCGCCAGGGCCTACACGTGTGCAATACATGTCCACGTTCCTTTTAGCAAATAACGGGGCTAGTGATTATATAGACGAAGGGGGTTTATACTGATTAAAACACCAATGGCAATAAATCCTCATTTAAATGAGTGCCATATTACGGAATCTGATACGGCAGTTTATTTCACGGGACAGGGACGTGGCATCAAATGTCTTCGTTATTTGATAATCACCAATTGATAGTCGGTTCAATAGTGCTAAATTAATGCATTCAAGTATTATCCATAAACTTGCAGACAGTGCAATGTGGTATACCATACGAAAAGGGGAACACTTGTGAGGAGTTGACAAAAAAAGAACTACATGGCATTTGCGATCCGTTGGGCTTCTGTTTTTCGTCTATTTTTGTAATTTTATTTCCAGTATGAGCTCGCCGAACATCCAGTGCAACCCCCCCGCGGAAAAAATAAACTGATATGCCTTTTATGTGTTTTGTGACCATAGTGATTTCAAAATTTCAATTGTGTTAGTGATTTCTGTTTTCAAATTCATATCCTTTTAATAATTATTATGAGCGACACATCATGAATAAATAGGATTTATTGAATGTACTACCAGTTTTGACCCAGACCATCCTGTTCGTATACGGTACTGTTCAGATATTGGATTTTTAAGGAATTAAATGCGAGGGAACGCTAGCCCCCGCAGCATTTAGTTCCTGAAAAATCCAATATGTGAACAATAGCTGAAAAAAGTGTATATTGCAATTTCCCATCATTGTATAGCTTTTCCATTTGCTGTCGAACAGTTAATCATTACATCTGGTAATACATAACTTATTGGGGCTAAACGTTGCAATATGTGAAATCATTGGAGCACAATGCTGCCCAGTGATTGGCTTAGAAGGTAGAATGAATTATAAATCTGCTTATTGTTTACCCTAGTTTCTCGACCAATGAAAGAACAGCATTTCGTCTCAGTTAATCGCATAGTGCAACACTTTCGCCAATATCTATTAAATTAATCATTAAATGTTCAGCGCTATATTTAGACCTGAGTTTACGCCTTCTTGTCGTCAGTTCACGAGCCGCAAAGCATATTACCGCCCACACACGCGCTCACTTCGTGTCACACCGCCAATCACATGCTAGTATAGCGATTCAAAGTCGCGTTTAGGGGCGGAGTTCGCGAGTGGACTGGTAAACAATAAGTATGTTATAGTTCACAAATTCAATATATGAACTATAGCTATTACATAGTGAACAAGGGTTACAGTATCGCTGTATTTGATAACAAATCTACAGTAGAACCTCTCTAAACCGTACATGCAGGCAGTCTGTGTATCCGTAATGTTATGGCTTTCATTATAGGAATGAATGGCCTTTTTTGTGGAATGTATCGGGGGTAAAAACTTGGAAAAGTCGCGGGAATACTGGACGAAGGCCGGAAGGCCTCGTCCAGTATTCCCGCGACTTTTCCAAGTTTATATCCCCGATAAATTCCACAAAAAGGCCATTCATTCCTTATAATTCCAGCATTTGAAATAAATTCATGAAGAAAATGTGTTTATTTTCCGTTTTCTTAAGAATTATTTTAACTGCGCCTGACGGTTACGGAAAGTAGTTCGGCATGGGAGTTTACTGGGATATAATATTTTGGACAGAGACTTGCTACGGACCAATCAAATGTTAGGGAATTGTGTAAATATTTTTGTGCTGGAATTATTGGTGTATATTTATGATAATAATGCCTGTTCAAGTGCGCAAAGCACAGCCGCATAGTCAAATGTCTGATTTACAGTGGAACATCTCTAAACCGGACACCCTCCCAGGGTGTCCGGTTTAGAGAGGTTCCACTGTATTGCACTGTATTGCATCTGTTTTCGCAGTGTAATGAATACACTATTACATAATTTATTTCATATACATATGAAACACACCATGCGATTTTGTACCTTAGGACATGTGCGATTTTTCAAGAAATTTATTTACAGAAACTGTGAAATTTTCTGCAAATGACGCCAAAAGATGACGAAATTTAATTGAATTCCGCACTTGCTGTGAAAATTTCGTCAACTTTCTACGTCATTTACGCAAAATATCGTAAATTTTGTAAATACTTTTCAAGAAAAATCGCACATGTTCAATGGCACAAAATGGCATGGCGTGTCTCATATGTAAATGATACCGTGACAGAAAACAACGTTAGATGACAAGTACGGCTTCACTGTATGATTGCTTCTGTGATGCTTATGCACTAAATAGACTCTAACATTTGTGCTGATGCAACATGATATTTATTAAACTCTTTGACGGATTGCATAAGAAATGCGGCATAGTCTCGTTTCTTATGAATTCAGTAAGTTATAAATATATTAATTATCATTCAAGTAAGATCATACGGAGGCCCACAGGGGACGTAGAATTATTTTTTTTATTAATTCGTTCCGACGAGATAACAATTCGTCCCCTCAATTTAACAATTCGTTCCCACGAATTAACAATTCGTTCCCTCAATTTAACAATTCGTTCATACGAAATAGCAATTCGTTCCCATGGGAACGAATTGTTATATCGTGGGAACAAATTGTTAATTCGTGTGAACGAATTAAAACAAATCCATGTCTTCTGCGATTGTTTCCCCTGTTAATTGTTAAATTGAGGGAACGAATTGTCATTTCGTGGGAACGAATTGTTAATTCGAGGGAATGAATTGTTATTTCGTGGGAACGAATTAATCAAAAATCCATGTCCCCTGCGCGGCTCCATAAGATCCTTTATTTATAAAGCCGCTAGCGAAATATTTAGACACGTATAAGGCTGCATGCATGGGATCGCTGATCAGAGATGTTGCATTGGTCAACAAAGTAAATAAAACATTTTGGTCAATGACGTCGAAAGATGAAACAAAATTTACGACGCAATTGATGGAAAATATTGTATTTTTTCTAGAAATCAATAATATCGACATGTATGGATGAAACTGCACGTATGCGCTGGTTTAACTGGTACGTGATGACAGTGAATATCAATGTGTACATTTTTGCATTAAGTGCACCGATCTCAATTGATCAGCACAATGGTGTTCAATTTCTTAATGCTCAGACTAATTTCCATAATCAGCATATTAACATGAACAGCACATTATGTTAATGCGATCACATACATTCAGTGCATGTACAGTAGGACCTATCTAAGCCGGACACCGAGAAATATTGGTGTTCTTAATTATCGTTGGTTTAGTTCAGGTTTATATATCATGTTAATATGTGTTCCAGTTCTCAAAGCACATAATCACTTCTTGGAGTGCATATTTGCCTGTTTACAGTGGAACATCTCTAAAGCGGACACCCTGGGTACCCAGGGTGTGGTACCCAGGGTGTCCGGTTTAGAGAGGTTCCACTGTAGTGAAATAAGTGCATGCCAATCATGTGTTCAGTAGTATCATGTGTTCAGTAGAATCATGTGTTCAGTAGTATCCGCGTGTTCATGCAGTACGAGTTTTAACATAGTGTGTAGTCTGATCTGGTTGACATATCCTGCCTGGCTGGGGGTATTTGTAACACAAATTAACCCTTAGAATGCGGGAACCGAAAATAGTGAGAGGGGGTGGTAACGTTACGGTCACTATAGGGGCACTATGGTAACATGGTCAGTATAGGGGCAGAATAATGGCCAATATAGGGGCACTTATAAACATGCCATATAAACACTGACATCTATTTGTAACACTGATAAGTATATAAGGGGACACTTGTATGTCTACCAAGAGTTGAGATAAATGATCTTACGACATTTGTAACCAGTATGAGCACAGAACAGCGTGCCTAACAGTACTAGTGTAACACTAACGCTAACGCCATGTAAAGGCTAACGTCGAGCGATAACTTAGTATAGTGAACGAGGGAACCATTGTATATGTACCACAGTTATAACAATGGACATTACGACATTTGTCACCTGTGTAGGTCAAGATCAGCCTGCGAAACAGCGCAATCTAAAACAAATATATGACAATTATACTGCGCTGTATGTGACACATATTGGCAGTAGTTTCTATGATATTATATGTTATGTAATGTTATTTCCCTTCTAACTGGGCTGTATAGGGGCCCTCGGGTAACATGGTCCAAATAGGAGCTCTAAAATGGTCCCAACAGGGGCACATATGTACATGGCGAGTATCATACAGGAGACGACGGGTGGGAACCATACTGGTCTGTATAGGGGTCCTCGGGTAACATGGTCAGTATAGGGGTACTTAAATGGTCTCAATAGTGGCACATGTGTACATGTAGTATATCATACAGGAGGCGACGGGTGGGAACCTTACTGGTCTGTATAGGGGCCCTCGGGCAACATGGTCATATAGGGCACTAAATGGTCACAATAGGGGCACATTGTGTAAACATGGTATATCATACAGGAGGACGGGTGGACCTTAGGCTGATAGGGCTCGGGTAACCTGTCAGTATAGGGCACTTAAATGTCACAAGAGGGGCACAGTATGTGTTAGTCATACAGGAGACGACGGGTGGGAACCTTACTGGTCTGTATAGGGGCCCTCGGGCAACATGGTCAGTATAGGGGCACTTAAATGGTCACAATAGGGGCACATGTGTACATGTAGTATGTCATACAGGAGACGGCGGGTGGGAACCTTACTGGTCTGTATAGGGGCCCTCGGGCAACATGGTCAGTATAGGGGCACTTAAATGGTCACAATAGGGGCACATGTGTACATGTAGTATGTCATACAGGAGACGACGGGTGGGAACCTTACTGGTCTGTATAGGGGCCCTCGGGCAACATGGTCAGCATAGGGGCACTTAAATGGTCACAATAGGGGTACATGTGTACATGTAGTATGTCATACAGGAGACGACGGGTGGGAACCTTACTGGTCTGTATAGGGGCCCTCGGGCAACATGGTCAGTATAGGGGCACTTACATGGTCTGAATAGGGGCACATGTGTACATGTAGTATATCATACAGGAGGCGACGGGTGTGAACCTTACTGGTCTGTATAGGGGCCCTCGGGTAACCTGGTCAGTATAGGGGCACTTAAATGGTCACAATAGGGGCACATGTGTACATGTAGTATATCATACAGGAGACGACGGGTGGGAACCTTACTGGTCTGTATAGGGGCCCCATGGTAACATGGTCAGTATAGGGGCACTTAAATGGTCTGAATAGGGGCACATGTGTACATGTAGTATACCATACAGGAGGCGATGGGTGGGAACCTTACTGGTCTGTATAGGGGCCCTCGGGTAACCTGGTCAGCATAGGGGCACTTAAATGTTCACAATAGGGGCACATGTGTACATGTAGTATATCATACAGGAGACGACGGGTGGGAACCTTACTGGTCTGTATAGGGGCCCCATGGTAACATGGTCAGTATAGGGGCACTTAAATGGTCTGAATAGGGGCACATGTGTACATGTAGTATATCATACAGGAGACGATGGGTGGGAACCTTACTGGTCTGTATAGGGGCCCTCGGGTAACCTGGTCAGCATAGGGGCACTTAAATGGTCACAATAGGGGCACATGTGTAC